>JAINUG010001279.1:0-26043 GCA_029706075.1 Aldrovandia affinis
GGTAGAAAGAGCACCTGGAGGAGAACGGAACAAACTCCAGGACTTGTCATTATATCCCAGAATACAGTCATCACCCCCTCCTTTCCTGCTGATCTCTTTATATGAGACTGCTATTTCAACCCTCCACTCCCCTCGACTCCACTCAGCCTCCCAGTAAGAGCGCCCAGACAGACCCTCTCTGCACAGCACTTGGGCACAGCCGTCGAATCTCTCTGGGTGATCAGGATATGACTGGTCCTGTTCCACACGTGTCACCTCTCTGTTCCCCTCAGACAGACGGAGGACTCTATGCACTGTGTTGGGGTTCAGTGTGAGCTGACAGGAATCTGACAGGAATCTGATCTGATCTGAAGTAATAGTCTCTGGTCCCCTCCCAGCTCGTAGAAGTGACAAATCTACAGTAGATTAACGTCGCTAAATCGCTGGCTGACTGAGTGGTGTACATCAAATAGCATAGGGTTTATTAATAATTGGCCTACGTTTTGGGAGAGCCTGGTTTCACTGAAGAGGACGGACTCCACCCGAGCTGAGGGGTGCTCTTCTGTTATCTAATAACATAGGCCATAGTCTGAATCGGCGAAATTGACATTTCAAGAGCTACAGCCAGGCAGCAGACAGACGGTCTTAAACAACTGTCTGCAAGTTTCCCTGAACTCGTGACTAGTTTCCACCCCAGTTCCACATAATTGAGACTGTGTCTGTTCCACGTAGAGAAAACCGTAGTCTGTTGAAACTCAAACCTCCCGTGGGATTTTTTTCTAATAATCTGATAAGGATCAACACGAACCATACGTAATGCAAATGCTAAACCTAATTCGATAGAACTCTCCTTAAAATTGGGTTGCTAAATATAAGATCACTAGCTCCTAAAGCTGCCCTTGTGAACGAACTGATCACTGATTATAAACTTGACATTTTAAGTTTGGCCCAGGAGACTTGGCTTAGACCTGATGAGTATAGCATTAAATGCATCTACCCCAGTTGGATACTCTAGTTGTCACAACCCTCGACAGTCAGGCAGAGGTGGCGGTGTGGCTGTTATTTTGACACTAGACTACGCCTTACTAAGAAATCTTTAAACACATTCCCTTCATTTGAAGTGCTTCCCTCGGCTCCATACAGACTAATGTAGATAATAGATCTGCATTTACTTCATCTTTATACTAGCTACTATCTACAGACCCCCTGGACCTTATGCTGTTTTCCTCTCAGAGTTTTCTGACTTTTATCAAACCTAGCAGTTATGGCAGATAAAGTTGTGATTATAGGCGACTTTAATATTCATGTTGATAATGGAAATTATTCTCTAGTGAAGGCTTTTGCTTCTATTCTTGACTCATTGGTTTTGTCCAAAATGTGTCTGGAGGCCGACTCATTGTCATCAACATACACTGGACTTAGCTTTATCCTATGGTATTAGCATTAGCAATCTAGTTTCTCCTCATAATCCTGTGCTCTCTGACCATTTCCTTATTACGTTTGAAATTCATGCTACCTGCTATTAGATCAAAACCAGTGTTCTACTTTAGTCGCTCCTAAATTCCTCTACCATACCTAACTTTGTCAGCCTGTTCCAAGAATCATTTACTGTTAATCAGGATCCCACTAGTCTACAATCTATTGATCAGCTGACTGACAATCTAAATTACCCTGCGCAACACACTTGATGCTGTTGCGCCTCTCAAAAAGAAAAAAACTAGCCAAAGAAGCTTGCACCATGGTATACTGACCACACACGTGCTCTTAAACAAGCTTCTGCAGGATTGGAACGTAAGTGGCGATCCACTAAATTAGAAGTATTTTTATTCTGCCTGGAAAGACAGTCTGGTACAGTACAAATATGCTCTCTCCTCCGCCAAGGTCAACCTATTTGTCTGATCTGATTGGGCGTAATAAGAATAATCCAAAATTTCTTTTTGATACAGTGGCCAAACTGACAAGAACCAGACTGAAACCAATGCTAAGCCTCCGGCGGCCTATAATAGTAATGATTTCATGAACTTTTTCTCTGAGAAGATTGAGAAAATTAGAGATGAAATTTCTAAATGGCACCTTCTGCTGTAAGCGGACACTGATCAAGCACAGGCTTACCAGGACAGGGTCCTATGGCTACTCTCTTGAGTTTTTAGTGCTCTGGAGTGGACTGAATTTTCTAAATTGGTTATGTCCTCCAAACCATCTACTTGTCAATTAGACCCAATCCCAACAAAACTTGTTAAAGAACTTCTTCCTGTTATGGGGCAATCCATGCTAGACATTATTAATCTGTCTCTTTCATCAGGCTATATGCCAAATTCTCAAAAAGTGGCGAGTAATTAAGCCACTTTTAAAAGAAACCAACCTTGACCCAGAAAATCTCAGTAACTACAGGCCAATTTCTAATCTTTCTTTTCTCTCAAAATTCTAGAGAAAGCTGTAGCTCAGAGACTGACTTCGTTCCTGACATCAAATGACATCTATGAAACTTTTCAGTCAGGATTTAGGCAACACCATAGCACTGAGACTGCTCTTATTAAAGTTGTCAATGACTTACTGATATCAGCTGACTGTGGATGTGTCTCTATTCTTGTGCTTTTGGACTTAAGTGCTGCGTTTGACACAATAGACCACCAAACTCTTCTGAGCAGACTTGAAAACCTAGTTGGACTCGTGGACAGGCACTCTCCTGGTTTAAATCCTACCTATCAGATAGATATCAATTTGTGCAGTTAAATGCCAGGCCCTCTGCTCTCATCAAGGTGGAATATGGTATCCCTCAAGGTTCTGTTTTGGGGCCATTATTGTTCTCCTTTACATGTTGCCACTTGGTGATGTCATTCGTAAACATGGCGTACATTTTCACTGCTACGCAGATGACACACAATTATACCTATCAATGAAACCTGGCGAAGGACAATTCGAACAGTTGGAGGCCTGTTTTAAAGACATAAAAAGACTGGATGTCAGATAATTTTCTATTGCTGAATACTGATAAAACAGAGATGTTGGTCTTGGGGCCCAAAAACCTCAGAAGAGGGTTATCTGATTTATCTCTTAATCTGGATGGTTGCTCTGTTGCTGCAAGTTTGCGGTAAAAGACCTTGGTGTTACTATAGATCCTGGTCTCTCATTTGATAGTCACATCAAAAACATTTCCAGAGTAGCCTTTTTCACCTGAGGAATATTGCCAAAATTAGGGGCTTCCTGTCATTAATAGATGCAGAAAAATTGGTACATGCCTTTGTTACATCTAGATTAGATTATTGCAATGCATTACTGTCTAGCTGTTCAATGCCTCACGCAGGAGCCTACAACTCGTACAGAATGCTGCTGCAAGGATCTGACTAGAACAAAGAAATATGAGCACATTAGTCCTGTGTTAGCGTCACTTCACTGGCTTCCTATAAACTATCGTGTAGACTATAAGGTACTCCTCTTAACTTATAAGGTGTTGCATGGACTTGCACCCTCTTACTTGACGGATCTACTTCATCCGTACAATCCCCACGTTCACTTCGCTCACAAGATGCAGGCAACTTGGTAGTCCCTAGAATATCAAAAAATACAGCAGGTGGCAGAGCTTTCTCCTATAGAGCTCCTTTACTGTGGAACAGTCTACCCATCTCTCTGTGAAGAGTCAGACACGGTCTCAATTTTCAAGTCTAGGTTAAAGCATCTCTTTAGTCTCTCTTATAGTCATTTGGGTGCAGATGTGGAGGGCGTAGCAATAGAGCCTTCTGGTGCAATGAGCTATCTTACTGTCACCAATCATAAGTGATGATCCGCCCCTATCAGGACTGCTGATGATGTGGTGGGATGGTCTCTGAGTGCCCTCATGGCTGCGTGCTCCCTGTGCCACTCACCTAATTAGTTATGCTGCCCTAGATTACTTCTGCTGGTGCAAAAGTGTTATCACTACTCTTCCCCCTGATCCGGCGTGATATTTATCATAGTCATAATTGCACCTTTCCTCTTTTCTCCCCGGCCGTGGGCACCTGCCCGAGCTCACCTGCCCCAGAGTCAACCCCCACCCCTGCCATGTGTTAGCCGGATGCCGCTGGCCCAGACCCTAGCTGCTGGTTCCATCCCCCCGCCCTGCCCTGGTATCTGGAGGGATGAGGTCCACCCCCTCCTACACTTAGAATGCCCTTCCAGTGGTCTGTTAAGCCGCATGAGCCTCAAGGACTATTTGTGTTGTTTTCTCTGTATCCCACAATTTTCCAGGTTCATCTCGACCGCCTTTTTAAGGGTCAGGGAATAATTTTCCAGTTTCTACATTGGCTCCAATGGTTTTCTGGTTTTGATTCCCTCTGGAAAATGCCAATTGTGAAGCGCTGTGTGACAACCTGTTTGTAAATGGCGCTATACAAAAATAAAGATTGATTGATTGATTGATTGATTGATGGAGGAGAAAAAGGAGAGAAGAGAGCTCAGTGATCATAATCATCATTACATCTCTTACACGTTTTACACACGTTTCAATTAAATATTTTCTTTCATTCACACATTTAGCTATTATTTCCGTTTTAAAATGTACTTTTTTTTTTAAAAATGTTTAAAATTGTTTTAATTTCGTTTTAGTCACAGACTCACATTGTAAGAAGTCCTCTCTGGTCTGGGCTCTAGAATATGGGCTTTTTCCTGTAGAGATCACAAGAAAGATGAGCTCCTAAAAATGAACTTTCTATCAGATTTCCTGGAGAAATGGGAAGATATTTTAACCAATAAAATGCAGGTAAATGCAAACTGGGCTCATCCAGGGTTAATGACAATATGAAATGAAAGTGTGAGAATATATGGTGCTGAGCGCTGGAGGCTCAGTAGTTTTGGCAGTTGCTTTTAAACAGCAGTGGCAGTTGAATCTGAGGGTTTGAAACTGTAACAATGTTGCTCATTTCCCTGGTTGCCATGGCGAGCAGCAGTGCTGAAGGACAGAATTTTCTCAGGGAAGTCTGCATCTCTCAATACACATCGCGTTTGCTTAGACGGATCTTATCCGCGCCAATATGGCGGCCACGTAAGCGCATCTGAACAGGGAGAATGAGGATCTACGTTTTTATATCTATGCTCACTGGGCTCAAAACAGCCCAGAGGGCCTGTACTACACTCATACACTCAATTTGGCAAAAAATAAAATAAAAAAATACACATTTGCCAGTATTATCAAGCTTATTGTGTTGTATGGAAGTGAGGAATTGGGTTCACTCAGCCAACAAGACTACACTGAATGGGGCAAAGCTCCAGCTGAAACCCTGCATGCAGAATTCTGCTAAAACATCCTGCCAGTGCTGAGGAATATCCCTTATCACAAAATGATGAAACTGCTTAAAATAATTCCTAAATGTTAAAGGGCCTGCATGACATAAAATTAAGAAAACTACTTCTGCTGTAATCACCTGTTTGAGAGATCTTGATTAATTCCCCCTTGCAGACGTCCTCCAGTCGCTCTTTCAGTTCAGAGACATGTTTCCTCACAGCCTCAAAAGACGTGTGGATTGACAGTGATTCTGGGTAGGTCTCCAGGTCCAGAAGGGGCACAGACAGACTGGATAGCTCTACAGAGAGACAGACAGACAGACAGACAGACAGAGAACCAAACAGTCTCAATACACATTCCTGTGGAGATGCCAGGAGCTGATCTTTGTAAATGAGGAACACAGCTCACCATGTGTGTACAATGTGCACAGTGCAGATTGTGAGAGAGCCAGTGATGTTACCTGGAGGAAATGGATGTGATCCTCTGTGTAAGAAAGCTGCTCCAGCTCAGCGTCTCTCCTCCTCAGCTCAGCAATCTCCTGCTCCAGCTGCTCTATGAGTCTTTCAGCCCGACTCACTGCAGCCTTCCTGATCTCTGATCAGCTCTTTCACATCAGGCGCCTTCTCTCAAAGGAGCGGATCAGCTCAATAAGATCCTCTCGCTGTCCTCCACTGCTGCCTGTGCAGGCGCTGTCAGGAGACACACAGAGAGGAGGGCTGTATATTTTAACTAGGCCTTTCACTCAGCTCATACTGGGACCCCAGACAGCCTGTTCCCCACAGTGTGGCTCAGTGGGATTAGGCCCCACAGGGCTGGAAAGTGGCCCAACACTGGGCTCCTCACTGGCTGACTGGGGGAGAGCCCTGACTGAGCCCTGAAATGGCTCTTCCAGCAGCCAGCTGTTGTGTTCTCCTCTGGTCAGTACCCACCGTGAGTGAATCTGCAGCCTGTCTCAGATCCTGAAGCTTATTCTCTCTCTCCTGGATTCTCTGCTGGGATTCCCTCTGTGTTAGCCCCAGCTGCTTCTGTGGACAGATGGTTCTCCTTGTTATATTATCTTTCAATACATTAAAATCTGTTAAGTTATACTTCTGTTTAAGTATAAAAATGACACACTATAATTAACCATGAAACTGTATTACACACTGCTCGTCAGTGTGTAGAAGAGTTCTGGTCTTATAGGTAAAGCTTGTAAACTGTGTGAGTGAACTAGATTCTCATTCAGGGAGTGAACAGGGGGGTGAGGGGGGAACAGAGCTGTCACAGAGAGCTGGCTTGTGTTCACTTCCTGCTCTTACTGCTTTGTTACTGAACTTATGACCTAAAAGCTTCACTTCCTTATTCAATATATTTTCAAATTTATGAAATACTACAAAACAAATTGTATTCAGTGAAGCACAGTTCATAAATTATAGATCAAATCAATGACTCAAGATTGTCATTATCACCACTGTAAAGAGTGTAAGTGTTATGTGTACCTGCCAGTGCAGAGTTACAGTTCTTACCTGTTTCTCAGTCCTTCCTGCTGCAGCTGAGACTGTATCGTGGCCTCTATGTTTCATCCATTGTACACTGATAACAGATACACTGCTGATCGGGTACGACAGTAAACCTCCAGCAGTTTGTCATGATGAGAGCAGATCTTCTCCTGCAGGTTTCCAGTGGCTGGGGTCAGTTTGTGCTTCTTGAAGGCAGGAGATTCATAGTGAGGCTGGAGGTGAGTTTCACAGTAAGAGGCCACACACACCAGACAGGACTTGACGGCTTTGTGCTTTTTCCCAGTGCAGAAATCACACGCCACGTCTCCAGGTCCAGCGTAACAATGAGCAGGAGGAGCAGCTTGGAGTCCTGTCTTCTTCAGTTTCTCCACCACTTCAGCCAGCATGATGTTTCTTCTTAAAACAGGCCTTGGGGTGAAGGCCTCTCTGCACTGGGGACAGCTGTAGACACCAGTATGATCATTCTGATCCCAGCAGCCCTTAATACAGCCCATACAGTAACTGTGTCCACAGGGAATAGTCACCGGATCCTTCAGTAGATCCAAACAGATTGGACAGCTGGACTGGTCCTGATCCAGATCCCCAGCTTCAGCCATTTTACTCAAAGAGACTAAGAGACAGAGATTAAGTCTATTAATTCTGAAAAAGAATGTGTGTTTGTGTGTGTGTGTGTGTGTGTGTGTGTGAGAGAGATAGAGAGAGTGTGAGTGTGTGTGAGACAGAGATAGAGAGTGTGTGTGTGGTATGTGAGAGAGAGAGATAGAGTATGTGTGTGAGAAATCAACTGTGTGTGTGTGTGTGTGTGTGTGTGCTATGAGAGATTTTTTCCCGTTTTTCCTCCCAATTTAGTGGCCAATTATACCCTCTATTTCTTTCAATTTCCCCTCCCCCACGAGCCTGCCGCTCATCCTCGGAGGCAAGCCAGTTTTGACACTTTTTGCGCTTGTCGCCTCTCCCTCTCCCCCCCCACACACACTCCTCACTCACACACACACCCCCCCCACACACAAACACACTCTCCCCCCACACACACTCCCCCCACACACACACACACTCTCTCCCCCACAGACACACACACTCACACTCTCCGACATAGACACAGACACACACAGACACACACAGACACACACAGACACACACACGTGGTTGAAATGTGGGGGGTCTGGGTTGATCCGGGACACCCCCATAAGAAATACATTTTAAAGCTTGGGGGTCCCATCTTTATTTTAACATGTTTTAACAAATGCGAGTCAAACAGGACATTATAATTATATACAACCAACCAATAGAAACGGTCTATAAGAATTCTTTAAGATCTGTGGGTTCTGTCAGGCCAAAATGTGCCCGGCTGCCAAAATGTGCCCGGGTTGCATCACGAGCATTCAAATGGCAGCTACCGTTGCTAAGTTATGCTCATCTATGCAAATTTGGTCAATCTACTATAGCCCTTAATTTCAATGTATTTAGAATTTACGCTTGTGTTGGAATATTTGTAGTGTAAGAGATACATTCCTCAAGTTAAAAAACATAACAAGCCTGCCTGTCAGCATAGATGATAAAGGAAAGGTTTATGTCAGAACAAATCTTTGACGTCACTGCATCAATCAGGCATATTTTTTAAAGTCTAATTAAGTAGAAAGTAGCCATGCTAACATGCAAGGCGCTACATCAGCGTGTGTCAAATACAACACGATTTCTCAATTTTTAATGACATTTGTTAGCATCTCAATTTTAATGAAAAGTCGAGGGTTTAATACTAGAATTTGTTCCCAGGCAGAAGCCAAATATTCAGCGGTCCATGTAGTTTGAAGGTTTTCACCATTTTTCTGTGCGAGAGTACATGACTTTTAAAACAATATACATTATTAAAGCCATTTCTAAATCATTTCTGTCCACCGACGAATAGTATGGGTCCCAAACATTATTTAATTCACTATTTTTAAAGGGTGAATAATAATTTTTTAAAACCTGGCAGGCTGCTATGCTATCGATAGGCATGTGAGCTAGCTATGATGTCAACCCTGGCCTGAACAACACGCTGCCTGTGTGGGATATACTAGGCTATCCCCCACATAAAGCCTATTTTCTATTTACTTTTATCCATCTAACTATAAGCAAAGATTCTTATGCAAAGATGGGTCACAGCCATAGAGCTGCGATAGATGGCCAGGTGTCGACAGAAATAATCAGCGTTAAATTGGTTGAGATAATGTACTGCGGACAGGGTTGTGTGATTTGGGGAATTTTATTTAGCTAGGTTTTTTGCAGAAAGTTAACTAGGTGAGCTAACACTCATGATGCAAGTCACTAAGGTTACCGGTTGCTAACGTTATTATGCCTAACCTACAGAGCCCCTGGCCGTCTAAGGTGAGCCCAGCCCAGCCTTCCTCTGCTCCGGTCTGGTGTTTTTAAATTTATTTAAATAGCAGAAAATCCTGTTCAACTGTTCAGACCTATCTGCCTGACTAATAAACCTGTTACATTTCAAGAAAACAATTGGTAATTTGTTTCAATGTGGCCATATAGTCACAAGAGAAACAAACAAACGTGTGCGGGAGTGCACATACGTGCGTGTGCATGTGCAGGCGCATTATTGACAAATCTGGGGGAACCCCCAAGAGCCATTGGTCATTTCGTACACTGGATAGGATATCAACCAAAAGGCTATTTTCAATTTGGACATTGTATCCATTTGCATAGTTGTATTATTGTTGTTAAGAGTGCTTCTTTAAGGCTAAAGAATATTTTATACATAGCTGCCATTCTTACTTCTTTCCACAGTTTGTGGAATTTTCCCACATTAGGAGTATGTTTTCACTCTGAGCGGCTTCATACACACGGACATAGGGTTGTGAATGCGTCCGCTAGGGTGTGGAGAGATTAATAGGCTATCTGCACAACGAGTTTTTTAATCTTTACCCTCAGCAATCCTCCCTGGTCTCAAATTTGATGACACTACAGCTGCTCAGCTCCCATGGCAACAAGCACTGGGTATGTGTTACGGGGGACACGTTTGGGGGCTTACGTCACCACTCCGCAACGAGAAAATTCACCTTTTCCCCAAACTCTTTCCTGTGTAACTATCATTCAATTAATTTCTGCTTGATGTTTTATGTTTCACGAATTGTGGATAATCTGTTGACATTTCTTAAAGGCAGGAGCGGGGTGAGGGGCAAACTTATTGGAAAGGTCCATGTTATGGTTCTTAACACAAACATTATAATAGTGGTCTACATGAGCCCCCTGTCATTCTGCAGTTTAATACAATATTAACTTTACCAGCAGGTTGGGCTCTTGCAGGAACTGAGAGAGAGAGTGGGGAAAGAGAGAGAGACAGAGAGAAAGGGTAGAGAGAGAGCAACAGAGAGAGAGAGTGTGTTTTTTTTTTACTGAAAACATTTACTACACAGCTTTGGCCTGCCACTGAATCCATTAAAAGCTTCATAGAGAGGAAACAAAATAAATTGCTATAGATTAAATACAGCACACTGTGACACTGGGAGAGGTGGAGGAGGAGTAGAGAGGGCTGCGCCTCCTTTTTGGCTGCTGTCAGGTGCTCTGTTCCCTCCACAGCCTGGAGAGGACTACAGGGCCTTGGACAGCAGCGGCCTCACTTACAGGCAGGCTCACCTGAGGAGCAATGAGCAATCAACTCAGCTCTGAGCCATTGCCTCGTTAGGCCGTTATAAAAGCACAGCCTGCCATGCGTGAGGGAGGGTTTTTGGGGCATGGAGGCGGAAGTGCAGGTTTGGTTACTGTTTCCCCTCAATTGTCTGATTTTGGATTTTTACTGCTTTATTTTCGTAAATTGTTTAACAAGAGTAATAAATTGGCCGTTGGCCTGTCAAACCCTAATTCTTTTGTGTGGTCTTTCATCCACTCACCACCTGACATGGTGGCCACCCCTGCCACCTTGTTACCCACACATGTTAGGGTAACAAGTATCTGTGGTGGAAACGTGAAGCGCGTCCCCAACATTCAAAAATTTAAATTTAAATTTTAGAATGGGCGTCACCATATCGGCATATTCAAGTTGGTACTCATCCACAAAATGCTGGCCTGCTGAGAGACATGGACACATTCTGTATAAGTTAGCCGCTATACACACATTTAATCCACAGCTCAGGTGGACTGACACTGAATTTGGAAAAGCTGCTGGGCATTTTATTATAGATGTTAATTTCTTAAGGTTTAGAGTTTGACAAGGTCTTCCAAATTGTCACTATAACAGAATTCATTGTGATAATGTGCCTAGGTCCATTGTATGTGGGAATATTCTGTAAATAACATTAAATAGTCGGTCTGATTTAGGAGGAGTTTCAGTGAAGTTGTACACATGCAGATTCGTTTTTTCACCCCCTACCCTCCGTCTGTGTGAAGCTGGAGTCTGAGGCTCTTCCTCCGGTGTCCCCATCCCAGCCACGCTCGATGCTCCTGACCTAAAACAGAGCGGGCCAATTCTTTTGCACTGGGTTTTCTAAAACTGAAAACATTTACTGCACAGACAGATATATATATTATACTGAAGTATATAGGGTATCAGTGTATTAAAGGTGGTTTAGATATATTTACAAACAATCAAGTTGTTCGCGCACATAGACAGCAAGTGCTGAAAGTCAGGCTACATATTTCTTTCTGGTAAATGAGAAAAATCATAAAGATAAAATAATTGTTGTATTTTCCATACCTATATTTAATTACTTACGAGCATATGCTTCTTCCAAATCTTTTGCTTGATCGCATAGGTCAATTTCTCTTAACACCGTGGCGGTGCGCGCAATGGCCTTCTTTTTCGTGAACTTGTCAATTATCCTTTGCGTAACTGCCATGTTCGACTCCTTTTCAATCAGACCAAAGCCGATTTCCTGTCGTTCACTCAGTTTGCGCTTAAATCCCTCCATTTTATCAGCAGAGAGACTCTCCAGCGCACCAAGAATAAGATTATAGACAGTTTTTTCCATACTGTATTAAAAGTTCAGCTGCGTTTCAGCTCAAAGACGTTGTCAGTGTACACCTGCGGGAGAAAAAATACTTCAGGTGAAGTGACTCAACCCAGTGAAAATCACAGAGGTGGGACAGGCCCTTGGGTGGCTGCTGAGATGCAGGGGCGTGGCAATTGGGCTATAGCCCCGGACCATTTTTGGGTATATTACTGACTGTGTTTGACATGAATTACTGATACAACCATGAACACTGCACTGCACTACTTTTCACTTTATTTCAACTTTGTTGCAAGTGCTTAATGTCATTAGACATCATCAAGAACTATAATATATGTTAGATTCCATAAAATAAATATTCCTGTTAGAATTTGGACAAAAATCTATGATAGTGTCATCCAGCCTATTGTGCTATATGGTAGTGAAATATGGGCTCCACTCAGTGAGAAAGACTACACTAAATGGGAAAAACAGCTGAAATTCTGCATGTAGAATTCTGTAAAAGCATATTACAAGTACATAGGAATACCCCAAATAATGCATGCAGGTCTGAATTGACCCTTCGCTAAACCACGCCCCCCTTAGTTATTGTTGCTAAGTCCGTCAAGCTTTCGGAGCCAGCATGGTGCTCGCAATGTCGCTAACTGCACTCCCTGGAGAAATATTGTCCTGTAGTGAGCACTGGAGAGAGAGAGGCAGAATTCCCTGCGGCAACACGCCCACGTTCTCGGACTCACCTGACAGGTGACGTGTCAGCCGGGAAGTAGAGATAAGCGAGGGGTGGATAGAGGGAGTTCAGAGCTTCCTGACGTGGCAGTACGCGTGTATCTGTGTCAGAGCGATGTGCTCTAATAAAGTGTTTTTGCAACCTTGAAAACCAAGCCAATTGTTTTTCTCTGCAAACACCACATTGGTGACCCCGACGTTTCTTCGGACGATTCCGAAGTTAATTATTAATCTTGCGAAATGTCAATTTGGGGTTCCGTGGTGGATTTCCTCGCCACGCGTCACCCGGAAGGTGCGGTGCCCCTCCTTCTAAGGTCGAGGCTATTCAAAATTTTCGCGACCGGTTACAGTTCGGGGCTTTGCAGGAGTTTTTGGGCATGGTAAATTTTTACCATCGTTTCATTCCCAGAGCTTCGGGCTAATGCTGCCCCTGTACGCTGCCCTTAAAGGGGCTACAGCAAAGCAACTGGTAAGTTGGTCGGCCGAGATGTCGCATGCTTTTTTTAAAAACGAAAGAGGCATTAGCGAATGCTACTCTACTTACGCACCCTTGGCCGGACGTGCGGTTTCTGTAACCACGGATGCATCGGATTTTGCGGTTGGCGGTGCATGAACAGCTAGTTAATGGGGTTTGGCAGTCGCTTGCTTTTTTTAGCCGCCAGCTCCGTCCTGCTGAGCGCAATTACAGCACGTTGATCGCGAGCTCCTTGCTCTTTATTTAGCAAAGCGTCATTTTTCGGTTCCTGCTCGAGGGCCGCACGTTCACAGCTTTTGTAGACCACAAGCCTTTAGCCCTAGCTATGGCTATGGTTAAGGAGCCATGGTCCGCCCGTCAGCAAAGGCAGTTGGCATTCGTCTCGAATTCACCACGGACATCCAGCACGCCGCAGGTAAGGACAACGTGGTGGCTGACTGTCTTTCGCGGTCCATAGTGGACGCGGTCAATTTAGGGTGGATTACGGCAAATGGCTGCTGACCAGGCGTCTGATCCCAGAAGTGCAGGCGTTACGCGCAGCGACTACAGGTCTGCAGCTGCAGGAGGTGAGTTTTGGTCCTTCATGCACCCCACTCCTTTGTGATGTGTCCACCGGGGTCGCCAGACTGGTGGTGCCGGTGGTTTGGCAGCGGCGTATTTTGAGGTTTTACACAACCTATCCCATCCGGGCCGCAAGGCGTCGCAAAAACTATTGTCTGGAAGGTTTGTGTGGCATGGTCTGAAAAAGGATGTTCGTGACTGGGTGAATGCTTGCTTAGCGTGTCAACGGGCTAAAGTTCACAAGCACACCAAGGCTCCTTAGCGCCGTTCGCCGTCCCTGAAAGGCGGTTTGACCGTTAATGTGGATCTTGTGGGGCCGTTGCCTCCGTCGCGGGGTTACACACCTTTTAACAATTGTAGATAGGACCACGCGTTGGCCGGAGGTAATACCGCTGACGTCCACCACCACTGCTGAGGTGGCTCGGGCGTTTATTAGTGCGTGGGTCTCGCGTTCGGGGTTCGGCCGATTTATCCTCCGACCGTGGGGCTCAGTTTACGTCAGAGTTGTGGGCGGCGATAGCTCGGCAGTTGGGGGGTGACGCTGCATTGACTACGGCGTATCACCCTCAGGCTAACGGGATGTGCGAGTTGCCACCGTTCGTTAAAGGTGTCCCTCCGCGCTGCACTGCAGGGGACGCTTGTTTTGATACGCTCCATGGGTCTTACTGGGTCTTAGGACGGCCCCTAAGGCTGATTTAGGAGCATCTTCTGCGGAGCTGGTTTATGGGCAACCGTTGCACGTACCAGGGAGTTTCTACCTAGCTGTTCGGTGCCTTGGTCAGCTACGCGCCAGCTCCCGGTTCTGCGGGACGGTCTGAAATCGTCGCCCCTGTGCCTACGACACATCACGGTTTGCCCCGCTCCCACGTTCATCCAGGTTTGGGTGAGGCGCGCTTAAAAGTGTTTTTGCAACCTTGAAAACCAAGCCAATTGTTTTTCTCTGCAAACACCACAGTCCAATTTTTGGAAAATAGAAAAAGCGATTTCAGATAGAAGCAGACAGAAGGGTCTACAATATGCATTTGAAGGTTATATTCAAGATATCACACTGACTCAGCAACAAATGACGTAAAAATTAAGATAGAAGCGAAAGCCTACAGATCAGAGTAAAAGTGAACCAACGCATGGCGATTGAGACAGAGGACAACGACATTAAGGAGCAACACTGTTCCTGTAAAGCTGGGTAGGTCTCTATTCACTATTACAATCATTAAAAGCAAAAAGCAGTAGGCCTATATAATGTTACATTCAGTAGTAAGTTAGCTAGCATTAGCTAACTAACGTAACATTAGTCGCCTATAGTGTGCTGTAACGACATTACTCTGGTTAGCTCCACAGGTAGCTCCATACCCTGACCTCTGTAAAGCAAAAATATCAGCAGTGTGTCAGCTCAGTCTTCCACAAGATTTGGGTACTGGACTGGGCTTCCCATTGACAAAGTGCTGAAATAGTAATGAAAAAATAGTATTACATTTTGACATCAAGGTAACGTTACCCACTTGGTTTTCTAGAGCTTGACTGTAACATCTTAACGTTAGCTAGGTGACGTGTTGGCTACAATAACTACTTACATCAGTAACAGACAAAGTGATGGCATGTACAAGTATGTTTCAGATTTAACAGATTGTAAGCACTCAGCGTTCTTGTACTCTCGTTAGTACATTATTTCTTAGCAAAAAGGACATCTTTCCAGCTCACTTACTGTAGTGTACCCGTTTCAAGGCAAAGGGAACCTTTGTGAATTCCACACAGATATAACATCAACACTTTCACATCATAAGTGTCCAGATGTGTTTTGTTCTAAAGGTCCACTGTGCCAATTCACTAAATTCTTATTTGCTGAATTATAACTACCACTGTGTAGCTGTATGCTACTGCTTAGAGTGTGTGTGTGTGTGTGAGGGAGAAAATAGACAGCATGTGTCTTCTCAACATACCTGTTTCATCCTTCTGTTCCGAGGAGTCGAGGTGTGTAGAAGTTCTCAATCCACCCCACAAAATGGTGTCTGTGCCTGTGCAACTTGAGGCTATGAACTCTTTTCTATGTGAAAAGTATGTCACAGCCATTAACCCTTTAACTGAGGGTAAAAATCTAAAAAGCGTGTTTTTACACATAGATTGGTTTGTTAAGTTGAACGAGCACTTTGGGGGAGGGTTGTGATTGGCCAGGAAACCACATGGAGCTGAGCAGAGCGGGCTTCCTTTTATATGTTGACAGGAAACCAGCCAAGATGGCCCCCACCGCCCTAACCAACAGCACAGCGCAGAGTGAGGTTCCACCATTCTGTCACTGGCTGCCCACCTTTGCCAACAAAAAACATTTCTATTTTATTTTTATTTTATGAATTTTTTTTCGTTTCAGATTTTTACTGTTTTTCTCCCATTTTAGTGGCCAATTACACTCTCTATTTATTTCAATTTACCCTCCCCCTCACATGAGTCCGCCGCTCGTCTCTACGAGGCAAGCTAATTCTCTGAGGGCAGTGAACTCCACTTCCTTCACGACGGAATTCACCCTCCCCACGTTCTGGAGACTCCCTTACGTGCTTCACGGCGGACCCGAGCCGGCTCACCCTCCCCCCTCCCCCTGGGGTGGACAGACAAACACCGCCCCGATCGGGGCTGATGACCAGGGCTGGTCTGGCAGAGACGGGTTTTGAACCACATCCCTGATAGGCAGCGCACACCGCATCGGACCAGCCAAGATACGTGTGTTAGACTGCCAAGATACGTGTGTTAGGCACATGGCTCAGTAGGTAGAGCGTGGTTCTGCGTGGCTCAGTAGGTAGAGCGTGGTTCTGTGTGTCTCAGTAGGTAGAGCGTGGTTCTGTGTGTCTCAGTAGGTAGAATGTGGTTCTGCATGTCTCAGTAGGTAGAGCGTGGTTCTGTGTGTCTCAGTAGGTAGAGCGTGGTTCTGTGTGTCTCAGTAGGTAGAGCGTGGTTCTGTGTGGTTCTGTGTGTCTCAGTAGGTAGAGTGTGGTTCTGCGTGTCTCAGTAGGTAGAGTGTGGTTCTGCGTGTCTCAGTAGGTAGAGCGTGGTTCTGTGTGTCTCAGTAGGTAGAGCATGGTTCTGTGTGGCTCAATAGGTAGAGCGTGGTTCTGTGTGTCTCAGTAGATAGAGCGTGGTTCTGTGTGTCTCAGTAGGTAGAGCGTGGTTCTGTGTGGCTCAGTAGGTAGAGCGTGGTTCTGTGTGGCTCAGTAGGTAGAGCGTGGTTCTGTGTGTCTCAGTAGGTAGAGCATGGTTCTGTGTGTCTCAGTAGGTACAGCGTGGTTCTGTGTGTCTCAGTAGGTAGAGCGTGGTTCTGCGTGGCTCAGTAGGTAGAGTGTGGTTCTGTGTGGCTCAGTAGGTAGAGCGTGGTTCTGTGTGGCTCAGTAGCTTGCCTCATAGAGACGAGCGGCAGACTCGTGTGGGGAGGGTAAATCTAAATTAATAGAGGGTGTAATTGGCTTCTAAATTGAGGAGAAAAAAATCTGAAAAAATAAAATAATAATAATATAAATGTGCTGAATGGCGCATGCTCTGTAGGGACTGAAGAGATGACGGCGGACGGGACAGCGGACGGGACGGGGGAGTTGTGTCTGACCCTGGAGCCCACTCTGTCTCCGGAGGACTTTGAGAAGCACTGGCTGCGGCTGGAGATGGGCCACAGCGAGGGCCTGGCCCGCCCTGCCTCCCCCAGAGAGTGTTCACTAAATACTGCTTTCCATTCGTACTATTTCTGTTCACAAATGGTAAAGTACAAACACGGACCACAAGTTACAAGCTCAAGTCATTGGTTACAAGTAGGCTACAAAATGTTTTATTTCAGATTGTTCAAACACAAACTATAAATTGCAAGCACAAGTCATTGCTTACAGAGACGAAATACTTCTGGCATTAATTTGAGCCTATAGAACTCAAATCAACTTAATTTCTGTCGTCTAAGCAACAAGTGCTCATATCTGTGAAATATTTCGGTTTATCTCAAATGACAGTCCTCACGACCTGTACTCGATGCACTGAATTCGAGGTAAGCGATATGTATGTTGTTAAACTAAGCTAGCTTATTAAATAACAAAAACGACCATTGCAGTGAGCATTGAGAGAGAGGCAGAATTCCATGCGGCAACACGCCCACGTTCTCCGGACTCACCTGACAGGTGACGTGTCAGCCGGAAGTAGAGATAAGCGGGGGGAGTGGATTGGGGAGTCCAGAGCTTCCTGGCGTGGGCAGTACGTGATGTATCTGGATCAGAGCGATGTGCTCTAATAAAGTGTTTTTGCAACCTTGAAAACCAAGCCATTTGTTTTTCTCTGCAAACACCACATTGGTGACCCTGACGTTTCTTCGGACGATTCCAAGTGATTATTTATTTTATTTTTTCTACGAAAGATGCACGCCGTCGCTCTCAAGCTCCCCGGAGTTCTGGCAGGAACATGCCGCCGTGTGGTTCGGCTCAAGCGAGGCGCAGTTCGCGTTGAGAGGCATAACGCAGGAGGACACGTAAATACTTCTACATGGTTGCTGCTCTAAATAGTTCACAGCATCGCGGGTATTAAGCCTACTCCAGGATCCTCCGGAAGACGATAAGTACTTGGCTCTCAAACAGCTCCTGCTGAGACTTTCGAGCTGTCAGAACCTGAGCGTGCTCGCAAGCTCCTTACACTGCCTGGTTTTGGGGGATTCTAAACCGTCGGAGTTAATGGACCATATGCTGACACTTTGGTAACCACCAACCGTGTTTCATATTCCGGGAATTGTTTATGCAGCAGATGCCCAGTCAAGAGTCGTGCAACTCTGGCAGTTTCCCCGGTGAAGACCTCCGGGGCTCTGGCCAGGAAGCCGATAAAGTTTTAAACCCAGCCGGATGCCGGTCCTGCAGTAAGGGTGGTTGGCTGCTGATGTGCAGGCTATCCGGGAGGATGTCATCGCCGCTACCCAGCGGCAGCGACCTACAGCGGGCCTCTGCTACTATCATGCCAGGTTTGGCACACGCTAAGCAGTGCCTCCGCCTTGCTCTTCGCGTGGAAATGGCAGAGCCGGCGTAGCCCGTAGCTGCGTTGAGTGTCGGCAAGGCTAGCAGTTTGCTTTTGTTACGGACTCTGTTTCTGATCGAGCGATTTCTATCGAGGCTACAGGCGCGCAGGTTAGCGTCCTCCCTGCGTCTGCTTTGGACGTACAGACTGGGGACTAAGTGGACCACCTCTGGAGGCAGCCAGCAGCAGCACTATCCCCACTTTTGGCAGGACGAGCAGTGGACCTTTGTTTTGATGGGGCAACATTTCCAGTGGGTGTTTGTGTTAGCGTCTGTGTCTACCCGTTGTTGAGGCGCAGATTTTCTGTGTGCTAACCCCAGCCTACTGGTCGATGTGAACAGGCGGCTGGTGAACGCGGAGACATTGCAACGCTTCCGGTTCTCCCAGCACACCGGGGCGCCCAAGCTGTCTAGCGCCTGTCATCTGCGGATATGTTTCAGCGCCTCTGATGGATTTCCCGGACCTCCTCGCACGTTCTCTTCTCGGCCGTCAAGCATGGGTGGATCGTTTTATCGCCACTCGGGTCCCCGCCGGTCCACGCGAGACAAGGCGGTTGGACCAGAAGCTGGCTGTGGCTAAAGCGGAGTTTGACTCCATGGAGCGGCAGGGGATTGTGCGAGTCAGCGCAGTCCTTGGGCCTCACCCCTCCACTTGGTTCCGAAACAGGTGGCGCCCTGCAGGGGACCTCGACGACTTAATGACGCCCACGACTCCTGACGCTTCTACCTATACCTCTCGTACATACAGGTTTCTGGCTCGATTAGCTGGGAGGGTTTTGTTTCGAAAATTGATTTGATCAGGGGTTATCACCAGGTTCGGTTCAGCCGCAAGATATCCCTAAAACGGTAATAACCCCGTTTAGGCTGTTGAGTTTTTGAATGCCTTCGGGTTAAAAACGCGGCCCAAACTTTTTCAGCGCTTAATGGATAGGGTTTTGCGGGATATGCCTTTTCTTTTCGTTTATTTAGACGACATCCTGGTGGCCAGTGTCACCAGCGATGAGGCTCAGGCCCCATCTCCGGGCCCTTTTGTAACCTCAGCGAACAGGTTAATTATTAATCTGGCGAAATGTCAATTTGGGGTTCCCCGTGGTGGATTTCCTGACCACCCCGTCACCGGGAAAGGTGCGGTGCCCCTCCCTTCTAAGGTCGAGGCTATTCAAAAATTTTTCGCGACCGGTTACAGTTCGGGGCTTTGCAGGAGTTTGGGCATGGTACATTTTTTACCATCGTTTCATTCCCAGAGCGGCTGACTAATGCCCTATCGCTGCCCTTAAGGGGCTACAGCAAAGCAACTGGTAAGTTGGTGGCACGGATGTCGCATGCTTTTTTAAAAGCGAAGAGGCATTAGCGAATGCTACTCTGCTTACGCAGCCGGACGTGCGGTTTCTGTAACCACGGATGCATCGGATTTGGGTTGGCGGGTGCATGAACAGCCAGTTACAGGAGTTTTGGCAACCGCTGCTTTTTTTTTAGTCGCCAGCTCCGTCCTGCTTGCGTAATTACAGCCTGTTCGATCGCGAGCTCCTTGCTCTTTATTTAGCTGTCGTCATTCCGATTCCTAACAAGGCTGCACGCGTTCAGCTTTGTAGACCACAAGCCTTTAGCCTAGCTATGGCTATGGTTAAGGAGCCATGGTCCGCCCGTCAGCAAAGGCAGTTGGCATTCGTCTCGAATTCACCACGGACATCCAGCACGTCGCAGGTAAGGACAAGCGTGGTGGCTGACTGTCTTTCGCGGTCCATAGTGGACGCCGGTCAATTTAGGGGGTGGATTACGGCAGCAAATGGCTGCTGACCAGGCGTCTGATCCCGAAGTGCCGGCGTTACGCATAGCGACTTCAGGTCTGCAGCTGCAGCAGGTGAGTTTTGGTCCTTCATGCACCTTTCCTTTGTGATGTGTCCCGAGTCGCCAGACGGTGGTGCCGGTCAGTTTGGCAGCGGCGTATTTTGAGTTTACACAACCTATCCCATCCGCCGCAAAGGCGTCGCAAAAACTATTGTCTGGAAGGTTTGTGTGGCATGGCCTGAAAAAGGATGTTCGTGACTGGGTGAATGCTTGCTTAGCGTGTCCAACGGGCTAAAGTTCACAAGCACACTAAGGCTCCTTTAGCGCAGTTCGCCCCGTCCTGAAAGGCGGTTTGACCACGAATTAATGTGGATCTAGTGGGGCCGTTGCCTCCGTCGCGGGAGTTACACACACCTTTTAACAATTGTAGATAGGACCACGCGTTGGCCGGAGGGTAATCGCCGCTGGGACGTCCCTCACCACTGCTGAGGTGGCTCGGCGTTTATTAGTCTCGTGGGTCTCGCGTTTGGTTCGGCCGATTTATCCTCGACCGTGGGAGCTCAGTTACGTCAGAGTTGTGGCGCGATAGCTCGGCAGTTGGGGAATGACGCTGCATTGACTACGGCGGCGTATCACCCTCCAGGCTAACGGATGTGCGACGTTTTCACCCGTTCATTAAAGGTGTCCCTCCAGCTGCACTGCAGGGACGCTGGTTTGATACGCTCCCATGGGTCTTACTGGGTCTTAGGACGGCTAAGGCTGATTTAGGAGCATCTTCTGCGGAGCTGGTTTAGGCAATCGTTGCACATGCCACTAGAGTTTCTACCAGCTGTTCAGTGCCTTGGTCAGCCACGCCGCCAGCTCCCGGTTCTGCGGGACGGTCTGAAATCGTTCGCCCCTGTGCCTCGACCACATCACGGTTTGCCCGCTCCCGCTCATCCAGGTTTGGGTGAAGCGCGCTTTGTGTTTAGCGCTAAGATAAGCATCGAGTCTTCTGCAGCCTCCTTTACGAGGGACCATTTGAGAGTAATAAAGTCCGGGAGAAATTTTTGTTTTGGATATCGGTGTAGATCTGACCGCCATTACAGAGACCGCTTAAAACCGCGACGCCGACGTGCGATTTAGATTCGCGGTCGTGCTGTCCTCCGCGCGAGGTCGCGCCCTCCCGCTCTCAGGTTGAGAAATCCTGCCCCTGACTTAAACCCTGACCCTGGTGACAGCCCTAAAACTGACTCTGGTATGGGTCTGATCCGTCCCGGGGCTGCGGAGCAAGAGACTGGGGAGGTTTGGCGTGTAATCCAGACCCTAGGCGTTTTGCTGCCACAGTAAATTCTGGGGGGGCTTGTGTAGTGAGCACTGGAGAGAGGGCAGAATTCCTCGCGGCAGCAAAACGCCTAGGGGTCTGGATTACACGGCCAAACCTCCCCAGTCTCTTGCCCGCAGCCCCGGACCGGATCAGGACCCATGCAGAGTCAGTTTTAAGACATGCCAGGGGTCAGGGTTTAAGTCAGGAGGCAGGATTTCTCTGCCTGAGAGCGGGAGGAGGCGACCTCTGCGCGGAGAACAAGCGACCTCTACGGCGAATCTAAATCGGCGTGCCCGGTTTAAGCGGTCTACAGTAATGCGGTCAGATCTACCACCGATATCAAAACAAAAAATTTCTCCCGGACTTTATTACTGAAATGGTCCCGCAAGTAAGGAGGCGCAAGGAACTCGATGCTTATGTAGCGCACAAACACAAAGCGCGCCTCACCCAAACCTGGATGGGCGTGGGAGGCGGGGCAAACCGTGATGTGTCGTAGGCACAGGGGCGGTGATTTCAGACCGTCCCTTGGGGCAGGGCTGGCGCGTGGCTGACCAGGCACCGAACAGCTAGGTAGAAATACAGGCGTGCTTGATTGCCCATAAACCAGCTCCGCGAAAGATGCTCTAAATCAGCCTTAGGGGCCGTCCCTGAACCCAGTAAGACCCATGGGAGCGTATCAAACCAAGCGTCCCCCTGCAGTGCAGCGCGGAGGGACACCTTTAATGAGCGGTGGCAGCTCGCACATCCGTTAGCCTGGGGTGATCGCCGTAGTCAGCTCTGGCGTCACCCCCAACTGCCAGGCTACTCGCCGCCCACAACTCGCGTAAACTGGGCCCCACGGTGGAGGATAAATCGGCCGGAACCCCGAAAACGAGACCCACGCACTAATAACGCCCGAGCCACCTCAGCAGTGGTGGTGGGCGTCCAACGTATTACCTCCAGCCATGGCGGTGATTTTCTCTGACCCAAAAGGTGTGTAACCCGCGGCGGAGGCAACGGCCCCACTAGATCCACATTAACGTGGTCAAGCCTTTCAGGGACGACGGCGCTAAGGAGCCTTAGTGTGCTTGTGAACTTTGGCCCGTTGACAAGCTAGGCAAGCATTCACCCAGTCCACGAACATCCTTTTTCAGGCCATGCCACAAGCCTTCCAGACAATAGTTTTCATGACCTTGCGGCCCGGATGGGGATGAGTTGTGTAAAACCTGAAAATGCGCGCTGCCAAACCACGGCACCACGGTCTGGCGACCCCGGTGGACACATCACAAAGGAGTGGGGCGCAGGACCGACTCACCTCTATCAGCAGACCTGTAGTAAACAACGATAACGCCCGGCACTTATCAGGCGCTACCAGTCAGCGGCCATTTGCCCGTAATCCACCCCTAAATTGACGCGTCCACTATGGACGCGAAAGATGATCAGCCACCCGTTGTCGCCCCTGCGGCGTGCTGGATGTCATTAGTGGTCGGAGGCGAATGCCAGCTGCCTTTGCTGTGGGCGGACCATGGCTCCTTAACCATAGCCATAATAGGGCCTGAAGCTTGCCAGTCTACAAAAGCGTGAAACGTCACGACGCCGAGCAGGAACCGGAAATGACGCGCAGCTAAATAGAGCAAGAGGCTTCAGCGTCGAGCGATAGCTGTAATCGCTCAACTTGAGGCCAGACTGGCGACTAAAAAAAAGCAAGCGGCTGCCGCGCCCCATTAACTAGCTGTTCATGCACCCGCCAACCGCAAAATCCGATGCATCATTAGTTTACAGAAACGGCGCGTCGACCAAGGGTGCCGTGGTAAAGTAGCATTCGCTAATGCCTCTTCGTTTTTAGCTTGTCGACATCTCGGCCGACCAACTTACCAGTTGCTTTGCTGTAGCCCCTTTAAGAGGGCAGCGTGCAGGGCAACGTGCTTGGCTGACTCTGGGAATGAAACGATGGTAAAATGTACCATGCCCAGCTCTGCAAAGCCGAACTGTAACCGATTGCGAGGAAGAATTTTGGGCATAGCCTCGACCTTAGAGGGAGGGCCACGCACCTTCCGGGTGACGCGGTGGCGAGGGGAAATCCACCACAGGGAACCCCAAATTGACATTTCGCCAAGACCAATAATTAACCCGTGTTCGCTGGGGCGCAAAAGGGCCGGAGATGGGCCTGGTATATAGCTGGTGACACTGGCCACCAGGATGTCGTCTAAATAAACGAAAAGAAAAGGCATATCCATAAAACCTATCCATTAAAGCGCTGAAAAGTTTAGGCGTTTTTAACCGAAAGGCATTCTTAAAAACTCAAATAGCCCAAGCGAGGGTTGTCCAGCGGTTTAGGGATATCTTGCGGCTGAACCGGAACCTGGTGATAACCCTGATCAAATCAATTTTTAAAACAAAACCCTCCCAGCTAATCGAACTGAGAAATCCCATAATATGCGGTGCTGAGGGTGGCGGTCAGGAGTAAATGGCGTCATTAAGTCGTCGATAGTC
The DNA here is from genome assembly GCA_029706075.1 of Aldrovandia affinis. Lineage (NCBI taxonomy): Eukaryota > Metazoa > Chordata > Actinopteri > Notacanthiformes > Halosauridae > Aldrovandia > Aldrovandia affinis. The sequence goes on from JAINUG010001279.1 coordinate 24,019, forward strand.
GCAGGCGCCACCCCCCTGTTTTAAGACCAAGTGGAGGGTGAGGCCCAGGACTGTGGACCTACGCACAATCCCCAAGCGTTCCATGAGTCAAACTCACTTTAGCCACAGCCAGCTTCTGTTGGGTCCAACCGCCTTGCCGGGCGTGGACGGCGGACCGCAGTTGGCGATAAATGATCCACCCATGCTTGACGACTGCGAAGAAGCGTGGGCGTAGTAGTCGGGAAATCCATCAGGAGGCGCTAACATATCCGCAGATGACAGGGCGCTGGGCAACTGGGCGTCCGGTGCTGCTGGGAGAACCCGGAGCGTTGAATGTCCTCCGCATTCACCAGCCGTCTGTTCTCATCGGCCAGCAGGCTGTTAGCACACAGAAAATCTGCGCCCAACAGCGGGTGAGCCTGAGACGCTAACACAAACACCCACTGGAAATGTTGCCCATCAAAACAAGGTCCACTGCTGATCTGCCAAAAGTGGGGATAGTGCTGCCGTTAGCTGCCTCCAGAGGTAGTCCCGACCCCCAGTCTGCCGTCAAAGCAGACGCAGGGAGGGCCCTTGCTCCTGCGCGCCTGTGTCGCATAGAAATCGCCGATCAGAAACAGATCCGTGACAAAAGCAAACTGCTAGCCTTGCAGGCCTCCAAACGCAGCTAATGGGCGTCGGCTCTGCCCGTTCCCGGCCAGCGAAGAGCAAGGCGGACGGCACTGCTTAAGCGCGGTGTGCCAAACCTGGCATGATAGTAGCAGAGGCCCGCTGTAGGTCGCTGCCGCTGGAGTAAGCGTGATGACATCTCCGGATAGCCCAGCGCCAACCACCCTTACTGCAGGGCCGGGCATCCGATACACATGGGTTAAAACTTTATCGGCTTCCACAACATGGAGAGCCCTGAGGTCTTTCACCGAAGTAGAGTTACCGCAGCACTTGACTGGGCATCTGCATAAACAATTCCGGAATATGAAAACACGGTTGGTGGTTACCCAAAAGTGTCAGCATATGGTCCATTAACTCCGGACGGTTTTAGAATCCCCAAACCAGGCAGTGTAAGGAGCTTGCCGAGCACGCTCAGGTTCTGACAGCTCGAGAAAGTCTCAGCAGGAGCTATTTGAGAGCAAAGTGCCATCGTCTTCGGAGGATCCTGGAGTAGGCTTAATACCGCGATGCTGTCGAACTGCTTAGAGCAGCAACCATGTAGAAGTATTTAGTGTCCTCCTGCGTTATGCCTCTCAACGAACTAGCCGCTCCGAACTTGAGCGGCCCGATAATTTCTGCCAGAACTCCGCTTGAGGCGACTGGCGTGCATCTTCGTGAAAAAAATAAAATAAATAATCACTTCGGAATCGTCCAAGAAACGTCAGGAGTCACCAATGTGGTGTTTGCAGAGAAACAAATGGCTTGGTTTCAAGGTTGCAAAACACTTTATTAGAGCATCGCTCTGATCCAGATACATTCGCAAGTGCACGCCAGGAAGCTCTTGGACTCCCTCAATCCACTCCTTATCTCTACTTCGGCTGACACGTCACCTGTCAGGTGAGTCCGAGAACGTGGGCGTGTTGCTGAGGAATTCTGCCTCTCTCTCTCCAATGCTCACTACAATGGTCGTTTTATGTTATTTAAACGAAGCTACTTAGTTTAACAACATACATATACATTACCTCGAATTCAGTGCATCAGTACAGGTCAGAGGACTGTCATTTTGAGATAAACGAAATATTTCAGATATGAGCACTTGTTGCTTAACTGACAGAAATTAAGTTGATTTGAGTTCTATAGGCTCAAAATTAATGCCAGAAGTATTTCGTCTGTAAGCAATGACTTGTGCTTGCAATTTATAGTTTGTATTTGAACAATCTGAAATAAAACATTTTGTAGCCTACTTGTAACCAATGACTTGAGCTTGTAATGTGGTCCGTGTGTTTGTACTTTACCATTTGTGAACAGAAATAGTACGAATGGAAAGCAGTGTTAGGTGAACACTCTCTCTGGGAGGCAGAGCGAGACCAGGCCCTCGCATGGCCCATCTCCTTCGCG
>JAINUG010000128.1:0-187500 GCA_029706075.1 Aldrovandia affinis
ACCCTACGTTCTAACAGGGAGCGATTCGGCAACGAGTTGTGGGAAATGCATTGATTCTCTATGAGAGTGTGCGACTTCCGGCGACTGTGGCCAACAGGTCCTATTTCCGATTAATCGGCGTTTCGGTGTCCCAGAAAAGTTCAAATTTCTGAACTTTCCGGGAAAGTTGCCCGGTAAGAGCCAATCAAATTAATGTCTTGCTGTTTTTACCTTCCACGTGGAAACCAACACAAAACCGACATCGTTCCGACACTTCAACATGGAGGAGAAACTGATAGCAGCGGTCTGCAATACTCCCATACTGTACAATGTTTCCCTGCAGGAGTACAGGGACAAAAAAAAAAAAAAAAATGACGCTTGACAGCGGTGGCAGCAGTTGTTTGTTTCCCTGGTCAGTTTTCAATTCAAGTCAATTCCTTTTTATTAATTGGTAACGTTATAGATGCGGCTATAGAGGCATACGCGAGTGACGGAGGGTCTTGTAATTAGCCAAAACCATTGCAGCAACGTGTTTGGAATAGATTGTATGATAGTAAAACGTTATTTATTTTATTTATTTAACCTTTATTTAGCCAGGCAAAAGTTATGCACAGTTTATTCCGTCGCACATGGTTTTGGATATCATATACCAGCGCAGCTAAGCTAGCTAGCACCCATATTACAATAACGATGTGTTAATAATTATATACCATAACTGAGCTATGTAGATTTATCAAATTAGCTAGCTAGCTACTTGTGATTAAAACAAAAGAAACGGAAAAGACGTAGACATGGTAGGCTAGGTAGAAAATATTTAATATAAAGACAGCTGATCATACAGTGTAACAAATCTAGCCTGCGCTAGCTAGCTGCTTTCCCTTTCCCTCAATGCATTTCAGTACAGTGTAACGCCATAATCCTTTCTGGTCTCTATGACATGTTGATCTGATATGCTCCTACCTGTATAGATAAATACTTCTGTCATGGTGTACTGTAAAAAAGATGGTGAAGTTGTAGTATATCAATGACTGAATAAAGTGTTCATGACTAAACATACAGTAATATAAAAATGTTTTTCCAGTTGATGTTTGTTATTTATTTGTTAAAGAATACTCTTTTCGGCTTTGTTCTTCTGAGGCTGGAAACAGAGATGTGTATTTGGAATGGTCTATAAATGGTTGTGTTTTTACATTGCAAAACAATAAAGACTTTTTTTTAAAGTTTCAAGTCATCCTATTTATTATATAATATTGGGGACATGGGTCAACTAGTTGTTGCTATACAGTGGCTGTATGTGACATTTGAATAGGGATGGTTCTAAATATGAATATTGTAAGAAATATGGCAGCGCTCTGATCTTGATGAAGGTTTTATTTCGTTAGCGACAGTGACAAAGTAAATGACGGGTAATACAAGAATATCAGCAAGCACTCTGGACTCAGCCGAGTTCGTCTGAATGTATTTCTCCCAACTCAATGGCTCTAGAATACTCTAGTGTGTGATTTATTCACTCTATTGTATTGCTAATGTCTCTTCCTCTCAATCACCTATTCATATGTCAATGACTGTCTCCATTTGGCCGCACAGATCCTTTGTAATTGTGATATGATTTACCCGTCTGCCTACAGTTCAATATCTTACAATATGGATGGTTCTAAAAAGAATGTTTGTGTTAACTGCATCTACAGTAGTTGTTGCTATAGACATTTGTGTGCTTGTGTAAACTGGAAAAAGCTGTTGTAAGAAATGTGTACATTTATCTTTCAACCTGGAGTAATGGAGGTTTAGCTCTTTTAACCCTCAAGTGACTAACATATTTTATATACAAAAAGACTGACTGGAGTCAGAAATACCCCAAGTTAAACTATTGAATAAAACGGTCCAATTAATTCAAGAACATAATTTTTTTATTGCAATATCATTAGATATGTACAAACTTTTCTTTTGCATCAAAAACTTGTTTTATGCAACATTGTCTTGCCATGGGACCGCACCCTCTGCAGAAAAGTAGGAGGCAAGTGTTTCCTCACATGGATGGCCTCCTTGTGGCGTTGTTGGTTCCCACTCGGCGGATGGGCTGAGATCAACAGGATCAGGAGCCTGTCTCTCAGCTGCTGGGCTCCCGCGGTCCAACGGATGAAGTTGTGCAACACACAGGTTGCCTTCACACACTTCTCCACATTTCCAGGGCTGGTCCCAATCACTCGCCGGTACATCCTCCATTGTGCTGACAGGATGCCGAAGGTGTTCTCGACAATCATCCTGGCGCGGGAGAGTCGGTAATTGAATACCCTGTTCCTTCTGGAGAGGTTGGACCCGGGGAATGGGCGCATGAGGGGTGTCTGCAGTGGGAATGCCTCATCTGCCACAAAGACATGGGGTTGGCATCCCAGGTGCTCTGCTTCTGGCAGCAGCCTGTCTTCAGGGAGGTCCAGTCTGCCATTCTGCAGGGCCTTGCCGAACTTGGAGCTGGCCAGGTCCCTCCATCACTTCTCCTCCCATAGGCGCCAACGTCCACCACGCGGAAACGGTACCTGGCATCTACAACTGCCAAGAGGACGATGGAGTATGTCCCCTTGTAGTTGAAGTACAGAGAGCCGGATTTGGAGGGGGCCTGAATATTCACATGCTTTCCATCGATGGAGCCCAAGCAGTTGGGAAAGTTCCAATGCTGACGGAATTCCTCAGCAATAGTCATCCAATCCTCCTTCTTTGGGACTGGCATGAACTCAGACACCAGGCATTCCCAGATTGCAGTGGCCACCTCTGGGATGATGTAGCCCACAGTGGTGATTCCTCCCACGATAGCTGTAGGCAATCGACCGGTATGAGTCCCCAGTTGCAAGGTAACTGTAAAATAAAAGAATGCTATTAGTTGTATGAAGTAGACTAGCCTACTACATTGTTCAGTAGCTCAATTGTACATTAGCTCAACACATCCATTATTGATAATTTATTTAATCCTAAAAGCATAAATATTTATAGCTAGCTAAACTTATATGGCCTACATACATCTTATTTAATTTTTGTGTTGGTTAAAAAGCAAGTTTACTCTTCATGTAGTAACTCTGTTCACTGACTCTGGATACCCCCCTGACTACCCGCACTAGCTCTGTCATACCTTCATTCTGCACATACCTATGTACAATATTGTAATATAGCCTTGTAAAATTCTGTATCATTTTGCTGTACTACCTATACATATATTTATATATTTATACTCACCTGTACTTACCTATACATAACTGCACTAGTCTGTATATAAATTATAGCAACATAGCAACTAACTACCTGTATAGTAATTATTCAATACTGTGCCTGTTAGCATTATAACTTCTGCTATAGTACTGTATTGTTGCACTTACTGACATGTTTGCACTCTGGTTAGATACTAAACTTCTTTTCGCTGTACTGTACCTGTACTGTACAATGACAATAAATTTGAATCTAATCTAATCTAATCTAATCTAATTTCTTATCGCATGGGTACGTTTGGAAAAACGTACCGAGACAAATTGCGAGCCGTTCCGCTGCACTGATGGGGCTCCGCCAATTTGTTTCCAGCCGTGTTATCCGAGGCCCCACTCTGGTCAGCAGCTCATCGAACTGGGCACGGTCCAGCCTGAAGTACCGCTGGAACCTCTCTCTATCCAGCCGCAGCTCCTGCACCAGCCTGTGATATTCGCCGTGCTGCCGGCGGGTCTGCAAAATTCTGTGGACCCACACACGGGACCTCCGGCGTTTGCAGCGCAAGTACAAAGCCGCAATTACTAAAAGCCTTCTGCGTTTCAGTTTATCGTTCATAATTGAAGGAAACAATACTGCTAGCCAACTACTATTTCCAATACAGATTCTCAAAACCGATGATGAACTATTCGTTTACGATGCCAAAAAATTGTAAGCACGTCGGAAGCATTTTTGAGGACGCCAGTCAAGCGCGGTGAACGCCCACTGGGCAATTTATTCGCCTAGCATCGCCTAGCATCGCTCCCTGTTAGAACGTAGGGTCAGCCTATAGCATGCTGTCACATACTGGCCAGCAAGAGGTCCTGTGTGTCCCTCTCCCAAAAGGATTTAGATTTTCTCTGTTTCATCTAATTCTATACAGCTGGGAATTACATTTTTAAATGCATTCATAAACTGTTCTTATTTCCAAATATTTATAATCACATAAGACTGCATAATGGTAAGCACAGGCTGTTCAGCCCATCTAGGCTCGTTATTTACTTAATTACAGTCTAAAGCAGGGGTGGGCAATTATTTTTTACATGGGGCCACATGAGAACAAGAAAATATTATGGAGGGCCGGACCGAAAGGCTGAACTAAAGTCTGCATAATATTAATTGTGTTTCTTTATATAAAGCAGTAAATAGCATTGTTTTGATAAGTTGGTAAGACTGGTAAGAGTATATGTTATAATTGAGCAATGAAAAAGAGAGGTTGTCTTAGAAAAAATTACATTTACTCAATAAAATTTCCCAAAACAATGGTTAACGAAATGTGAACATTTGTACAGTTTTTGATTCATTATATTAGTGACCATTTTCAGCCACATTCAGTAAGATGCATCATATTAGAAAATAATGATGCCTACATTTGTAGTTTAATCACATTCACACTCATCACTCATTCTGTGTTTTTCAGTTCTTTTTTTTCTTGTTCAGTGAGAGAAATCTAGTCTCTGTTGGTCTTTAACAAGTGCATCAAAGTCAGGTTGAATGTCTGAGGTGGAGATGCGGAAGCACAGCTGACAGATGATCATCAGTGAGAGAGGATCTGTACCTGGACTTGTTAAACTTCATCACTGAGAATGTTTGTTCACATATGTAGGTAGAGCCAAAGAGAACAAACATCTTCTGAGCATGTCTCCTCATGTTTGGAAACTTCTCTTGCTTAAGAGAAAGTAGAATTTCAGCAGTGGTCGTGACTTGAAGTGCTCTGCCAGTACTGCATCAGACTGCAGGTCAATGAGTTCCAGCTGGACATCACTAGGTGCATCATCCACATTGCAGGTAAATGGAGGAAATCAAGTGCATTTCACTCTCCATTGTTCTGAGATCTTCAAATCGCCTTGAAAACTCACCATGCAGTGCTCCTAACATAGATGAGTACCTGCGGAGATTTATCATCTGATGGGGTGACTTCTTTCAGTGTTTGCATGTGAGTGAGATTGTTGCTCTCCAGTTGCCTTGAAAGAAACTAACTCCGTCATGAAAGCCTTCACCAGGTTGTGCATTTCATGGACGAAAAGGCCCTTGTCTTGCAGTTTGGTGTTCAGTGCAGTCATCAGTGCAGTCACATCAACAGCAAATGCAAAATCTGCCATCCACTTCTCATCTGAGAGCTCTGGGATGTCTTTGCCTTTCTTCTCACAAAACTCTCGGATCTCTGCTTTCAGATCCCAGACTCTTTTTAGCACTTTGCCCAGGCTGAGCCATCGGACAGCTGTGTGATAGCTGATGTCACTATGTTCAGTCTCGTGCTCCTCTAAAAGTGCAACAAACTGCCTGTGATTCAATGCTCGTGCTCTGATGAAGTTTACTATTTTAGTTACAACATCAATCACATCGTCAATTTTAAGCACTGACTTGCACAACACATGCTGATGTAAAATACAATGCAAAAATACCACTTTCTGATCTGCGTTGATTTCAGTCACTTTATCTTGCATACGTTTCAACAGCCCGACATTTTTCCCTGTTAGATTTGGACAACCGTCCGTTGTGACACCCGTCAGTCTGTCCCATTTCAGTCCCAGTGTGTCCATGCATGCACTTACCTACGTGAACAGATCGCTCCCCGTCGTTGTCCCTTTCATTGAGCGCATTGCTGCCAGCTCCTCCGTAATCTTGAAGTCCGTTATCCCACGGACAAACACAAGTAGGCTAACTGGGCTGTGTCACGGACATCACAGCTCTCGTCCAAAGCCAAGGAGAAAAAGTCTAAATTTACCACTTCACGTTGCAGCTGAAGCTCCAAATTTCCCGCAATGTCCTCGATCCTTCTCGTCACGGTGCGCCTGGACAGCGGGACTTGCTCAAATGCTTCTTTTTTCCAGGACATATTAGTGCTGCAGAGTCCACCAATCACTCTTTTACAAACTCTCCATCTGTGAATGGCTTACTGTTTTTAGCGATTTTGTGGGATATTACAAAGCTGGTCCTGGTTGCTGCATCCCTGGATGTGTGAAGCTTGGTAAAAAACCCTTGTTGCTTTTGTAGCTTAGCTACCAAATCTTCCGATATCCGCGCCATTTCAGCATCATTCAAGTTTTTAAATTTCTCCAAGTGTTTCGTCTCGTAATGTCGACTCAAATTGTAATCCTTGAACACGGCACTCTGGTCTCCGCAAACCAAACACCGCTTTACCTCTGACTTCAGTAAATAAATACTTAGCAGTCCATGTCTTCTTGAAAACCCTGCATTCAGCATCTACCTTTCTTTTTTTAGTCGACATTTTGGGGGTGAAAGTCGTCTTGGCACCTGTAACCTGCTTGCGACAACGTCAATTCAGTAACTTACGTACCTTACGTACCTATGCGTGACGTAAAAAAACACAACTTCAAAATAAAAGAAATCCACGCATGAGGTAAAATAAGAAAATACGTTTATTTTGTAATTTCTTATGAACCTTACGCGGGCCGGTCAGAGTCAACTAAAGGGCCGCATGCGGCCCGCGGGCCGTAAAATGCCCAGGTCTGGTCTAAAGAATATTCAGTCCTGCATCAGTCCTGGACCTGAATACCCCAAGTGTTTCTGCCTCCACTACCTGACCTGACAAGCTGTTTCCACGCATTTACAACTGTGTAAAAAAATTAAAAAATAATACTTCCTGATATCAGTGTGAAATTTACCTTTAAGAAATGTCCACCTGTACCCCCTCATTCTGCAAACCAAACTTGTATTAACAAATCTTTGGTAGTTCCTTTTATGAGTTTAAAAACCTCAATTAAATCCCCCCTCAATCTCCGTTTGCTAATCTTGATTAGATTAATTGCCTTATATTTCCTCATAACTTTTACCTTTCATACCAGGAACAGGTTTTCTTCACAGTATAGGAGGATGTGTCTTTGTCTCTACCTCGCCTATTGTTAGGGCTGGGTATCGTTCACAATCTTTTGGTTCCGGTTCTTTATTTACGATGTCAGATACTTGGAGGAATTAAAAAGGAAAACAGAGCAGCAGTCTGCTGACGATAGGGGACGTATCAGATATTAAAGTGATGAGAACAGATTTTTTAAAAGTTTTTTTTAGTATTTATTTTATTTTTCCGCTTGTCATTTTACAAAACATTTCCTTACATTGTATTATACATCAGCCTACACATACCTTAAACATACAGAAAAGCCAACCAAATCAGCACCATTTACAGCAGGTACTCTTGTCCCATCTAACTTAGGATACATTTCTTTATTTATTTCTTTATGTATTCTTCCATTTATTCCCCAAAACAATAACATTTCTATACAAATTACAAAAAAATCAGGGCCAGGAAACCCCAGCGCCTCAACTCCCACTCCCTCCCGTGTATCACACGGTCCATCCGGATCCTTCCGGCTACCCTCCCCCGGAACCGGTGATACACTTGCGCTGGGTCCATTACCCGCACCCTCCTACCAACCATCGCCGTCCTCGCCTCCCACAGTACTAACTTTGCGTATCCTAGAAGGTCCCACAGCACACCCGAGGTCACTGACGGCAGGAACCCCAGGCCACGGCGGTAGACCACCCCATCCCGCGACAGCACATGGCCAGGCCCAACCCTCCGCAGGAGGCCCTGGACCAGGGTCCAGAACTCCCTCGCGTAGGGGCAGTCCCAGAAGACGTGAAACACCGTTTCCGGTGCCCCACACCTCCTGGGACACAGGGGGCTGGCTGCGCATCCGTGCCGGTGCAGGGTCTCCCGCACCGGCAGACGGCCCAGAGCGCATCGCCACTGCAGGTCACGCACGGAACCCGGCGCCCCGCCGCCGCTCACCCTACTCCAGACCACCCCTGCGGGTACTCCGGACGGGGTCACGACCTGCCGGGACGCCAGCCTGGCGTACAGGGCCCTGTGGTCAGTGGCCTCCTCCCGCGTAACGGGCGAAGGACACTGGCGCAGGAACCGTGTAACCGACCCGGTAACCCGGGGACGGAGAGAGCGCCACCAAGTGCCTAAAGAACCCCGCCAGGTAGAACCTAGCGAAGTAATAGCACCTATGCCATCCCCATCGTGTGTCTCAAATCCTCAACATCCCACCCCTTGAGGAATGCTGACGGAGACGCCACTTCCATTTCCCCTTCATCCACAGACCCCCCCCAACACTTCAAATTTATTGGACAACTCGATGTCGGTTGTCCCCTTCCGCCCCTTAGGCCACTCCGCCCCCCCAGACGAGGCCCGTTTTCGGGCTGAAACCCGTGCCCATTCTGCCACCTCCCCCTCTGACTCTGTCCTCCCACATGGGTGATGTCATGTCCACTGATGTCAGCAGCGCCACTCCTTCCACCGACGCCGACAGGCTCTCCCCAGCTCCTCCGCTGCCCCCCCAACACAGATATTTCGATTAAAAAAAAAAAAAAAACATTTTATTAAGATTCACCATTAATAATTACAAAAGATATTTTGATAAATAAAAAAATTATAATTTAAGATTCATCATTAATAATTACAAAACAAAGCCAGCAAATCTGCAGGAAATAAGAGCCCAGGGTCTGGCATCTAACATTTCAACTTGAAATGCTTTTCACCAACAAGCAGGTTAACATTTTATGGCTGGCATTAATTGATTTTGACTTGAGCTACTTTTACCTCAGTGTGAGACTTGAACTTGTCTACCTCTCATTAGTTTTTCCAGCCTGGGGTCAATAGTGGCCACAGCTGCAATGATACTTCTCTCCAGCTGAAGTCTGTTTCTCTGTTTGGTGTTGATATGCGTCATGGCTGAAAAAGTGACCTCACATAAATAGGTCGACCCAAAAGCTTGCAGTTCATGCAGTGCACGTTTCCCAAGGTCAGGGTATTCCTTCTCAACACAGCACCAAAACTGTCAGAGTCATCTCTGAATGCTTCATCCTCATGCCACGATCTGCAGACAAGTCCAGGAGGCTTTCCTGGAGACTCTGCAACAAAATGCAATTAAAACGTTAATTTGGTATTTGAAGCTATGAAGGCAAATGCGAAAATGGTGTGTTGAATGCGTGAATATGTAAAATGTGATAATATAATAACAGTAAATAATAATAATAATAATATTATTAATAATAATAATAGCCTAATAAAAATAATAATGATAATAGTATTGTAGTTATAATAATGTGATAATAAAGCTATAAATACCTCGGGTGCACTGTGGATGCAGTTGGCCATGAACGGGTTGCGTATCCAGTCCTTTTCAGCACACGCGTCCTCGATGTCAGGGAAATAGGACTTGAACTCGGTGGATAGTTTATCCAGGTGTGCTTTTACTGTCTGCAGAGTCTTCTTCTTCTTCTTGCTGTGAGTGGACAGCCATCGGTCAAGTTGAGGGAAACTGGTCACATCGCCAGCCTCACACTTCCTTAACCAGAGCTCGATTTTCTTCATGAAGCCTGACACCCTGTCATTCATCTGTAGGACCGTTTTGTCGTCCCCTTGCAAGCTCGCGTTCAACTCATTCAGTCGGCCAAAAACATCTGCAAGGTAAGCCAAGTGGGCCAACCAGCTGTGGTCAGCCAGCTTGTCAGCAAGTGGATGCTCGTGTTCAGAGAGAAACTCATGCACCTGCTCTCGTAATTCAAACAGTCTCTGGAGGGCCTTACCCCTGGATAGCCACCTCACATCTGTGTGCAGCAGGAGCTGATGGTGCTCCGTGCCTGCTTCGTCACAGTGTTTGAAACACCCTTGAATTGATCGGCCGCGATTTAATGAAATTGATCACTTTGACAGAGTCATTCAAAACCTCGTGCAACTCCGGGCTCATATGCTTGGAGGCCAGTGCCTCCCGGTGGATAATGCAATGCATGGTTTCGATGTCGGGGTTAACCCGTCGGATACGAGACAGCAGCCCACGGTGCTGGCCTGTCATGCTTGCGGCCCCGTCTGTACAGATATGCGAGCAGCACTTCCAGTCCAGTGAGTGCTCAGTGAAAAAGGTGTCAGTCAAATTAAAAATATCCTCCCCCGTCGTTTTGCCAGGTAGTGGCCTGCAGAACAGGATATGTTCGCCGATATCATTCTCATCTTTGAAGCGAACAAATGCAGTCAACTGTGCCTGCCCGCTCACATCAGTTGACTCGTCCAGTTGAATAGCGAAGGAGCCGGCCTGTTTCAGTTTATCAACAACTTGCTCGACAATGTCCCCGGCCATCTCATCAATCCTGCGGCATACTGTGTCGTTAGATAAGGGTACTGTTTTAATCGCATCCGCTGCTTTCTTGTCAGCCATCCTCTCTGCTAGCTTAACTGCAGCAGGGAGAATTAGCTCCTCAGCGACAGAGTAGGGCTTTTTAGCTTTGGCAACTAGCAAGGATATTTCGTACGATGCGTGGAGGCTATTGGTTGACATCTCCGTTGCAGCTTTCAGTTTACCCTGACTGGCCTTGAACTCGGCGAGTTTCCGTTGAAAGAAATCAGTGTTCATGTCCGACATCATTGTGTGTTTAGTCTTAAGATGACGTTGTAAATGCGAAGGCTTCATGCAATTATTTGACAGTACCTCTCCGCATAAAAAACTAAGTGGTTGCGGTGGCTGGCCTGTTGATGTGAACCCATAGTTCACGTAACCTTCATGCCATTGCCGTACTTTTTCTTCATGTTTCTTCTCATTTTGCCCAGGGGGATCGTTCGTGTTTCCCACCCTATTTTTTCTTTGGAGGCGGATCATTATCGGTGGTGCTGGTAGGCCCACCAGCAGGTCGTTTGAGCCATCTATCCATTGTTGAAACCTGGTTGAAACTAGCTAAGTTAGCTCTTTTACACAGCGAGGCTACAGCGAGCGAGTGCGTCTTGAGTTTGTTGCTATTTTAACGTTACGTCAGTTGTGGCGCAAATATGGAGGACCGGTTGGTTCATTTTAAAAACACGTTGTCTTAATTTTGATGGCCTTATATAGAATATTATTTCAACATTCATTATTCTTTTTTATTTAATTTATTTATTTATTTTGCAAAATACAATTAATTTATATTTATTTTGAGGTTTCAAAAAACATTTCCAAGTACCCCCTGCAATTCCCCCACGTACCACTAGGGGTACGCGTACCCCCGGTTGAGAAACAATGATCTACGGAACAAGGTAATGAGGAAACGAGGTATTCGGACGCAGCCGTTGTATTTTCAACAAAAGCTGTTTTAATTGGTCGAGACCGCTCACGTGACAGATCTGCGGCAAATTAGATGTTATTCCATTTGATTTAATGAATGTATTTCTGTAATTGACAGCGTTTTAAACATAAATGTTAAAAAATTTGAGTCTCTTGCGGAAGATCGTTCCACCACCGAGTCAAAAATCGCGATAGCAAAACATAACACACCATACAATTTAAATGCATTTCAAAAGAGTAGTTTCAAACGGTGCGTTTATGTCAGTAATACAACTGTCTCCCAAATTACGAAAATGCTAGTCCAGGGAAGAAGTCAGAGATAGCCTCGTGATTCGGTGGGTTGTATCTTCCGTCTTTCCAGGGGCAGTTTAGCTCGCTTCTCGTGTGAGCATTTCACCTCGCCGGCCATTCTCTTGTTTGAGCCTGTAAATGTGAACTTGAGTTAAAGTGATCTAGGACATTCTGTACTAGTTTATTGCAGAATTATGAGGGTTTTCAGCGAATAAATTGGCTAACGTAGCTACGCAACTGCAAGGTATGTAGCCTAGGAATTTCGTAACTTAAACGCATCACTAAATCACGAGTCTGAAATGAATTACATTGATTGTAATTCCGCGCAGATGTTGCTTATTAAGACGAGTTGAATTTTGCTAGCTAAGTTGTCTGGCTTTTCAAGTTCCAACGTACACGCCACATCGAACCAAGTATCAAAAGCAACCAAAGGTGAGCTTTGCAAATCGCAGTGCAGTAGCGAAATTATATTTCTCATTGGACAAATGGGACATTATTTGTGTTGCTTTCCCGCTCCGAGACAGAACCCGCTGATTTGCAGACGGGCTGCGTGGGAGGGTGCCCTCCTTGCGAGGCGAGTTTAACTTGACGAGGGTTTGAGCACAAGGTGAGTGGGCCGGTTTGTCCACGCCGAGTTCAGTTTGCTGTTTTACAACATAACCGAAGAGACTGGTGCCGACGCCTCACGCGGTTGTACGGTTGGGATTCAAATGGAAAATTAAATAATTTTGTAAGAAAAGAAAATCAATTGCGACTTGGCTAATGTTGGTTCATGTGGCCTTATGCTAGCTAGCTCGCGCTATCCTTGGAAGTAGAAATGAGTTTAGCAAGAATTTGCTTGTTGAAAGATGTCTGGCAATATAGGCTCCTAGTTATAGCCTACGTTGACCCTATACACTCCAGGATAGCGTAGTTATTACCAATAGTATGCGAGTAAATATTTAAAGTAAGTTTTAAAAATGAAAAATAACGCAACTACAGCCCAAATATACGTTAAAAACATTGTTTTGTACGTCAAGCAAACTCAGTAGGCTACAGGGTTTTTTGAGATTGCGTCACATTGGAAAATCTTACTTTCCAGATCTGTCCACTAGGGGGAGGTAGTGGCCCGTGGGTTTGGAGGTGTTGGTGCTTTATTGTGGAAAGCGCATCTTTACACTGCGATAAACTTAATTCGTGGAGCTTGGTTATGAGGGAAATTAATGTCGTTAAGCGAACTGAACGAAGTTTAATTTTATTGTCTCAGTGTTTGTGCTGGACGTGTTTTTATTTAGATATACATATCCTTACGTAGGAAAATATGGCACGTGAATATTTTATAATGCTACCTTGGTGTGCCTGGCATGGTCTGGTCCCCTGCCCTCACTCATTCTTACCCATTAGATGAGTGGTTCTGTGATGCATGACACAATAAGCGGGCCATGTGAGTTTAAACGGTCCATTATCGTATGTTTGTGGCTACAGTTTCAAGGCTTGGTGTTTGGGGCTAATAATCAGTCAATCGACAGTTAATCGAGGCTTAACATTACACTTAAATACTGGTAGTGTCCTGTCCCATGCACTTCCTGTGTTCGGACACGAGGAGATGAGACGGCCAACCTGTTCGTTCTACAGTGGCATGCTGTGCTAATGCATGTGAAATTAGAACAAACTGGTTTGAGACAGTGCACGGAAGTAAAACCTGTGTAGTTGTATGTGGAAAGAGTGAAGCACTGGTTTGTAGTAATGTTACCTTTAGTTGTGGAGCTTAACGTCACTACAGTTAACGTTATTTCACGGTTTCACTAGCCTATCTGATTGACACGTAACGTTAAATTGCAGAGTTTGCTGGTTCTAATTTGTTTTTATACAGTGAGGTTATAACGCGATGGCTTACGAGAATGGTTCGTTTAGCGCACCTAGATTAACCTTTTTTTTGTACCGAAAAGTGCCACAGACGGTGAATGGCTAATTGTAGCTAAATGTAGCAACAGCGAAATTGGTAAACCACCTATATCCCCGATGCAACATAATACAGAGAAGTAGCGCCATGCAGTCGGAACAGCAAATAACTGTTTTACTACACGGCGTGTGTGTATTTGAGTGTTGGACAGAATGATTCAATCTTGTAATTACTGTAGTGAGTGAGCAGGAACGCCTCACCGCGCGTTTCGTGTGGTATGTGCCTCCTCTCCTGCCGTAGTTTACTGTAATGAGGCGTAAAAGCCACAACAATATGAACTGGCATGATTGGCTTGTTTTTTAAAACATGTACATTATGATGCATCATGGGATCTCCCCGAGATTATTAAATAATACAAAAGTGTAAGTAATCGATGTCTATGGATTACTGTTTTACGCTACAGTTTTTAATAGTATGCATTTGTCGTGGTTGTTTCGACATGGAGCCCACATTTTCTTACACTGTTAGTGTACATTGTATTTCCGACATCTGCTCTCTCGACTCAAGCTGCCATTCAGTATCGCTTCTCGGCCTTTTGGCTAAGATCAAGTGTAGTATCTGTTCTTATCAGTTTAATATCTGATACGTCCCCTATCTGGGGACCATATATTAAATTGATTTTTGGAACTGGGAGATGGAATAGGGGCTTGCTCCGTCCACTCCACGCATCGACCTGGTATTGCAGTATATCCAGGAACGGTGCACTTCCCTCCTGGGGGAAAAAAATGCGGTTTAAAAAAAGAATATACAGTTTTGTACATGTGTGTTAGATGTGTTGATTTTATGTATTAATTTCAGAACTGTGAAATTAGTAGGTTTATTCATCTAAATCTTTGGACGTTTAGTACTTTTAAAATTCAAATGATACTTTATTTACATAACCACACATCATCATAGTATTGCCACAGCAATCATTTACATAAAATGTAAATCAAAAATAACATATCAACTGTGCAAGAGAAGGTTATTTGTTATTATATTTTTTAATGGATAAATTAATCAAAATAACTAATAACCATGGGAACAATAGTAATAATTATGAATGATAGATGTTTGAGTGGTCTGCTACTCACTGACTACGTTTACATGCACACCATATTCCGATTATGGTCCATATTCAGGTTAAGGCAATATTCCGAATAAGGTGTTTACATGCGCCGCAGAATGTTGAGCTACGGGAATATTCCCGTTTACATGTTAATCGGCATATTCCGAATAAACCAGCGATGTAGTGCCACGCAAGGGCTTTCTGGGTACTCAGCTGAATAAATAGGCGTGTTATTTTCCTGCAGTAATTCCCATTTCCACAAAAGGCTTGAAAATGCTTGCTTTTGCGTTATATTGTGTTGTCTTCTTAGCACTTCTACATCATAATGTAACAAGAACACTCGTTCTCATTCACATCCTCAACCATGGCAGACGAGAACGCGAGGAAATGGCAAATGGAGCTATGGTACTTGTTAATATGCCATTTATGCCAATCAGAACCCCCCGGAGACTATGGATGAAAGTTCGCAGCCAGGACTGGTGGTACAGAGTAGTGATGGTAGAGTTTACGGATGCAGAGTGGAGAGAATTTCCGCATGTCGAGAGGCTCATTCAACAAACTGTGCCGAATGATGGAAAGGGTTATGGAACCTTCCCAAGACACAGTACGTGCGCCTGTGCCACTTCCAATGCGCGTTGCTATCGTTCTGTACAAACTGGCAAGTTGTGCTGAGTATCGTGTGGTTGCGAATCAGTTCGGTGTCCACAAGTGTACGGTAAAGAAATTTGTCTACATGTTCTGCCACGGCATGGTAGGCTCCGTTATCAGTCAGTTAATTAAAGTACCCACTGTTGAAGAAGCATGCGCAATTGCAGAGAGATTTGAACAGGCCCACTACATTCCTCAAATCATAGGCTGTGTGGATGGCACCCACATACCTGTATTGCCTCCCAGTGATGGATACAGGGACTTTGTTAATAGGAAAGGATGGCCCTCTTATGTGCTTCAAGGAGTGGTGGATGACAAATACTGGTAAGTTTTTGCCAAGCTTAGCTTTAAGGGTCATCCCTCGACACTGTGTTCATGAGCCAGTCTTAGCAGTTACTAGTAAAATTATAAAAGTAAAAATACAACAATATGAATGAGCATGAATAATACTCTTCTTATTGGTGTTGTACAATACTGTAATATTGTGTACTGAGCATTACTGAGAAATATTGTGCAATATTGTGCACTGAGCATTACTGAGCACCTTCTGTGCATTGAGTATTTTAGCTGCATATCGAGTACCAGGCTGAGTACTGTTATATCATATCGTGTCGAGTACTGCTGCTACTGAGAGTACTGAGTATTTAAGGTGAACATTAGTTGAGTACTGTCATTAATATGTTGTAAATTCTCTGTGTATATTATTATCAATTGCTGCTGCGAGATTGAGGAACCTAGACAAGATTTTTACTCTCATTACAACTGTAAGTTATAACTGGGATGTAATAATGAAACCTCTTGAATCTATTGAATGTATAAACATACTTTGATTCTATTGCCATAGCTTTTGGAGCATTAGCTGCAAGATGCCAGGTTCTGCCCATGATGCCAATGTCCTCAGGCATTCTGATCTGTTTCAGAACGCCCACCTCCTTCCAAAGGTATGCATGCTGTTAATGCAGAGAGAGAGAGACTGTATGTACTATGTTCATGTGGTAACACTACTTGAACCCTCTATCATATCTGGCATAACACTGTAATGAAGCATTCCACCAAAATTGTGCTAGCCTGGGTACTAACATGTTACTTACGTTACTGTGTCATGTTTCATTAGTGTTGTCAGATACTGGGTGTTTTATGCATGTCATGAAATGACAAACTGTTCTGCTCTCTTTGCTGCTCCAGCCACTGGTTTTGTGTCTGCTGCATCCTTTCAAGGAAGTCTTGATGCTGAGAATGTACAGCACTGCCACGAGGCCTTCTGCGTCTTGACATACCTAGACAAGAAAAACAGTAGCTGGCACTATTCGCTAAGAATACTATTTTCAGACACCACACAAGGATGACATTACAATAGTATATGCTCTAACCCATTAATTTCATTTACAGTTGTTATATTGTTGTTTAAACAGCTGCACTGGTGTTATGCATTACTAATAAGATTTTGAAATCTTACCCTGAACAGGCGCTGTGGCAGTGGATGGCTGTGTAGCAGGGTCACCTGCTCCATTAGAATAGAATAGAATAGAATAGAATAGCCTTTATTAATCCCGGGGGGGGGAAATTTGGTTTGTCACAGCAACAGTGGTACAGGAGTGAAAGAACACACAAGACATACAGGACATAACAACATACTGGATAATAAATATATTTAAAAACCAGAGTAGAAACCTAAATACAATAATTAAGAAATAAAAATAAAAAAATAAAAAAATACTGGAGGTAGTGCAAATCCACCAGATAGACAGCACATACCAGTGTACTGAAGTACTAAGAAAAACAAAAGAGAAACAAGTATGAGATGTGAAAAACAGTAGCAGTCGGGGCAGCAGTGAGATGTACAAAGAATGTACACAGAATGTAGGGTAGGTACAGCAGTAGAGTGTGACAGTGCTCAGTGTTCAATGTTCATTGTCTCCATACCTATAGATAAAAACATAATTTAGTAACTCACAGCTGCACGAGGCCCCTGTGGCAGATCAACTCGGTCGTGGCTCTTTTCTGTCCTGGCCCCACAGTGGTGGAATAAACTCCCCACGGATGTCAGGACAGCAGAGTCCCTGCCCATCTTCCGCCGCAGGCTGAAAACTCACCTCTTCAAGAAGTACTACCCGGATCCTCCCTCTTAGCTGATATTGTATTGTATTTGTAGAATAGAATAGAATAGGACGTTTATTTTGCCATGTATAACAAGTAGGCTACGAGTACAGGTACATTGGGATTCTTGTATTCTTTGTATTTGTATTGATGTGTTATTGCACTGATACTTCAGCACTGGTTATGCTCTTGAATGCTTGTTTAGTAGGGATATGTACTTATGATTTCTGGTGACTACCAGTTCTCTTGACTACCAACGTTAAATGCACTTATTGTAAGTCGCTTTGGATAAAAGCGTCCGCTAAATGACTGTAATGTAATGTAATGTGTTATGCATTACTAATAAGATTTTGAAATCTTACCCTGAACAGGTGCTGTGGAAGTGGATGGCTGTGTAGCAGGGTCACCTGCTCCATTCTCCATACCTATAGATAAAAACATAATTTAGGAACTCAGTAGCCAGGTAGCCTAACATTACTTTTTACATTAAACAAATAGTTAGCTAAAACGTAACTAGCTAACATCAGCTAACGTTACCACCTGTAAAGATAACTTCTTACCATCATCGTCAGTCTCAAATGTGCTGCTACCACTTGTACCACTTGTGCTTGGTTCGCCTTCGGACAGAGGT
Organism: Aldrovandia affinis; assembly: GCA_029706075.1. Taxonomy (NCBI): domain Eukaryota; kingdom Metazoa; phylum Chordata; class Actinopteri; order Notacanthiformes; family Halosauridae; genus Aldrovandia; species Aldrovandia affinis. The sequence goes on from JAINUG010000128.1 coordinate 17,922, forward strand.
GTGGGTGGCTGTGTTGGGTCCACTCCATTCTCTATAAAGTTATATAAATAGACAAAACTCAGACGACGGGGCTGGGGTTTTGACCGTGCACTTGTTCAGATAACTTAACTTTAGCTATCAAACTTACCGGCATCGTCGTCAACATCAAATGTGCTTGGATCACCTTCAGCCAGATGTACAAAGCCGACGTCGACTCCGGCTCTCTTGTGCCATTGCCAGTGGTCTCTGTCCCATAATTTCATCCATGGCCTCGAAATAGGTGAAACTGGCCGGATTAGAGCCGCTGGTATTGTTTGTTTTTTAGCTTTATAGTAGGCTGCCTTGAGGGTTTTCCACCGATGTTTGACCTGGTCAGCAGTGCGCACAAAACCTGCTTCTTTGAGTTTGTCGCACACCCTTTTAAAAATATCGCTATTGCGGTGCTTTCGCCCATCGATGTATTCCATGATATTTAGATCTTTCATGATTTGAATACATACATTTGTCTCATCCTCGCTCCAGAAGTGATTACTTTTCTGAGTGCTTTTCGCCATGTTGTCAAATTGCTAGCTAAAGCTATTGCTATAGCAACCAAGCTAAATTACCCAGATTCCTTGCAAAATGAACATGCGCAGACGTAAATTAATATTCCGTTAAGGGGCATATTCCGACTAACATGTTTACATGACCCAATAATCTGGTTAATACAGGCATATGCCAGGGGTCTTATTCGGGTTTTTAGTAATCAGAATATGATCTTAATCGGGTTATGGCAATCGGGTTAAGGCGTTTACATGACTCATACGTAATCGGAATATTGTCATTATTCCGATTAATACAGGAATATGGTGTGCATGTAAACGTAGTCACTGTCTCTCAGCCTATAGCATGCTGTCACATACTGGCCAGCAAGAGGTCCTGTGTGTCCCTCTCCCAAAAGGATTTAGATTTTCTCTGTTTCATCTAATTCTATACAGCTGGGAATTACATTTTTAAATGTATTCATAAACTGTTCTTATTTCCAAATATTTATAATCACATAAGACTGCATAATGTTAAGCACAGGCTGTTCAGCCCATCTAGGCTCGTTATTTACTTAATTACAGTCTAAAGAATATTCAGTCCTGCATCAGTCCTGGACCTGAATACCCCAAGTGTTTCTGCCTCCACTACCTGACCTGACAAGCTGTTTCCACACATTTACAACTGTGTAAAAAAAATATACTTCCTGATATTAGTGTGAAATTTACCTTTAAGAAATTTCCACCTGTACCCCCTCGTTCTGCAAACCAAACTTGTATTAACACATCTTTGGTAGTTCTCTTTAGTTCCTTTTATGAGTTTAAAAACCTCAATTAAATCCCCCCTCAGTCTCCGTTTGCTAATCTTGATTAGATTAATTGCCTTTTATTTCCTCAACTTTTACCTTTCATACCAGGAACACGTTTTCTTCACAGTATAGGAGCAAGTGTATCTTTGTCTCTGCCTCGCCTATTGTTAGGGCTTGGTATCATTCACAATCTTTTGGTTCCGGTTCTTTATTTTCGATGTCAGATACTTGGAGGAATTAAAAAGGAAAACAGAGCAGCAGTCTGCTGACGATAGGGGACGTATCAGATATTAAAGTGATGAGAACAGATTATTTTTTATTTTTTTAGTATTTATTTTATTTTTCCGCTTGTCATTTTACAAAACATTTCCTTACATTGTATTATACATCAGCCTACACATACCTTAAACATACAGAAAAGCCAACCAAATCAGCACCATTTACAGCAGGTACTCTTGTCCCATCTAACTTAGGATACATTTCTTTCTTTATTTCTTTATTTATTTATTCTTCCATTTATTCCCCAAAACAATAACATTTCTATACAAATTACAAAAAAATCAGGGCCAGGAAACCCCAGCGCTTCAACTCCCACTCCCTCCCGTGTATCACACGGTCCATCCGGATCCTTCCGGCTACCCTCCCCCGGAACCGGTGATACACTTGCGCTGGGTCCATTACCCGCACCCTCCTACCAACCATCGCCGTCCTCGCCTCCCACAGTACTAACTTTGCGTATCCTAGAAGGTCCCACAGCACACCCGAGGTCACTGATGGCAGGAACCCCATCCCGCGACAGCACATGGCCTGGCCCGACCCTCCGCAGGAGGCCCTGGACCAGGGTCCAGAACCCCCTCGCGTAGGGGCAGTCCCAGAAGACGTGAAACACCGTTTCCGGTGCCCCACACCTCCTGGGACACAGGGGGCTGGCTGCGCATCCGTGCCGGTGCAGGGTCTCCCGCACCGGCAGACGGCCCAGAGCGTGTCGCCACTGCAGGTCACGCACGGCACCCGGCGCCCCGCCGCCGCTCACCCTACTCCAGACCACCCCTGCGGGTACTCCGGACGGGGTCACGACCTGCCGGGACGCCAGCCTGGCGTACAGGGCCCTGTGGTCAGTGGCCTCCTCCCGCGTAACGGGCGAAGGACACTGGCGCACGAACCGTATAGCGACCCTGTAACCCGGGGACGGAGTCTCCGAATGTGGCACCACGTGAGAGAGCGCCACCAGGTGCCTAAAGAACCCCGCCAGGTAGAACCTAGCGAAGTAATAGCACCTGTGCCATCCCCATCGTGTGTCTCAAATCCTCAACATCCCACCCCTTGAGGAATGCTGACGGAGACGCCACTTCCATTTCCCCCCCTTCATCCAAAGACCCCCCCAACACTTCAAATTTATTGGACAACTCGATGGCCGTGTCCGAAACCACTCCCTATTCCCTATTTAGTACACTATTTTGTGTGGACGCCATTTTGTAGAGTGCGACGAATTCTAAAATGTGAATTTCGTACACTAAATAGGGAACGAGAAAATACCCACAATTCACCGTGATTTGTAGTGTACATCGACTGTACCCTACTTTACCCTAGAATTGATCCCGTCTACCACAATGCAATGCGGTCGTGTCATACCGAAGGAGAGAAGGGAAAGAATGGCGACAGAAAGAAATACAGCGACTGCGACAGAAATGACCGGAATGTCTACCGCCGCAAATTTTGTGTATAAATGTAAGTAATGTTAAGCTAGCTACCTTTTCTGTATTTGTACAAAAGCCAGGCTATTCCTGAGGTAACTTACGTACAAAAGCCAGGCTATTAACGTGTTAAATACAGAAAAGGTAGCTAGCTTAACGTTACTTACATTAATTTACATTTACACAAAATTTTGCCCGTCTTTGAAAATCAAAACTTTAGCACATTTAAACCTGCCGCCATGAGTGCTCGGTTTGTTTATGATACTGAGCACATCCGCTTGCGTCACCTGAATATCCTGCACCTTTTTTTTTTTGACGCAAATGACGTTCAGTTGTAGTCTCAAAACACTACTTTCGTTCTCTAAATAGTACACTATATAGTATATACTATATAGGGAATAGGGAATAGAGAACGAGTGAGCGGTTTCGGACACGGCCGATGTCGGTTGTCCCCTTCCGCCCCTTAGGGCACTCCGCCCCCCCAGACGAGGCCCGTTTTCGGGCTGAAACCCGTGCCCATTCCGCCACCTCCCCCTCTGACTCTGGACTGTCCTCCCACATGGGTGATGTCATGTCCACTGATGTCAGCAGCGCCACTCCTTCCACCGACGCCGACAGGCTCTCCCCCAGCTCCTCCGCTGCGCTCCCCCCCGCCACGGGGGAAAACGGCTCGGGCGAGAGAGCCGCTGAGGCCTGCGCCAGTCCAGAACCAGCCGACGCTCCAGGATCCGCAGCCAGAACTTTTGCCGAGCCAATGACTTTTCTCCGGGCCGGGCCCGGAACCCGGGGCTGACGCCAGGTCCGGAACAGGAACCGAAACACCACCAGCAGCCAGGGCTGAAACGGGCGCCAGGCCAGGGACCGGGACCGGGGCAGGGTCAGGGCCCGGGTTAGGGTCAGGGGCAGTGACAGGGGTCACGCCATGCACAGGGCCAGGGACAGGGCCCCGAGCCCGGACTGAAACCGACGCCGGGCAAACCCCCCGTCCTGCCGTCCTCCCCACATCTGGATTCCGCACCCCGGTCAGGGCCAAGGCAGGATCAGGAACCGGGTCCGGAGCCACGATCACAGCAGGATCCCCAAGTACTGGGGCCGGAAATGCACTTTGCACTCCTCCACTCTCTGTCCCAGGGTTGGGTTCCGCTTCAGGTTTTGCACTCTGTTCCGGCCGTTGCTGTTCCTTTCTCTGACCACTAGGCGGCAGTGTAACCACAGGAATTACCCGGTGACCTTCCTCACAATCATCCGAGCTGAGAAACAGCCCTGCAAAAGATGTGGCCCGTTCCGGGCACCCTCGAAACAGGTGTTCCCCGCTTCCACACTGACTACATGTCTTTGGAGCTACGCACTCCTTTGTCGCATGCTGTGTAGACAAACAGCGCCGACACCTCACTGTTGTGCACATTTCTTTCACATGTCCAAAACAGGCACATTTCCGGCAAAATTCTGGTTGTCCCGGATAAAATAAATACCCTCTATCTGGGCCGATAGAGAAACTTGCTGGGGGGTGAACGTAGCCACCCGCCCCCTGAGGATCCTGTTTAAACTTTAGTGTATCTCCTCTTCCCATTCCAGAAGCCATACTTATCGTACAGCTTCTTACCATCCTGTATCTGCGCACAGTACAAAAAAAACTATATGTCCCCTTCATCCACAAATGGGTTGTATAGGTGAATGGTCACCGGCCGCAAGGCCTTTGCAAACAACAGCTGCACACTAATTCCCTCCAACACAGGTGCATCCTTTTTGGCCTGATAGCAATTATGCAAATCGAAGCAGGCAATCTCCGAATAGAGAGTTAAATCATAAAATCCCCACCTTGAAAAATCTTGTAAACAATATACTGATGCAGCGTCCACTTCCAAAAGCTCTCTTAGTACTTTCATCACAAAGAAATCCAGCACAACAATATTTCTGCGTTCAAAACTTACGTCAAATCGTACCGTATTGCGAAGCCGCACCCGATAGGCCGGCAGTCCATCCTCCTTAGATGCCATCGCCTTCCCCCTACTACACTTGAGCGTAGCCAAAAGGCCGAGAAGCGGGATGTAGGACCCTGGAGCTCCAGCGCCAGCGGAGGATCGTGAACACCGTCAAGCAGAGTTTTTTTCCCCTCTTAATTTAAAGAACCTATATTTGTATGATGACTACATGTAATGTTTTGTTTGAATGTTATTTTGTGCCCCTGTCCTTGTAAAATAGGCCTTTTGTGTATATGAATGTCCTTTTTTTGGTTTTCTCTCTGTTGGAAATTCTTTTAAATTTTTAAAAGGAAAATGTTTTAAAACTAAACGACCAATAAAAGATGCATTGCACTGTTTCAGAGCCTCGAATGAGGCACACTCACTACGTCATCACACCGTGTGTCTGGCTGGACCCGAGCATAGACATTGTGATGTTTGTAGAGGCATAAAGAATGTGAAATGCTGGCTTGATGTTCATATTTCAGACATCATAAAATATAAGCTAAGTTTGTGTTCTGTATTAAAGCAAAGCCTCACTACTTTGTTTATTTTGTTTGTCTTTATATTTGTTTTAACTTACTCATGTTTTATCACATGCATATCGCATTAACTGCTTTCTGAACTGTGTGAATCCTGTGTGCCCTTTTTAAATGGTCTTCCTCGTGGTTTTATTCTGTACTGTGAGCGGAGTGGAATTCCAGCAGCAGGTCAGATGTCCTCCCATTTATCAGATGCACTTATCTCTATATCCACAAGAGGGCGGCAGAGCACTTCATGTTGGAAAGCATTTCCTGTCAAAGTACATTGTGTGTTCAATAAGGGTAAAGTTGAGTTGTCTTTAACAAAAAATGAAACTAAATAAATGTCTTTACTTGAAACAGACTTGTGACTAGAATAGTTGGTTATGTTCAAATCAATGTACAGTGTGTTCACAATGGGGAATGTGAATATGCATATGAACACACACGCCTCAAACGCAAACACACACGCACACATACACCTTCAAACATACACATCACACACAGTGGAACTCCAATGGTGCTGTGATGTTACCATTGTTATAGTGAGCATGCCTTCTGGCCATATATTTTGATGTTAAAATTCTTGTTTTTTTTACTATGTTAAAAACAAAGCAGCTTTGAATTCATCAGCGATTCAGTAATACGTTTATTTAAAATGTCCCGATAACATCCTACTGACAGTAGGCATAAGAGTTTAAAATAATATTTTAAAAGGAACAACTTGTAGCAAGAACGTTGTTTTATTTCCTCTCTTTTCGCCTTGCAGCGCCCAATTTAATTGTTTTAATGGGGAAATATTGAGATATAACAGTGATTCACACACCATGGTAGGTCATTAGGCCTATCTATCAAGGGTCCACATTTTGTGGTTACTATTATTTTGTATTCGTAGGCCACGCCCGCAAAATACGTAATATTCACGTGGACGTGTGATTGCATCATTTCTCGTGGGAGCACTTAAATTTATACAACACAGTGGGGAAAAACTTGCAATAAGTTTCAAAATACAATAATAGTCCATGTTATAAAACCTGCTGACCACCTGTGACCGGGTGTGCTCTGGTACGTGAGCGTCTGCTGCAGAAAGTGACGTGCATAAGAGTGTGATGAGAATTTGAGGGGTCTGGCTGGGGTGTAGGGTGTGATTGAGGAGGCAGAGCGGAGGGGTCTGGCTGGAGTGTAGGGTGTGATAGAGGAGGGGTCTGGCTGGGGTGTAAGGTGTGATAGAGGAGGGGTCTGGCTGGGGTGTAGGGTGTGATAGAGGAGGGGTCTGGCTGGGGTGTAAGGTGTGATAGAGGAGGGGTCTGGCTGGGGTGTAGGGTGTGATAGAGGAGGGGTCTAGCTGGGGTGTAAGGTGTGATAGAGGAGGGGTCTAGCTGGGGTGTAGGGTGTGATGAGTGCAGGGTCTGGAGGTAGAAGGGAGCAGTTCCCCTAGCCACTTGATAAGTCAGCACCAGTGATTCAGGAGTTATTGGCCAAAACGTAAAAGTTCTTGTCATCTCGCCAAACCGGGTATTTTTGATTTATTTATTTGCCTGATTAGTGTGAGGTCATTCCTACCAAGTGTCATAGCTGTACAATTTATGGGATTTTGCTCCCCATTCAGTTTGACCTTTTCACCCCTGTAACTTAGTAAATACCGCCACCAGTGGTGGATGAAGCACACAAACCCTTCACTTGAGTAAATGTACAGATACCCTGATAAAATAATACTCCAGTAAAAGTCAAAAGTCCTACATTTAAACCCCATTTGACCATTTGAAATGTAGGGGAGTGAGTAGTCATACGAAAAGTAAAAGTACTTAAGTACAGTCATACGAAAAGTAAAAGTACTTTGTTAGTGTCCACCACTGACCATCCAAAATATAGCCTACCCCTCACCCCCTGGCGTAGGCATGCACGAGGAGAGACAGTGAAATGACAGAGGGAATTGCTGCAAGTGCTTGTCCCAGTGAGATCGGCTTATTGGTTTGTCTGATTGCTTTTTTCATTAGCAAGCAAGCTATGTAAACTAAATATGTTATAACAACATGGACTATTATTATTGTTATTGTATTTTTAAACTTATTGTGAGTTGTTCCCCACTGTGTTGTATAGATTTAAGTGCTCCCACAACGAGAAATGACGCAATCACACGTGCACGTGAATATTACGTATTTTGCGGGCGTGGTCACGCGACCAAACATTCAGCACCAGGCAGATTTGGGTAGATCCGGCGTCTTTGGTTAATGTATAGAGTATATTCAAGTCTTAAATATTAGGAGGGCGGACCATCAAATTAAAGTATTACAATACCAACGCAGTACACCTATAGAATAAACAAAATCATTGTAGTTCTGAAAAATCCTGCACGCTGCACATTAAATCATACGGTCTAAAAAACACCTAAAAGAAAAATAAGAGAAATGTTTCACTGTAGTAAGAAAAACACAGTTAAACATCAAGACCGCAGACATCTGTTGGGAACCAGTTTATTAAGATTTGTACAATTTTGCTTTGGTACAGAGCGGGCTGACCAATGCCACAGAAACAGCGCGTGCAATCAGTTATTCGAAGCCCGTAATAAAATAACCCCATTTGGTTAAAACGACCACTGTGCCCCACTTCTCCTCACGTGCTTTCAGTATCATAAAATGCCTCAATGACACAGCCATTTTACAATAGTAATTTTAAAAATATGTGCACTTATAAAAATGTTCCCCTTACAGTGAATTCAAGAAACTGACCAAAAAAAATAGGCTTCCTTACCAGCAAGCACACACACACACAAGCAGATCCACAGACACACTTCACACTTCCCCAGTGCTGTTCACACCGTTTCACCACATCTCTTCAGCTTTCAACACAAGCGATGTCTAAGTAGTGCCTTGACGGTGGGAACTCGAGACTGCCGTCATCCCAGAGTTTGTGTTCACTGATTGAATTCCTCTGAGAAGCCTCTTTTGAAAGAAAGAAAGCCATATTTCTGCTCCTTTAAAAATAACAATAACAACAATTTAAAAAAATGAAAAGAAGGAAATGGATGGCTTTGCCATTGTTTTTTTACAATGGTAAACATTTGAATTAATTGCCTCATTTGTACCCATGCAGTTATTGAATATAAAAAATATAAAAAATGCTTTGAATCGGGCGGCACGGTGGTGCAGTGGATAGCACTGTCGCCTCACAGCAAGAAGGTCTCGGTTCGAATCCAGGCCGGGGCCTTTCTGTGCGGAGTTTGCATGTTCTCCCGTGTCCGCGTGGGTTTCCTCCGGGTACTCGGTTTCCTCCCACAGTCCAAAGACATGCACGTTAGGCTAATTGGAGAGTCTAAATTGCCCGTAGGTATGAGTGTGTGAGTGAATGGTGTGTGTGCCCTGTGATGGATTGGCAACCTGTCCAGGGTGTATTCCTGCCTCTCGCCCGGAACGTATGCTGGGATAGGCTCCAGCACCCCCCCGCGACCCTGACCAGGAATAAGCGGCTTAGACAATGGATGGATGGATGGATGCTTTGAATCTTCGGTACCTTAAATGAGGGTGTTATGTTAAAAACCATACCAAGTTACATGTGAGACTTCATTCTCTCCGATACATAGTGGACATACATTCACACAAATCCAGATAAACACAGGCAAAACTGATGAAACAGAAGCCCGTGACTAACATTATGTGTTATTTCCAACAACAACAAAAATGACAATGAAGTGGGGCTTCACAAATCAGTTCAGGGTTGAGTAGCTGCATATTTGTTTAAGCTAGAGCTTACCGTACAGTAACATTCAGATCCAACAATTTATGCATTTCTCCAGTAGTGCAATGCAGTACTGTACAGGAGTAGTACACAAAAAGCAGCTCCTAGACACTGTCTGGAATACACAAAATCACAGTTACTGCCAAGCCGGCAGTCATTACGCCGGCCTGAAAACAGTCAGAACGTTCATTAAAAGTACAGTTTTCGCCATTAAAATCATCCAGGCGGAAAAAGAGTGCAAGACTTTGAGGAGCCCTTCAAGTGCCGTACTCGACTTCCAAGGAAGGTTGCACCCAACTCTGGAATGTCAAACCTCCCGGAAAACAAAGATTTCCAATAGGGTGGATTTCACAAGAAAAAAAAGGAAAAAACCCGAAACCAATGCCCTCACTTATGACTCAGACCAGCTGTGCAGCCGGGATCCCCAATAACTCCAAATAGGTTTGAGTTATTTACCAGACGCCCTTATCCAGAGCGACTTACATTTGTGCATTTGTCGTTACATACAATCAACATTTGTACAGCAATCCAGGTACCCTTTGCTCCAAGAGTACGATGGCAGTGCCCCCAACCTGGGAATCGAACCTGCAACCTTTGATTTGCAAGCCCAGTTCCCTAACCTTGATTGGCTGCCACCAAATCTGTAGGAACGCACTTTTTGACATTTATTTTTCCGATTTTACCCCGTTTTTCTCTCAATTTGGTAGCCAATTACTCCCGCTGTTCAATCCCCTCCCTCGTAGTTCGCCGCCGTAGCCCTGTGAGCGGCAGTGACAATGGCGAAGTGCTGCCTCCTCCGAGACGGCACTCGTCTTGCTGTCGACTGTAATTCCGGTACCCCAGAACCACTCCTGTGCGCAGCGAACTGTGTCGGCTTCCCTCCCCCCTCCCTGGGGCGGACAGCCAATTGCCGCCCCGGTGGTACTCCCGGCCAGAGCCGACTCTGGCGCAACGGGGAATCTAACACCGATCGCCGTGGCCAGCGTCGGACGCTGTAACCACTAGACCACGTGGGAGGCGAGGAACGCACATCGTCACAAGGGGAATCTTGACATGCATGTAACTTTTATATTACATGCTGTATAAAAGATCAAGGCATGCAAAAAATTCCACTGAAGCTTTTAACGGCATCTGAGGGAAGATTGGGAAGATCGGCTCAAATGCGTTGTGATGAGCTCTGAAATCCATACGCAGGAATGACACGCCTTGCGTTCGGCAACAACGTCCCTGAGGCCTGACTCCCGCTACACCACTTTAGCCCAGATTTAGCTCTTAACTGCCCCCAGTGTGGGCCACGTTCTTATCACATTCAGTGTGTGCTCGCTGAAATCCTATCACGACTTAAAACCTTAACTGGTGGTGCATGTCGTGCGCTACAAGCACCAATGATTGCTCCTGCAAATGTAATTTTAGACAGTTGTGAATATTAAAATGTTTTGAAATCCACCCAGGTCTGAAATCCATCCTTTCAGGAGGTAAAATAAACTTCCAATGACAAACAGTGACTTGTGTAAATAAACACGTGTAAATGTGACTTGTGTAAATAAATACTATGAGCGTTTATTCAAATCTATTCAACGGCTTAACAGAAATAACGGGTAGCTTTGTTAGTTAGTGCATGGTGGGATTCAGTTCAAATAAATCCTGAATGACATTCATTTCTCTTCTCATATTCCGACTTGTATCTATATTTACTAACGTAACGTTGAGGTAAGGATAAGTTTGTGTGGGGAGGGCAAATCGAAATAAATAGTGGGTATAATTGGCCACTAAATTGAGAAAAAAAAGGGGAAAAATCTGAAACTAAAAAAAGTCCCCACATTTTGGAAACAAATGTGCAGTGTTTACGTTAGTTCTCCTTCGCTTGCTGTAAACTCAGTGGCGACAGTGTGTGCCAGGGTTCTACGTGGTCTATCGAGTATGTACGTGCATATTGTGTTGCTGCGGTCACTTGAGCCCGCTCAACGGAGTGGATTGTCAGGTAATATAAAAATGCAGTGGAGCAGTGCAGAGGAAACACCACTCGGCCGTCTCTGGGGAAATCATTTCTGCCCTTTGGAAGAAACTGCAGGAGGAGAGCACTCCCGAGTCCTTTGATTTTGCCTTCTGTTTCCCTACTACTTTTTACTTTCTTTTCTAGAGATTAGTGGGGGGGCTTGCATCTCTGTTCCTCTGTGGAAGGTAACCAGATAAGGCAAAGAGAGGAAAAACAAAAAACAAAACAAAAAAAACATTTAAAAAAAGGTTGCTTTTGTACAAGAAACCCCCAAAAAATAGACTATTTACACATGTAAAGTGTCTTTCTGCATTTACACCATATAAAAAATATAGGCTTCCGGAGCGATAAGCTATGAGAGTGAGGGCCTGAGCAGCTGCTGTAATGAGGTCCTCCTCCCAGCAGGGGGCGCTAAAAGACCCAAAGTCACAAACAAGCTGGAGGGCTGGACCTACTGCTGCAGGCCATGAGGGGCGAGGGCAGGGGTGGATGCGGGGGCAGGGGCGGGGGCAGGGGTGGAGGCGGGGGTGGGGGCAGGGGTGGAGGCGGGGGTGGGCTCGCAGTCCTTCACCCCTCTCTCGTCGCCCCGCATGTACATGAGGAACAGTGTCACGGTGGCGAAGGTGGTGGCGTTGACGGGGAAGGCGCGCAGCAGCGTGGACGTGAGGCCGCGCGTGAACACCCGCCAGCCCTCCTCCCGCCAGCTCTGCCGCACGCAGTCCGCGATCCCGCTGTAGCGGTTGACCCCGCCCACGCCGTCCGCCTGGATGCGGGACTTGATGACGTCCACCGGGTACGTGGAGAGCCAGGACGTGACGCCCGCCATGCCGCCGGCGAACAGCAGCTTGGGGATCAGGTAGGGGTTGTCGGGCTCGCAGGCCAGCGAGCGCGTCAGCACGTCGTACGTCAGGAAGTAGACGCCGAAGGCGGGCGTCTCGCGGACGAAGGTGGCCAGCAGGCCGCGGTTGATGCCGCGCACGCCCTCCTTGCCGTAGATGCGCGCCAGGCAGTCGAGCGAGTTCTTGTACACGCGCCGCGTCGACGCCCGCTTCTCGCCCGTGCCCTGCATCTGCATGCGCGTCTTCGCCAGCTCCATGGGCGAGCAGATCACGGACTGGAGGGCGCCCGCTGCCGCGCCCGCCAGGAACTGGTTGAGCGGCGTGTCGTGGCGCAGCCAGCGCATGGTGTTGCCCTGGACGCCGAACACGATGGCGTTGATGAAGGTGAGGCCCATCATGGGCGAGCCGATGCCCTTGTACAGGCCGAACATCTGTGAGCGCAGAGAGGCGATTGGAAGGGAGGTGAGCAGAGAGGAGGCAAAGTTCAATCGCACGCAAGGTTCAAATGCAATTACCTACAGCGGTGTTTCTCAATCCATTCCTACAGAGCACACTGCGCTGCATGTTTTCATTCCAACCACCACTTAATCACGTTCAAGCGAACATATCAACGACCGATGCAGATGATAGGTTGGGAGCGGAGGTTGGAATGAAAACATGCAGGGCAGTGTGCCCTGTAGGAATGGATTTGGAAACACTGGCCTACAGCATCTGGAGCAAGTCTCGAGTTTGACTATATCTTGGGGAGGGGGCCGACACTGAGGTCTGTTGTAACCTTGAACGGTGAACTAACATGGGGGCGTCCCAACACACTGATATACTGTATTTGCCGTATTATAAAACACACTATTCCAGTCAGAAATGTCCCTTAAAAGCCTCGTGGTTCTCTGTGGTTCAATATGTAGAGCATGGCGTTGACAACGTGTTCGATTTCCCTTCCTTGCTGGGAGAATATGAGAGGGACCTTAATATAGGAGTACGCTGTAGGCCAGCGGCTTCAGACGGCAACAGAAGTACTATGCTCTATGGAAACAGAAAACAAGCCTGTCAGGAAGGAGAGACATTAATAATGGGCGACTTCAATCACCCCTCTATTCATTGGGAAGTAGTGTCAGGACAGGGTGAATGTGACCAAGGAGATGTTTTTAGATGTGGCAAATGACAGTTTTTTTGGTGCAGTCCGTTATTCTGCCTACAAGAAGGGAATCAATTCTGGCTCTTGTTTTTGTGTAATACACCTGACGGAAATTGCATCTCAGATTAGCGGTAATGGAGTCGTTACTTTTGATATTTTTTGATACAAGTTAAGACCGCCTCCTCCAACTGTGAAATGTTTCACTTCAGACCAGGGCGTTGTTCTATATCGTTCCCAAATACAGGCCAACTGTACATACAATGAAATGCCCTGCTACATATTCCCTTGGTTTTGTGAATGGAAGAGTGAACTGACTGGCTTCACTGCCCTGCTGCGGGATTTGCTGAAATTTCACGTTATCGGTACAAACAGCCCTATGTCTTGAATGTTGAATGTTTGCCGTGATGTATATACTGTGCCATGTATAATATGTTATATGTCTGAGTGCGAGCAACTGTAACTTGTCCCAATTTCCGCCCGGGGATCATTAAAGTTTTCTGATTCTGATTCTGATTCTGATTCTGATTCTGATTCCAAGGATGGGCATGAGTCCCTCTTATAGTGAAGAGGATGCTACCATTGGCCAGATTTGTTCAATCTGTCATTGGCCATTCGCCAGTTCCCATAGAGCCAATCAGGTCACTCCTACATTCATAAAACCAGAGTTACGAAACCCGACTGTAGCAGACCAGCCCTGGTGGGGCGGCGTTTGGCTGTCTGCCCCAGGGGGAGGGTGAGCCGGCACAAGTAAACATAGTTGGATGAGTTCCATCTCAGAGGAGGCGAACGTTGCCTCAAGATATTAGCTCATCCTGCGGAGGCGGGCAGCAAGTTTGTGGGGGAGGGTAAAATAAATAAATAAGAGTATAATTGGCTACCAAACTGGGAGAAAAACGTGGGAAAAATCTAACGAAAATGAAAAAAATGTATAATAAAAAAATAAATAAAACCAGGGTTACATACACAACCGGAGCAGTTTGACATTTTTTCCCACGATAAAAAGCGTCCATCGTAAATTATATACTGTAAATACCTTCTTTTTTTTTTACAAACACAATATTGTAAAACAATACAAATTCTGGGCAAGACTTAAATGTCATTTTCCTTTCCAAAGGCCAATGCACGCGTTTCAGAAAGTGCCCGCCCACTGCCCGCAGGTCACATTCCTCGGGTTTGAAGAGGGACTCACTTTGCCCTAGGCCTGCCTCGTCCATTTGCAGTCAAGAGATGCAGATAGAGTTTTATTGCTTTGTCCTCTTTGCACTGTGGTTTCGGTGGCTGGCGCACTGCAGAAACTGGCTTTCTGTTTTAAAGCCCGCCAACCACCACTGCTGCAGCACAGGGTCTTAATTAACTGCCACTAGTGACACCACTAAACAAAGATCTGTTTTGAAAGTGAAAGTGAGTGCAAAAACTCAGGCCGGAAATGTGGTTGATGTTTAATTGCAGAGATGAACCCTGCATTCATGCACTCACATCATTGCTGGAGACCTAGGTGCAGATGCCCTCCAGAGTTATTGCCACCTTTGGTGAAGATGAGCAAAAAAAGGCCATGGAAAAAATGTTCTTTGTTGTTCATCAGCTTGATCTCAGACTCAAAGTATGAAACAAATCTAACCTTTAACTGAAGTAAAAATTATTCAAAGAAGAAAAAAGAAATTCTTATCAAAAAATAAAACTTTCTATCAAAAACATTGCCTCTTGAAGCCACAGGATAAATCTGTCTCGGCAGGTCAGGCAAACTGGAAACTGTGTCTGTGTGATTTCTTTCAAGACAGTAATTGGTGCACTTGAGTGGAAAAACACTGACAACAACACAGCCTCTGGAGTCTCTTGAACCGCCTTCTGAGTCAAGAAGTCAAATATAACCAGGGCCGGTGAAAACAGTGACTACACTGCAGTTTGCCATGCTGTATGCTTAAAGTATACTAAGTCAGTTGTGCTAAGTCAGTTGTGCTAAGGTTTTAAGATAAGTGGGGTCAGCAGAACAAGAGGCCACAGGTGGAAATTAGTTCAAGGCAAATTCCACACAGATATTAGGAGTTTTTTCTTTACACAGAGAGTTGTCAGTGCCTGGAACAGCTTGCCAGGTCGGGTAGTAGAGGCAGAAACGCTTGGGCTATTCAAGTCCAGGCTAGATGCAGTACTGGATACTCTTTAGATTAAGACATGACGAGCCTAGATGGGCTGAATGGCCTGTTCTCATCATTATGTATTCTTATGTTCTTATGTTAGTTGTGCTAAATAAGTTGTGGTAAGTAAGTCAGTTGTGGTAAGTAAGTCAGTGTGGTAAGTCAGTCAGTGTGGTAAGTCAGTCAGTGTGGTAAGTCAGTGTGGTAAGTCAGTGTGGTAAGTCAGTCAGTGTGGTAAGTCAGTGTGGTAAGTCAGTGTGGTAAGTAAGTCAGTGTGGTAAGTCATTTAGACACGTCCCCGGCATTCCTTCCCACCGAGACCGGCCGGCCTGGGCTTTCTTTAGCTGTGAGAGGGCACACCGTGTCCCTTCTGACCCTGGCTAATGATACGTCCCCCCCAGCCCCTTTCACCTCCAGCTATTCCAAGCCTACTATACCGGGCTCTGCGTTCTGATGACGTCTGGCCAGTGCACCACCTTGCATTCAGGGTGGACAAGGGTGAGGGCCGGTATCCCTGTTTGGCACTGTTCTGCAGGGTTCCCACTCAACTCAAATTTCCGTTTTCCATGACATTTCCATGACAAATTAGCTAAATGCTAAAAATGTTAAATGTACGAATGTACAAATGTAAGGTTTTCATTGACATTTGTTTGCGACTGACGCAAAAATGGATGCACGTTTTGTTGCCAGTGCGAATACATCTCATTGTGTGTGCGTGTACATCTGATTGTGTGTGTGTGTGTGTGTGCGTGTGTGAACAGCCGTGGCAGGTGGCAACATCAGTGGCACGGGAACAGACATTTTGCAGTAACGCTATCGGAAAAGAAGAAAAAAATATATAACGTTGCATGGAATCAGAAATGTCCATGACATTTTCATGACAGAATCATTTTCAATGGTTTTCAAGGTTTTTCCATGTCGCGTGGGAACCCCGAGTCTGCCCTGACACCAAGGCCGTAACCATGGAGTCAACATTGGTGGGGACCAAATCAATTTATTTATATTTTTATATCAGCTAGGCTATTTATTGGGGGGACATTTTGAGCATATCTGAATGGTTGGGGGGGATTTTTCCAATATATATGGTAATTTCGGCCTTGCCTGACACCACAGAGCATTTCAGATTAAAATGTAAAAAGTATTTTGGAAAAAGAGGCAGGTGCCCAATCCATCAAAGGAATTCCCTCTCTTCAGGTGACGAGCTGTGACAGCGCCACCCCTCGGTAGATCTCAAAAGAAAGGGAGACGTGTCCCAGGTTTACCAGCTCAGGGAGATACTCACAGACTCCTGCCGTACGATGGCCTGGAAGCAGTGGAACGTCCCGCGATAGAGGGGCTTGTCAATGCTCTGAACCTGGAGTCTGACCTGGAAAAGACAAAGCCTCGGTGTTAAAGTACAGAACAAGGAGCCCGACCCATTGCTCCACATTTAACACTTCTGAGATGTCAAAGACAAGACGCCTCTATTTTAAATATATATATATATAGGGTTTTTTTTAAACTAAATTTATTTCCAATTTTTCTCCCAATTTGGTGGGTGGCCAATTGTACCCTCTATTTCAATTCACCCTTCCACCCCACGAGCCCGCCGCCCGCAACAACGGGATCAGCCACTACCCCGGGGCCGGCAATGAACCGCTTCCTTCGAGACAGAACTCGCCTATTCGTTTTGCCGACAGGGAAGCTTTCTGCTCTCGCGGTGAACTTGTGCCGGCTTCCCCCCCTCCCCCTCCCCCCCTCCCCCTCCCCCCCCCCCTCCCCTGGGCAGAGCCGGACTGGCACAGCCAGGGCTCAAACCTGCAGTGGGCAACCTGCACACCAAACAAATGTCTTTACCAGTTGTGTCACCCAGGGCCCAGATGCCTTTACTTTTAAGAAATGTTACCATATTGCAGGAAAGGGGCGAGGAAAGAGTCAATCAAAACAACGTGTTTCAGAATGAAGTGGATGTGTTACTTTAAATTCTTTTTTTATTTTTATGTAGAGATCAGAGTTCTGTGATGGACTTTATAGACAATCTGAGCGGAGGAGAGGTTTTCCGGTAGTCGATGGGCACGGCCGTGTTTACAGTGCGGCGTGGCCTGCCCGCTGGTCAGATTACATTTTCTCCTTGAGAGAGAGAGAGAGTCACACCGTGACTCTGCAGGACCTGGGCGCCAGGTCTGGTTTCATGGTGACGAGCTCTGTGACCCACTGGGGTGACAGATGAGCAGCTCCTGTGTGCTCGACCTGGAGGGGGGGGGGGGCGAACCTGGACGAACCCTGCATGGGAGACCGAGACCAGTAGGGGCGATTCCACAAAGTTTTTCACTTCTCTTTCCACATCCTAGCACTGTCGTCGCACAGCAAGAAGGTCCCGGGTTCGAATCCCGGCCGGGGGCCTTTCTGTGTGGAGTTTGCATGTTCTCCCCGTGTCCGCGTGGGTTTCCTCCCACAGTCCAAAGACATGCACGTTAAGCTAATTGGAGAGTATACATTGCCCGTAGGTATGAGTGTGTGAGTGAATGGTGTATGTAGTGCCCTGCGATGGATTGGCGACCTGTCCAGGATGTATTCCTGCCCCTTGCCCAATGCATGCTGGGATAGGCTCCCACCCCCCCTCACAACCCTGACCAGGAATAGATAATGAATGAATGTCCACATGCAGGAAGACGGGGGAGGAGTCAAAGGGGCTGAACGTGAGTAAAAGTGGCCAATCATCAGAGACACGGTCCGTGTAGGCGGAGCTACGGGGGGTAAGCTGTAGCTTAACCACGCCCCCGACGATTTAGCATAGCTTTAACCAGCCAAAGTACGGTGCATTAGAGCGATATGCTATCCGCTGCCTTCATAGCTTGTTTTGAAATCGCTTTACTAAATCTTCTGCGTACTGCCCAGTTGAGCTGATACATATCAAATTGAAGGCCTCCCGCGTGGTCTAGTGGTTTCAATGTCCGACACTGGTGACTAGGAGGCGGCAATTAGCTGTCCGCCCCAGGGAGGGGGGAGGGAACCCCACATAAGTTCACTGCGTATAGGAGTGGCTCTGTGTACCGGAGTTACGGTCAACGGCTCGGCCAGTGCCGTCTCGGAGGAGACGATACTTTGCCGGTCACAGGGCTACGGCAGCGAGCTCACAATACGAGGGGGGGATTGACATGAAAAGAGAGGGTGTAATTGACTTCTAAATTGGGACAAAATGGGACAAAATCAGAAGCAAATTCTTAGACACGATAGTGCACTGGCAATGTACTGCATCTTTCAACAGGACACCAGTATCTTTCTGTAGTAAACTCTGAAACATATATGCGCAGGCCAAAAAGGTTCATTGGAGAGTTATTTTTGGGGAGCAGGGGTCTGTGGTGTGGGGTGTAGGGGGAAGTGTTACGGTCAAAGACCTTGTGACCTGGCTCTCAAGAAGCAAGCCAAGCTCGCAAGGAATCCATTCATGACTTATTGAACAGCTGCTGAGCATTGAGCACGTTCTTCAACGTGCAGTCTCACACCAGTCATCAGTTTGTTCCAAGAATACACGGTTCCGAGCGATTGCACGGCCTTTTCTTTCAGTTAGTGGGTTCTGGCATTGCACCACAAACTTATTGGATCTGAGATTTGGCCAGAAATCATTAAATTAGTGTGCTGGCGTAGGGGCCTCGGATAGCGTAGCGGTCTAAAGCACCTCGCTTTGTGTGCAAAGCAAGTGCGAGTTGCCTATCACAGACACGGTTTGAAACCGGACTGGCCCTGGCCAGGGTGTCTCTAGAAAGTTCAGTCTGGGAGGAGACGGATCATCGCTGGCCTCTGGGAATTAGCTTGATTATGGTAATTAGCCACTAAATTGGGAGAAAAACGGGAAAAAATCTGAAACAAAGATTAAGAAAACTACTGTGCTGGCACCCTCCCGTTTCCACCGGAGTGTAGACACTGCTTGAAAGGTAAAGGGCCCCGTTTCATCAGCGCAATGGGCTGCAAATCTGACACACTAGGCCACAAGAAAGAATGTGACCCCCTGTAACCAAGCAAAGCCAGATATCCTTGAATAGTCAGAGCAGTATGCCAACAATGAGAGACTTAGTTTCACATTTGTCTCTGTGGAAGCTACAGTTTCACTTTCAATTTCCAAGTCTCTATGACAGAATTAACAAGTTTTCACTGCTACCACTTTTATATTTTATATCTTACCCAATACATTCTGACGTTTAATCTCGTAGTAAAACAGTGATATGTGGACAAGCACACACAAATGCTCAGGGAGTTAAACCCACCTTGACGGTATCAAAGGGGTGTCCTACTAAAACACCAGCAGCGCCTGAAAAACAAAACAAAACAAAACAAAAGGACAAACATTAGACTGCACTATAACAGAGGCAATGTGAGGATACAGGGTGTGCCATTTTCAAAAACACTTATGCAAAAAAAGACAGTTTGTGTTTGCATTTGCATTGAACACCACTTGGCAGAACTGTTGTTAACTGGGCTTCGTGTTGGGATCATCCTGCCAAGTGAATCCCAATCCTCTGGATATTTCCCCCCCGCTCCACCCGGGCCAGTTGGTGTTTCTCCAGTGGCCAGTTATAATAAATATATATATATATATATATATATATGCCATTTAGCAGATGCTTTTATCCAAAGCGACTTACAGTAGTGAATGTATACATTTTTCAGTATATTACATTACAGGCATTTAGCAGACGCTCTTATCCAGAGCGACTTACAGTTTACATTTCTTTACAATCCATTTATACAGCTGGATATTAACTGAAGCAATTCAAGTTAAGTACCTTTAGCTCAAGGGTACAACGGCAGTGCCCACCTGGGGATTGAACCTGCAACCTTAACGTTACAAGCCCAGCTCCCTAACCATTATACCACACTGCCTGCCTTATATGTGTATATGTGGTCCCAGTGGGGATTGAACCCACAACCTAAGCATTGCCAACGCCATGCTCTACCTGCGGAGCCACACAGAACCACACAGATCCATGCTCTACCTGCTGAGCCACACAGAACCACACAGATCCATGCTCTACCTGCTGAGCCACACAGAATTTATAACACAGATAATCCCATCTGAGCTCAGCGTAATCAGAAGAGAGGGGCTCGGTCAATCGAGCCAATCACAGACCATCCCCTCCCTGAAGGCCACGGAAACGAGCCTAGCGCCCTTGCACATTGCAAGGCCTGGCTGCTCAGCGGACCAATGGCAAAGTGCCTCGGTGCCCTCGGTGTGGGTAGATGAGCGGAATTGGCCGCCTTTACAGAAGCCGCGCTCCCCACAGACACTTGGCAAGGGGGCGCCCAGGGGGGGCATTATTTGCACACGGAGGAGGGGCAGCGGAATGCAACTGTATAGCACTGGTTCGACCATTGTTTTTGTTGTGTAATGAAAGTCACACGATAGGCAAGTTGACAGAGTTCCTCCTCAAGGTTAAGATCACTTCACGCCGAATTAGACTAAAAATGTTAGTTATTCAGTGATATCGGGAAACGTCTCTCTCCACTTAAAAAGGGAGTTTACATTCCTCTAAACGCCCCGAACACATCAGTCTGCACACCGTGTAAAGACTGGGCTCGCGATGGCGGTCACAACAGACTAAACAGATCTAACCAAGGTTACTGTACCTTTCCAAAACGGGCAGCGGAGCAAATAAAATACGATTCTGCAGATACGCTACAGAGAAATATAGTAGAACAAAAACTGCAATTACTAGTTGTATTTGTAATCGGGTCCTTTTCCAAAACAATGTGAACAGTGAATTTGAAAAAAAAGTTAATACATTTACAAGGTAATTCCTTTACACTATAATCATTTTGAACCCAGCAATCACCTTTAAACCTATGGATAACATGTTTTCCAATATAATTCAGATTTTATAGGTTTTTATTTATCATCCATGTTGAGGCTACTTCTCCACCTCCCGCTTTTCAGCACCTGGTGTTCTGTTGTGGCCTGCAAAGGTATTTGCACTTTGTCTCACTTGACTTGTGCTGTTCCTTCACCGGGAACCTGGATCAGTTTTGAAGATAAACTGACACGACTCCTACACGGTTATATTATTAATCATCTACGGATAGTAAAATATCTAGTCCATGAAGCAGTGTTAATCTCTGAGGTTTGTGACCATACAATAACTATTTGAAAACTGCTTATTTATCAAAATATATTATTTTACTTCACTTTCCAGTTACACACACACACCGTTGTAAAGCTTTTTTTTACATTTTACTTTTAAATTTTTACATAATATATATTGTTTTATTCATAAAATGTATTTTTTAAATAAATTATTTTAATATAAATGTTTCTGATTTAAAATAATAAAATTACTCCTACAGTGCGCTTCTTACTGAATAAATGGTCACGGTATTCCAAACTTGAGCGCTTCACATTTGGTTTTAAGTCTTAGTATTGTGGGATTAAGTGCCCAGTTCGTGCTGTGACAGAAACACAGTGAGAGAGTAAAGCACACTGATCCCATTGGACAATGAGAGAGAGGGGGGGCCGGGGAGCACACTGATCCCATTGGACAATGAGAGAGAGGGGGGGGGGGAGCACACTGATCCCATTGGACAATGAGAGAGAGGGGGGCGGGGGAGCACACTGATCCCATTGGACAATGAGAGAGAGGGGGGGGGGGGGAGCACACTGATCCCATTGGACAATGAGAGAGAGGGGGGGCCGGGGAGCACACTGATCCCATTGGACAATGAGAGAGAGGGGGGGCCGGGGAGCACACTGATCCCATTGGACAATGAGAGAGAGGGGGGGCGGGGCATCTCTTGCCTTTTTATTCTACAGAGCTGTTATAAGTAGCTACAGTACTTCCCAGAACCTAGCACTACACTACTTTGTAGGTTGAGCAGGTGGTTTTGAAATCCCTGTTGAAAAACTTTTGGTTAAGTACCTAAGTACTTAACTACACATTTTTTGGATTCCCAAAAATGTCATGTCAGCACATATGTTGAGCAGTTAAACCACATATTTCATATGAAATTTACACTCATAGACACACACACACACACACACACTAATCTGCAAGGCCTCATCCCAACGTTCCCCAGTACATGTTTATTTTTTTAATCCGTGCTGCTCTTTCTGAGTGTGAGTGAGACTTTATTTTACAACAGATATAATTTATTTTATTTTTTTAACTCTTACTCTGTCGGTTACATAATCAGTCACACCCCCACAATTGTGACACACGCTGTTGACATTTCTTCTGTGATCACCACGAAGTAATGACACTTTCACACACAATGTATATTTAATAAAGTTCACAGTTATGCATTGACGTTTTGTGCCCATTTTAAATGCACGCGTTCTCGTCCACTTTTTAATGATTGACAGGTTACCATCACTTCCAGGATGGTGACAATACGTATTACTGGATATTAAAGGAATCCATAGCAACGAGTAAGAATGTCAACTTTGCCTCACAATACGCGATGACTGGAAAAAGTTAACTCGTGGATGACGCCTTTCCTATAGTTCCAGTAGAATAGAATAGAATAGCCTTTATTAATCCCGGGGGGGGGGGGATTTGGTTTGTCACAGCAACAATGGTACAGGAGTGAAAGAACACACAAGACATACAGGACATAATAAATACAAGATAAATATATTTAGAAACCGGAGTAAAAACCTAGCAGCTATACAGACATACAGAACATCATAGTATATTGGAATACCAGAAGAATTAAATACAAGAATTTAAAAAATGAAAAAATAGCAAAACAACCTAGCAGCGACCATACTAGGTTGCATGGTGCATCTCGACTACAATTTTCCAGGCTGTAATTCTAGCCTGCCATGTATAATTTACAAATTTTCAATCGGATCTGTTCGGACGTCCTTGTCACTCCAAAGCCACGTATGAATGTAGGTGGCCAAGTAATTTAGCGACCGAATTGACTTAATTGAGTAAACGACTATTTTAACGACGGAGCGTTGTAAATAACTAGCTAGCCTACAATCTGTCAACAAACTACAGTAATGAAAAGTATTAGAACTTCTCGTGGACTATTTCCAAGCCATTTTTTTGTCCTGCCGATGTGGTTATTTTAATGTACCTAACGTTAGCCCAAACACCGCTATCTCTATGTCTCGGTAGTGGATAATAGAGGCGACCACGCGTCAGACTGGTAAATATTTCACAGGTGTCGGAGGTTGGCGCTGGTGCCAGTTAAAGTTAGTGTTTTTTCCCCATAATCCTGTGTGCAAAGTACATCGTATTGGTAATCCTGGCAAACGTAAGAGGATGCTGAATTGGCTTGCATGCTACGTTCGAGGGGTCTACCATCCTAGCCACTACTGTAAGTCGCTTTGGATAAAAGCGTCTGCTAAATGGCATATATTAGCCACGTTTGCTTTGCACCGCACACACCCACCCAATCAGCTACACACAAATCACGCGTGTGAAAGCAGTGCCCTCGGATAGCAAACTAGCCGAAAAGTACGTATGTATTTGGTCCTCTTAATGCCACGCGGGTTTTTTAAATGCAACTCAACTTGTGCTTTACAGTGACTGCGGTTTATGGGTGGTTAACTAACTAGCTAACTTTACAATTAAACAATGCGTAGGGAACACCTGAGCATAAATATTGCCCAGCAACTTGCAAACCGGCTAGTTAGTTTAATATAATAGTGATATGTATATTATGTTAATACGCCATTCTTGTGTGATTGTACTCGATTTTTTGACATTTTCTTTCATTTAAAAAACCAAAAACGTACCTCCAAAACATCCTGCAGCAAAGTCCAATGCCATTCCCAACTTGATGAAGTTTTAATTGGCTCCTAACCAACCACGGTGTGTCGAGACGGCTTGATGCAACACGGGTCTGTGTTGCGTTAACGACTTTCCAATGTTTACGCCCCAATCTGAATAGCTCGTCGGTATTGGCTGGAGGCGGAAGGCTTGGTGTCCCTGTGATGGGAGTCTAAGATCCTGGCGTGATTATAGGCGAAAACCTCTCACGAAGGACCCGGCTATGTATGTGTCTGGAAGATGACTTCTTAATTCAATTAGTTGCGTGAACAGTTTGCCTCTGAACTATTAACCCAACTGCCGGCTCCTTTCTAGCGCTTTCTATTTCTGTGCCGGGAGGATAAGTTGAAAGGGGGCGTGGACTCCCTTGTTTGGGGCGGAAGTATCGGTCCAATCAAGGCGTCGTGATGAAGACAACTCCCCCACTTCCGGGTCTGCCCCCTTGCACTCATTGGCTCCTCCCTTCTAGCTCTCACTTCGCGCAAATGTGCTGGTGCATTGCTTCAGCCTCGTTAGTGGCCACGAGGGTTGCACCTGACCAGCTGTAGTGGATGGAACAGATCCATCATTATATCAACATGCGTGTGCCTGTATGTCGTGCTGTGCTGCACTTTCTTGACGTAGCTGTGAGTCGGGGTGTGCCAAATATAGAAGTACTATCTGGTTCTGCAAGTCTCGGGCCGATCCCTTGGGGAGATTATTTCTAGGCTATTGTGTTTTCGCTGGCAAAGAATGTTGGCAAGGACACTATTTACTGTAACATTTCTAAATGTATTTCAGGAAAATTATTCAAATTTGTTTAATCATTTTATTGTTTTCTTTTTGCATTTTTACATCGGACATTTTAAGCATTTAGCAGACGCTCTTATCCAGAGCGACTTACAAGATGTGCATTAACACATGGTATGGTCAATCATATGATCAATCATTTTGCATAAATGAAAGCCCTTCGCTGTAGAATAGGATACGTCTGTTGCCAAATCTGAAAACAGAAATCCCTAGGAACCGGAGCAGGGCAACATTTCACATGCCACACTAAAATTACGACCTGTTAATGCGTTAATGTAAAACCTGCGAGGTGGCCGGCAGAAAGAGATTTTGTGTTCGTATCCTGTTGACCTAAATCACAAGTAGGCTACGTGGGCGACGTCCCAGAGGAGGGGAAACCAAACGCAGAGAAGTCACAAGATTAAAGTTCTGATCTCCCACAGACTATTTGAGTCATTTCTTTAACCTAGTTAAGCCAACGTTATATAACATTTAACAGGGTATAGCTGACAGGAAGCATTTACATTGTTACAAGAGTAGCAGGACAGGCAACTGAACATGTCCACATTTTTAATGGCTACAACTAAATATATGTAATAATAAAATAAACATTATAAAAAAATATATATATATATAAATCTACTAACCTTTTCTTTCCCGGTGTTACAGGTATGGTACGCAGCTGCCAACAATGATGTCTATCGCTGTATTACTGCACTGGTCTTTTGCACAAACAATGATTGATCATACCATGTATTAATGCACATCTTATAAGTCGCTCTGGAGTATATTAAGAGTGCCTGCTAAATGTAAAATGTAAATGTAATATGTAAGATAAAGCAGATCACTTTAAAAAAAGGCTTCTTTTAATGTTTGAAAATAGGCGGTTTATTAGTTGATTACTAGCTTCAGTCGCTGCTTAGAAGATTTAGTTCAAAGTTTGATTGATACTTAGCGTTTCAACCAGTTTTGATTACCAGGCTTAGCACCCGTGTTTGCAGTTGATTAATGTAAGGAATTGGTAATTAGTCTGTATTGTTGTCAGGGAGGATTTAAGCGCGTTATCGGCTGAATCTTATCAGTGTGCATCTGACCACGGTAAGAGTATCTTGTTGCGTTCCAGTCCGTGTTGGTTACCCCGCGTTAGACTTCGTGTGTAGTTCTGCGTTCCCTGCCCGTTTGCACTCGTTGAAGGAGCAGGTCTCGTTACTTTGTTAGTCTAATTAGCAGCTTGTTGCTTTTGTTCCACGGTTTATTAGTTGATTACTAGCTTCAGTCGCTGCTTAGAAGATTTAGTTCAAAGTTTGATTGATACTTAGCGTTTCAACCAGTTTTGATTACCAGGCTTAGCACCCGTGTTTGCAGTTGATTAATGTAAGGAATTGGTAATTAGTCTGTATTGTTGTCAGGGAGGATTTAAGCGCGTTATCGGCTGAATCTTATCAGTGTGCATCTGACCACGGTAAGAGTATCTTGTTGCGTTCCAGTCCGTGTTGGTTACCCCGCGTTAGACTTCGTGTGTAGTTCTGCGTTCCCTGCCCGTTTGCACCCGTTGAAGGAGCAGGTCTCGTTACTTTGTTAGTCTAATTAGCAGCTTGTCGCTTTTGTTCCACGGTTTATTAGTTGATTACTAGCTTCAGTCGCTGCTTAGAAGATTTAGTTCAAAGTTTGATTGATACTTAGCGTTTCCAGTTTTGATTACCAGGCTTAGCACCCGTGTTTGCAGTTGATTAATGTAAGGAATTGGTAATTAGTCTGTATTGTTGTCAGGGAGGATTTAAGCGCGTTATCGGCTGAATCTTATCAGTGTGCATCTGACCACGGTAAGAGTATCTTGTTGCGTTCCAGTCCGTGTTGGTTACCCCGCGTTAGACTTCGTGTGTGTAGTTCTGCGTTCCTGCCCGTTTGCACCCGTTGAAGGAGCAGGTCTCGTTACTTTGTTAGTCTAATTAGCAGCTTGTTGCTTTTTGTTCCACGGTTTATTAGTTGATTACTAGCTTCAGTCGCTGCTTAGAAGATTTAGTTCAAAGTTTGATTGATACTTAGCGTTTCAACCAGTTTTGATTACCAGGCTTAGCACCCGTGTTTGCAGTTGATTAATGTAAGGAATTGGTAATTAGTCTGTATTGTTGTCAGGGAGGATTTAAGCGCGTTATCGGCTGAATCTTATCAGTGTGCATCTGACCACGGTAAGAGTATCTTGTTGCGTTCAGTCCGTGTTGGTTACCCGCGTTAGACCGTGTGTAGTTCTGCGTTCCCTGCCCGTTTGCACCCGTTGAAGGAGCAGGTCTCGTTACTTTGTTAGTCTAATTAGCAGCTTGTTGCTTTTGTTCCCGGTTTATTAGTTGATTACTAGCTTCAGTCGCTGCTTAGAAGATTTAGTTCAAAGTTTGATTGATACTTAGCGTTTCAACCAGTTTTGATTACCAGGCTTAGCACCGTGTTTGCAGTTGATTAATGTAAGGAATTGGTAATTAGTCTCTATTGTTGTCAGGGAGGATTTAAGCGCGTTATCGGCTGAATCTTATCAGTGTGCATCTGACCACGGTAAGAGTATCTTGTTGCGTTCCAGTCCGTGTTGGTTACCCCGCGTTAGACTTCGTGTGTAGTTCTGCGTTCCTGCCCGTTTGCACTCGTTGAAGGAGCAGGTCTCGTTACTTTGTTAGTCTAATTAGCAGCTTGTCTTTTTTGTTCCACGGTTTATTAGTTGATTACTAGCTTCAGTCGCTGCTTAGAAGATTTAGTTCAAAGTTTGATTGATACTTAGCGTTTCAACCAGTTTTGATTACCAGGCTTAGCACCCGTGTTTGCAGTTGATTAATGTAAGGAATTGGTAATTAGTCTGTATTGTTGTCAGGGAGGATTTAAGCGCGTTATCGGCTGAATCTTATCAGTGTGCATCTGACCACGGTAAGAGTATCTTGTTGCGTTCCAGTCCGTGTTGGTTACCCCGCGTTAGACTCGTGTGTAGTTCTGTGTTCCCTGCCCGTTTGCACCCGTTGAAGGAGCAGGTCTCGTTACTTTGTTAGTCTAATTAGTAGCTTGTTGCTTTTGTTCCACGGTTTATTAGTTGATTACTAGCTTCAGTCGCTGCTTAGAAGATTTAGTTCAAAGTTTGATTGATACTAGCGTTTCAACCAGTTTTGATTACCAGGCTTAGCACCCGTGTTTGCAGTTGATTAATGTAAGGAATTGGTAATTAGTCTGTATTGTTGTCAGGGAGGATTTAGCGCGTTATCGGCTGAATCTTATCAGTGTGCATCTGACCACGGTAAGAGTATCTTGTTGCGTTCCAGTCCGTGTTGGTTACCCCGCGTTAGACTCGTGTGTAGTTCTCGTTCCCTGCCCGTTTGCACCGTTGAAGGAGCAGGTCTCGTTACTTTGTTAGTCTAATTAGCAGCTTGTTGCTTTTGTTCCACGGTTTATTAGTTGATTACTAGCTTCAGTCGCTGCTTAGAAGATTTAGTTCAAAGTTTGATTGATACTTAGCGTTTCAACCAGTTTTGATTACCAGGCTTAGCACCCGTGTTTGCAGTTGATTAATGTAAGGAATTGGTAATTAGTCTGTATTGTTGTCAGGGGGCATTCGCCACATATAAGCAATCTTAGTTGTGGATAGCGGCAGCTTTTCGCGGCAGCCTCACCTTCCTAGCCTCACCGAACGAAGACTCGGTGGACAAAGACAAAGGAGTCTACCTGCAGGAGTCCACCGAGGGGGGCCAGCTAGGGAGTGCTCGCCGCAAGGTAAGTATCATAGTTTTGTATCTCCCTGTTCTACTTCCTCTGCATCTAACACTACATGCTTCCTCCCTATCCCAGTCCATGTCTCCTCTTCTAGATTGCCTAGAAGGAGAGATTCTACCCACACCCGTAATCTGTCCAACCTCATCCACCTCCTAGATCTCCCGGTGTTGACGTGGTGGTAGCTGGCGGACTATGGAACTGCCAGTCCGCTGTCCGGAAGGCCGATTTCATCTCGGCCCAGGCCTCACTACTCTCCCTGCAGTTCCTGGCGCTACGGAGACCTGGATCACTCCGCAAAACACGGCCACCCCTGCTGCTCTCTGCCGCCTACACCTTCTCCCACACTCCACGACCCTCAGGTAGAGGTGGAGGGACAGGTATACTGATCTCCCCCTGTGGAGATTTGGTATTGTTCCTCTTCCTCACTTCTCCCCTCCTCCTTTGAATTTCATGCTGTCACTGTCACTGTTCCATGTAAACTGCACATCATTGTTCTTTACCGCCCTCCAGGTCCACTGGGAGTTTCCTAGATGAGATGGATGCCCTACTCAGTGCCTTCCTGAGGATGGCACTCCCGTCTTACTCCTCGGGACTTCAACCTGCAGCTAGAGTCCTCCCAGGCCTCTGCATTCCTCCCCCTGCTTCAGTCCTTTGACTTCACCATGGCTGAATCCCCATCCACCCACAAGGCCGGTAACCAACTGGACCTGGTCTTCACCAGGAACTGTGCCTCACCCAACATTACGGTATCGCCTCTACATGTGTCTGACCATTCCTTTCTGTCTTTCTCCCTCCCCTCCCCTCTGTCCCTAAACCATCTTCACCTGCTCCCACTGTCCTTGTCCGTCGCAACCTCCGCACTCTCTCACCCGCTGCCCTGTCAGCTACTGTCCTATCTTCCCTTCCCCTACTGATGCCTTCTCTCAGCTACCTGCTGAAGTAGCATCATCCACCCTACTTTCCTCTCTCTCCTCCTCCTTTGACTTACTCTGTCCTCTATCCGCTAAACCCGCTCGTCTCCGCCCCCCCGCCCCCTGGCTAACCGATTCCATTCGGGCTAACCGACTGAAGCTGCGTGCGGCAGAAAGGAAATGGAGAAAATCCAAATCCCCTGCAGCTCTGTCTGACTTCCACACACTCCTGGCTTCCTTCTCCGCTAACCTCTCCTCTGCTAAGTCTGCATTCTTCCTTTCTAAGATACAATCCTCTGTTTCCAACCCACGTAAACTCTATGCTACATTTTCCTCTCTCCTCACCCCTCCTCCTCCCCCATCCCCCTCCTCTATAACCGCCGATGACTTCTCATCCTTCTTTCACGAGAAGGTTGAGGTCATTCGCAACTCCTTCCCCCAACCTCTCCCTCTCCCATCCCGCTACCTAAACCTCCCACTCCTCTGTCCTCCTTCTCACCCCTCCCTGACTCTGACATCCTTCAACTTGTTCTCTCCCACCGTCCCACCACCTGCCCTCTTGATCCCATTCCTTCCCCCTCTTCCAGTCCATTGCTATGGACATCCTCCCCTTTGTCTCTAATGTCATTAACTCCTCTCTGTCCTCTGGCTCTGTCCCCTCCTCCCTCAAATGCGCTCAGGTTGTCCCCCTCCTCAAAACCCTCTCTGAATCCTGCTGTCATCTCTAACTACCGACCTGTCTCTCTCCTCCCATTCCTCTCCAAAACGTTAGAGCGGGCTGTCTATAATCAACTGTCTGCTCATCTCTCACAGAACGACCTGCTTGATCCTAACCAATCTGGGTTCAGAGCAGGCCACTCCACAGAGACTGCTCTCCTTGCGGTCACAGAGGCTCTTCACGTCGCTAAGTCCCGATCCCTTAGCTCCGTCCTCCTTCTCCTCGACCTGTCGGGCGGCATTCGACACCGTGGACCACCGGATCCTGCTCTCATCTCTCGTCGAGATGGGAATCTCTGGATCTGTGTTGACATGGTTTGAGTCCTACCTGGCTGACCGGTCCTACCAGGTGGCCTGGAGAGGATCCCTCTCCTCTCCCCGCACCCTCTCTACTGGTGTCCCGCAGGGCTCGGTGTGCTAGGCCCTGTCCTATTTTCTCTGTACACCAAGTCACTTGGTTCTGTTATTTCTGCTCATGGTTTTTCCTATCACTGTTATGCTGATGACACTCAACTGTTTCTCTCCTTCCCTCCATCTGATACCCGGTCCCGGCACGGATCTCTGCATGCCTGGCTGACATCTCCGCATGGATGTCCACCCACCACCTGAAGCTGAACCTGGGGAAGACAGAGCTGCTCTTCCTCCCAGCGAAGGGCTCCCCCGATGATTGATGCGTCAATCACCGTGGAAGGCTCCATAGTGTCTCCGTCCCAGTCTGCCAGGAGTCTTGGGGTAACCCTGGACAACCAGCTGTGCTTCTCAAGCCATATTGCAGCGATCACTCGGACCTGCCGTTTCTCCCTCCACAACATCCGGAGGATCCGACCGTTCCTCACCCAAGAGGCCACTCAACTCCTGGTCCAGGCCCTGGTGATCTCACGTCTGGACTACTGCAACTCCTTGCTGGCAGGCCTTCCGGCCTGTGCCATCAAGCCACTGCAACTAGTCCAGAACGCTGCTGCTCGCCTGGTGTTCAACCAGCCGAAGTTCACCCACGTCACCCCTCTACTCTCCTCTCTGCACTGGCTCCCCATCGCAGCACGCATCAGATTCAAGTCACTGGTGCTTGCTTTTCAAGCGGCCAGAGGTACTGCTCCCCCATACCTCCAGTCACTCATCACGCCCTACACCCCGTCCAGACCTCTCCGCTCCGCCTCCGCTGGCAGACTGACTGCCCCATCCCTCCGGGCGCCTGGCAGCCGCTCCTCGCGGTCTCGCCTCTTCTCTGTCCTGGTCCCTCGTTGGTGGAACGACCTCCCGCAATTGGTCAGGACTGCGGAATCACTTCCAATCTTCCGCAAGAGACTCAAAACCCACCTCTTCAGACTCCACTACCCCTGATCTCTGTCCATCTAGCTAAATTGTCTTCACCACTGTCTACTTGTTCAACACTATACTCTTATTTAAAAAAAAAAAAAAAAAAAAAAAAAAAAATGTACATTTTGTAAACATTGTAAAATACCTTTTCCTTCCCGGTGTTACAGGTATGGTACGCAGATGCCTGCAATGATGTCTATTGCTGTATTCCTGCACTGATCTCGTGCGCTAACTGTGATTGCTCCTACCATGTATTGATGCACATCTTGTAAGTCGCTCTGGATAAGAGCGTCTGCTAAATGCTTAAAATGTAAAAAAAAAATGTAAAATGTAATGCAAACAATAGAGGGTTTTGCTTCTGTACTCGTACAATCTGAGCCGAACGAATCAGCCCCTAACTGTCTAAAACACTTTCTTCATCAGTTAAGTCATATATGGGGGATTTGATTGAGGTTTTTAAATTCCTAAAAGGGATTAACAAAGTAAAATACCAAAGATTTTTTAAGATAAGTGGGGTCAGCAGAACAAGAGGCCACAGGTGGAAATGAGTTAAAGGCAAATTCTGCACAGATATTAGGAAGTTTTTCTTTACACAGAGAGTTGTCAATGCCTGGAACAGCTTGCCAGGTCAGGTAGTAGAGGCAGAAACGCTTGGGCTATTCAAGTCCAGGCTAGATGTAGTACTAGATACTCTTTAGATTAGGACATGATGAGCCAAGATGGGCCGAACGGCCCGTTCTCATCATTATATGTACATCAATCTAATTCTATAGGTGCTGTATTACATTACAGGCATTTAGCAGACGCTCTTATCCAGAGCGACTTACAGTTTACATTTCTTTACAATCCATTTATACAGCTGGATATTAACTGAAGCAATTCAGGTTAAGTACCTTGCTCAAGGGTACAACGGCAGTGTCCCACCTGGGGATTGAACCCCCCTCTGTTGTTTCACGGTCTCTCCTCGTGCATGCCTACGCCAGGGGGTGGGGGGTAGGCTATATTTGGATGGTCAGTGGTGGACACTAACAAAGTACTTTTACTTTTACTTTTCTTATGACTGTGCTTAAGTACTTTTACTTTTCGTATGACTGTACTCACTCCCCTACATTTCAAATGGTCAAATGGGGTTTAAATGTAGGACTTTTGACTTTTACTGGAGTAATATTTTATCAGGGTATCTGTACATTTACTCAAGTGAAGGGTTTGTGTACTTCATCCACCACTGGTGGCGGTATTTACTAAGTTACAGGGGTGAAAAGGTCAAACTGAATGGGGAGCAAAATCCCATAAATTGTACAGCTATGACACTTGGCAGGAATGGCCTCATACACACCCACTAATCAGGCAAATAAATACATCAAAAATACCCGGTTTGGCAAGATGACAAGAACTTTTATGTTTTGGCCAATAACTCCTGAATCACTGGTGCTGACTTATCAAGTGGCTAGGGGAACTGCTCCCTTCTACCTCCAGACCCTGCACTCATCACACCCCTCCGCTCTGCCTCCTCAATCAAACCCTACACCCCAGCCAGACCCCACCGCTCCGCCTCCTCTATCACAACCTACACCCCAGCCAGACCCCTCCTCTATCACACCTTACACCCCAGCCAGACCCCTCCTCTATCACACCCTACACCCCAGCCAAACCCCTCTGCTCTGCCTCTTCTATAACACTCCACACCCCAGCCAGACCCCTCCGCTCTGCCTCCTCAATCACACCCTACACCCCAGCCAGACCCCTCGAATTCTCATCACACTCTTATGCACGTCACTTTCTGCAGCGGACGCTCAGGTACCAGAGCACACCCACTACACGCACGCAAGCAAGTAACGTTCTGTTAGGTAAATATTACTCTGCTCGACTTCTTTCTCGGGAAGAACTATATTATTAACTGAAGCAATTCAGGTTAAGTACCTTGCTCAAGGGTACAACGGCAGTGTCCCACCTGGGGATTGAACCTGCAACCTTAACATTACAAGCCCAGTTCCCTAACCATTATACCACACTGCCTGCCGCTATATTCACTGTATAGTGAATATTGAGACCTAGTGATAGTTAACAATGCCAGCCTCGTGTAATAGACGAGATGATAGGCACATCCGTATTGGTAAGAATATCCTAATTATTCAGTTCCCTTGTCAAATGTGCAATACACTACGTAACGGATGACACCCTTCAGTGTTTTCAGTTACGTTACCTTCAGTTTACCTTTGCCATTTTAAACCTTAGTACAAATATTGAGTGACATGGAATACAAAACTATCAAAAGTTTTAGGCTAATAAGTGAATAAGGAGTATTGTATCTGTAGAAATCGTATTGCACAAGGAATATTCAGTGAGGTCATGGCTGAGCAATTTTAGATCACATTGTTGTTATAAAATTCATTTTTAAGAGGAATCTATTGGGTTGGCCTGGCCAGATGTAGCAAGCAGATATGTTTAATGAATACATAAATTAATTATGGTAATTTAATAAATGTTCAATGAACCATAATTAACTACGATACTACATGCGGATTATTTGATTTGCACATTCCCACTCCCTATTCAGATGAAATGGCTTTATAGCCAACAGATAGGCTAGCAGGCCTATAATTATGGAAGTACGTAACCTACATATGATTCGGTTAATGAAAATACTATTGATATGCGTTGAAAGCTTGCCAAAACCAAATTTAAAAAATGTGTTTAATAAGATGCTATTTACAAATTGCATATAGATATTCATTATCTTATTCCTGGTCAGGATAGCGGGGAGCTGGAGCCTATCCCAGCATGCATTGGGCGAGAGGCAGGAGTACATCCTGGACAGGTCGCAAATCCATCGCAGATTTCAAAGCCATACTATAGCTGAACACATAGCAAACCTAGTGATTGTTTGCAAAATTATTCTCTGCTGCCAGAGTTGGAAGCACACGTGATAGCCTACTGTTTATATTGAGAGACATTGTTGTGAGAAATAAATTATTTGGCTCGAAATGCATGCTCTAATGTGAGCTGATGTTACGTTTTTGTAAAGGTAAACCCTCTCCTAATGCCGACATTGTTAACTATCACCCGTACAATAGGGCTGACACGGTCAGTGGGCAATGTTCTCGCGTCTTTTACCGATATAAACGTCATTTATCGCTGTGCAGTTGAATACATGATGGCATTGAATACACGAGGCTAGCTAATTGGCCATTCCCATTTCAACCATTAACAGGTAGTTAGGTAAAACGGACGTTAGGTAAAGAGATTCAGCAAGGTGCTGTAGCTATGGCCTGACGTGACAAGCGATTTCCGTTTGTTGTCATTGCTCCAATCGGAAGTACTCGGCTGTGTTCGGTTTTAGAATTTGCAACATTCCTTTTCGTAACCGTGTGTGGTAGAAGGGCACTATTCGCTGTTGTAACTTAAATTGGTACAGCTTGCGATAGTTATACTACTTCAACGTAAATGATACTTTAAGCAATAGGTCAAATTAAAGACAAGAAGCTTACTGAAACAGCGTTAATATAACCTACAGATCCTTCTGAATTCGAGCTAGACACTAATTTTGGTTGTATCATTAACAGTATTATCTTGACTCAACTACGGAAAGAAGGGAGATGCGTATTGCAGATTTCATAGCCGGGTCTGCTGGAGGTAAAACACCGTTTTCTATAACTTGGTTCTATACCATAGTTGATGTTGTCAAACAGTAAGAGAAAGATGAGCAGTCGAGTCATTTGGATGCACCATATCAGCTGTTCGGTTCGCGTTTTTTTGCAAACATATGGGTCAGTTGCAGCGAAGCAACGTAGTCTAATCGTGTTTTTGACAAAGTAACATTTACTGTGGTACAATTCGCTGATTCGACACCATTTGTATGTTTTGATTGATTGCCGAAATGCTAAGATCATTTTTGTTTCTGGTCGGACTCGCTTAGCTGCTCCAATGTTCGCCGGCGATGGGTGGAATGTGTTCTTAGCTGGATATTTGATATTTTCGTGTGTATTACATAAGCCGAATCTTACGAAGATTCACATTGAAACGTCCTCTGTGCATGCACTGGCCTACACATTCTTGGGAACACAATGCGCAGGAACTCTCTCAGATTTGGGTGCTTTTGTCTCTGTCCCTGCCATTGTAAGCAGACATGTTTGTTTACATCCGTCCTCTAATTGAATGTATTGCACCAGCGCTTGTGGAAACGTGGCTAGCGTATGTTTGGATTGTGCCGGTGTGCAAAACAAAGCGTTTCTGCAGGGCCGTGACCGATTTGTCAAATGTCCTTTGATTCTTGACAGTTTCCGTTGGAGCTCCACGGCGCTCTGATCGGGTTTAAAATGTAGCATTTCCAGACGCTTCATATGAACCCCTCCACAGCCGTCCAGTAAGAAATGTTCGACCACAATGACGCTTAAGCTGTAATTGAGCGTGTGAAAAATGCGCTTCTCTAAGCATTTTAGCAAACACGTTTTTCCAGTCACGTAACTTGTTCAGTGTTGCATTTTTTCCTCGTTGGTGGAATGCCTAAAACAATACTATGCCATACAAAACAAGCTATTTGCATGTTAACAGCCACACGTTAAGTAATTATGCAATTGTAAGAACGAGAACAATGATGACAAGGATAAATAAATAGGATTAAGTTCAAAGTCTAAAATAGTCCCACCAGAGGGTTTTTGACTTAATCTGTCTTGACAGTATTTTCATAACTGTCAGAAGCTAAAATAATTATTTTTGTAAGACCTGTAATACATATCCAGTTAAAGAATTTGCCCTGAAGGTACATTACTCAACAACCATAGATGCATCAGTAATGGCACACTTAGGATATCTATTTGTTTCCTCTTTAGCAACTTTTACTTTAGATCCACTATTGTAACCACAAATACAAAACAAAATATGCAACAGTCTCAAAGCTAAGTGTTTGTACAAGTTAGTAACACATAACTTCTCAAGTGTACTCAACTGTACTCAAGATGACAAAAATAGAATACCTTTACTATACAGATATCCGATTTTAGATTTTAAAAAAAAAGTCTTATCTTGATTCACCATTAATCTTGTTTATTCTCATCTGGGACAGCACCATCTTGTTTCATCATACGAGGGGAGTTGGCACTGCTGCACACAATAGCTGCTCGTTCTGTGTAGGAGCCTTCTGCAAGCTCCTGGATTTTGTTTAACTTTTTTATCTCTAAAGTCACCACAGGTTGTTTAAAAGGACTCGGGGGGGGTTAACAATTCTGCCTCTTCTGTCAGCAGTGGGGAAAGACATTATACCCATTGGGGATGGTAACATAAGGTACAGTTCTGAGTAAAAATAAAATAAAAAGAAGACCGGGGTGTTCCCTACCCTTCCTTTATAAAAACCAGGTCCTGCTGCTGGGTAGCACATGTTGCTTCCCACACTGTACGTGTCATTTATGGTCATGCTTTTGCATTTATTTATTTGAAAATTTCTCCCAATTTGGTAGCCAATTATACCCTCTATTTCTTTTGATTCGCCTGTGGGGGCACTGCTGTTGTACCCTTGAGCTAAAGCTACTTAAACTGAATTGGTTCAGTAAAAATATCCAGCTGTGTAAATGTATTGTAAAGATACGTATACATATGTAAAGAAATGTCAATTGTGTAAGTCCCTCTGGATAAGAGTGTCTGCTAAATGCCCAAAATGCAATGTAAAAATGTAGTATGTGCTTCTTTTCACCCTGCAGTGCATTAGTTGAGCTGTAAGGTAGTTACCGGGCCCTTCTTGGCCAGGTCATGAGAGTCTAAATTGCCCTGTAGGTGTGAGTGTGTGAGTGAATGGTGTATGTACCCAGGCCGCCATTGTAAATAAGAACTTGTTCTTAATGGCTTGCCTGGTTAAATAAATGTTAAATAAATAAATAAAAATATCGGTGGAATACACTTCATGCACAGGTGATGCAGGTATCAGATCACCCAGAGGAGTAGCTAGTGCACAATGAGGCACAAGAGACAGTCCAGCTGAGTGAAGCCTCTCCCTCCTACGTGACACTGTGGCCAGTTTTAGGTGCTGCCCTGTGGGGTTCTGGCACTGGCAAGTTCAGGATTCAGTACCATTTTTGACACTCCCCGTTGGAGGCGAAGCCAGCGGATGAACTTCAGTGAACTTCCATGTAGCCTTAAGTAGCAGTATCAGTGACATCCTAGATTAGGACTCATTCAGGTCTATGAAATCCCTCATAAATGTAACCCAACTGTTCTGTGTTATACCAAAAAAACTGAAACGTCAAGTACAGGGATAGTGATTTTTCCAGGTAGAATAATATGCGCATTGGGCCTCCTGGGTGGTGTAACAGTAAGAGCTTCCGACTGGGATGCAAGTTGCCCACTGCAGCCTCAGTTCGAAACCCAACGGTGTCAGACCGGCCCTGGCTGGGAGTGTGTCGTCAGGTGGTGGAAATTGGCTGTCTGCCCCAGGGGGGGGAGGGAGGGGCGTGAGCCGGCACGAGCTCGCCGAGAAGCGCAAAGGGTGTCTCTAGAAAGTAGGTGGGCGAGTTCCGTCTCGGAGAAGGCGGATCATCGCCGGCCTCGGGGGGAATTAGCTTGTCCCTTCGTGACGGGCGGCGAGTTCGTGGTGGAGGGTGAATTGAAAGAAATAGAGGGGGAAAAAAATCAAAGAAATGTTAAAATAAAGAATAATATTTGCATTAGCAACTGTATGCAGCTACATCTAGCCATGTGCAGTAAGTGCAGCACACATTCAGACGTCCTTTCACATGCAGAAGGGCTGGGGTTTGGGGACAGGGGCTTCTTTTTCACTGCCATTGTTCTTCACAGGGGCCCTTGGAGTGGCCGTGGGGTACCCTTTGGACACGGTTAAGGTAAAGATACATATACATTCCAGGCGTGCATATTAAACCGAAATAACGATGTTTTGGGTGAGGGGATAATGGTTTGGCAGGCAGGCAGGCAGTGGTGTAATGGTTAGGGAACTGGGCTTGTAACGTTAAGGTTGCAGGTTCAATACCCAGGTGGGACACTGCTTCAGTTAATATCCAGCTGTATAAATGGATTGTAAAGAAATGTAAAAAACTGTAAGTCGCTCTGGATAAGAGCGTCTGCTAAATGCCTGTAATGTAATGTAATGTTTGCAAAAGCTGAAAAAGACGGGAAATTCACACAAGCACAACAATTCACCTTGACCAATATCTTGACCTGTGCACTGACAGGTCTTCCAACGCACAATGCTTTGATACCCGTTACGGTACTCTTAACTATAACGGTACACGTATTCGTACCGAACCGTTCAGTACAGGACTTTCGGTTCATAATAACTGAAAAGCAGTTTTATGTTTTGAATTTCTTTTTTTCCTCGCTGTACCGAAAATTTACCGAACCGTGAAACGTACCAAAACCGAAGTACGCACCGAACTGATTTTTGTGTACCGTTACACCGTAACTATGTTGTTCTAATTAAAACAATGTGCTCACCCCTCCGCAGGCTTTGATTCAATCAAACCTTCTCTTTAAAACAACAACCACAAACAGATTATTTTTAAAAAAAAAAGAAATGGCGAAAAGAAATGACGCAGGCAGCAGTGACACCCTTCCAAGAAATGTGTCAACATTTCTCAGAAATGAAAATGAAAGTGAAAATGTGCGCGATGGAACAGTGTTTGTCTGTTCGTCTATCTAGCTATACAAGTAACTGCCAAAATAAAGGAAATGCCAAAATAAAGTGTTTTAATAGGGTGTTCGGCCACCACGAGCTGCCAG
The DNA here is from genome assembly GCA_029706075.1 of Aldrovandia affinis. Taxonomy (NCBI): domain Eukaryota; kingdom Metazoa; phylum Chordata; class Actinopteri; order Notacanthiformes; family Halosauridae; genus Aldrovandia; species Aldrovandia affinis. The sequence goes on from JAINUG010000128.1 coordinate 57,173, forward strand.
AACAGCTTCAATGTGCCTTGGCATAGATTCTGCAAGTGCCTGGAACTTCCATGAGATCTTCCATCATTTGGGGTTTTGTTTGATGGTGTGGAAAACACTGTCTCAGTTGATGCTCCAGAATCTCCCATAAGTGTTCTTTTGGGTTGAGATATGGTGACTGAGACATCCAGGGCATATTAATATGGTTTACATGCTCATAAAACCATTCAGTGACCACTTGTGCCCTGTGGATGGGGGCATTGTCATCTTGGAAGAGACCACTCCCATTAGGATAGAAATGCTTCACCATAGGATGAAGGTGATCACTCAGAATGGCTTTGTATTTATTGGTGTTTACCTTGCCCTCTAAATGGGGTCTAAATGACCTAAGCCATGCCAGGAAAATACACCCCACACCATAACAGAGCTGCCAGAACCCTTCATTTACTCATTTTTAGGCATTTAGCAGACGCTCTTATCCAGAGCAACTTACACAGTTTACATTTTTTTACTCAAGTGTTTCCTTTATTTTTACAGTTACCTGTGTGTGTATATATATATATGTTTGTGTGTATGGATGGAGATGCAGTCATGTTTAATATTCTCATATTTCCAGGTGAGGATACAGACCCAAAGGAAGTACACAGGTGTTTGGCAATGCATTCGCGACACCTGTAAAACCGAAGGGGTGAGTGCATTTGACATTTTAATTTGACATTTTTTAGCAGACGCTCTTTTCCAGAGCGACTTACAAGATGTGCATTAATACATGGTAGGAACAATCATAGTTAGCGCACGAGATCAGTGCAGTAATACAGCGATAGACATCGTTGCAGGCAGCTGCGTACCATACCTGTAACACTGGGAAGAGTGCCCATGGCGATCAGTGAAATGAACTGTGTGGTACAGAAGCAGTCGTCCGGCTCGTTTGGTGAGATGGCCCTAAAACGCTCTCTCCCCCCCCCCCGCCAGGTGAACGGGTTCTACAAGGGCATGTCCATGCCGATGACCACCGTCTCCGTCAGCTCGTCGGTGGTGTTCGGGACCTACAGGAACTGCCTGCAGTGCTTGTGTCAGCTGCGCAGCGGGTGTCCGGTGGGCGCCCCCCCCAGGAAGCTCGACATCTTCCTGTCTGGATTAGCGGGAGGAGTCGCTCAGGTGTGCTAATCACAATGCCAATTATTATTCTTTTTCTATTTTCACTTTCTGCTGTTTTCCCCCCAATTTTTCTCCCAATTTAGTAGCCAATTATACCCTCTTTTTCATGTCAATTATCCCCTCCCTCATATTGAGAGCTCGCTGCCGTAGTCCTGAGACCGGCAGTGACATGCGGCAGAGCACCGCCTCCTCCGAGCCGGAACCCGCCAAGCCATCACCGTGACTCCGGTATGCACACAGGGCCACTCCTATACGCAGCGAGCTCGTATCGGCTTCCATCCCCCCAACCCTGGGGCAGACAGCCAATTGCCGCCCCCTAGTGCCACTGCCAGCCAGTGTCGAAACTGGCGTGACCTGGTGGAATCGAACCCCCGTTCGCAGTGGGCAGCGTCAGACGAGCTAATACGTTGCTGTTGATTATCCTGTCACTGCACTAACGCACCCGTATTGGCTACATTTACATTTTACATTTTAAGCATTTAGCAGACGCTCTTATCCAGAGCGACTTACAAGATGTGCATAAATACATGGTATTTGGCTGGTCCTTTACGAGTGTGAGCTGCCTATCACGGTCGCAGTTTTTAAACCCGACTGTACCAGATCTGCCCTGGCGAGGAGTCCAGATCAAAGTACAAAACTTAAACCTGTATTTGGTGTTTGGTTGTCCACCCCAGGGGAGAGGGGAGGGGGAGCAGGCATGAACTCGCCGAGAAGCACGTAAGGGTGTCTTCAGTGGATGTTGCCACATGGGTGGGCAATTTCCATCTCAAAGGAGGTGGAGTTCGCTGGCCTCGGAGAAGAATAAGCTTGCCTCGTAGAGACCAGTAGCAAGTTTGTGTGGGGAGGGCGAAATAAATAGAGGGTATAATTGGCCACTAAATTGGCCATGGGGAAAAAATCTGAAACAAAAATTTATGAGAGGATTTATTGATTGTCAGGTGTGTAAACTAACACAGAGTAACTCAATAAGTTTGATACTTTTTTTTTTTAGAACAAAATAATTGACTCATTTCCTTCCTCCTTTCCTGTCACCGGAGTTTATATGGTGCCAATTTATACGCCTTGATGGGTTTCCATGTAATCTACAAATCAAACAGGATATGTCACTGTGGTGTGTCTGATTGGTCCATCCTTTTCATATCCTGTTTGTCGAAAAAAGGCTTGCATGTAGTTCCTTGCTTAGAGAAAGATATTGAGCAAGGTCAGCGCTGGTCCCATAGCGAGAATGTAGTAACACTGATTGAAATGGTGGCAGAATACAGCCCGTTCATTTTCCCAGGCCTTGACCCACAGATGTGTATTGTATATTGCTCCACACAGAGCCCAGAGTACTGCATCGCTCACACTTATCTTTCCTGTGAAGGTGTCGGTGATGTCTCCGGCGGACATCGTGAAAGTGCGCCTTCAGTGCCAGACGGTGCCTTATCAGGGCTCGGCCTCTCATGCCAAACCCAAATACCGCGGGCCCGTGCACTGCCTGCTCACTATCGCCCGCGAGGAGGGTGTGCTGGGCCTGTACAAGGGCGCCAACGCCCTGGTGCTCCGTGACGGCCCCTCCTTCGCCACCTACTTCCTGACCTACAACGTCATCTGTGAGCAGCTGACGCCGGCTGGACAGAAGAGACCGGGTAAGCCTTTGTTTTTGGCGGGTCCTCAAATGCAGCCGAGTCACAAAAACACTGTAGGCTCAGTTGGTAGAGCGTGGCGTTGGCAACGCTAAGGTTGTAGGTGTCGATTTCCATTGGGGCCACATATACTGAAAAAAGTATGCATTCACTACTGTAAGTCGCTTTGGATAAAAGTGTCTGCTAAATGGGATTTATTTATTTATTATTATTAAAATAATATGAAAGGGGCTGGCGGATAGCACAGCGGTCTAACGCACCTGTATTTTGGCTGGTCCTTTATGAGTGTGAGCTGCCTATCACTGTTGCGTTTGAAACCATTGTAAAAACCTTTTCCTTCCCGGTGTTACTGTACGCAGATGCCAGCAATGATGTGGCTGTATTCCTGCACTGATCTTGCGCTAACTGTGATTGCTACCATGTATTGATGCACATCTTGTAAGTCGCTCTGGATAAGAGCGGCTAGGGGCTTAAAATGTAAATGTAAATGTAAACCCGGCTGTACCAGACCAGCCCTGGTGGGGAGCTCAGATTGGGGGCGGCGATGGAGCCCCAGGGGAGGGGGAAAGGAGAGCTGGCACGAGCTCGCCGAGGAGCCGTAGGGCGACCTCGTAAACAGGGTTGGGGGCGAGTTCCGTCTCGGAGGAGGCGAACATTGCCTCGAGGTAGTAGCTCGTCCCGTGGAGGCGGGCGGCAAGTTTGTGGGGGAGGGTAAATCGAAATGAAACAGAGGGTATAATTGGCCACCAAATGTGAAAAACTGAGGAAAAATATAATTAAAAAAAAAAAAAAATAAATAAAAAAAATGAGCATTGGAATTCTAAAACAGCTGAGGTGCATGTGTGCCCCCCAGGGTGGACGGTGGTCCTGCTGGCCGGCGGCGTCTCAGGGATGTGTGGCTGGACCGTGGGGACGCCCATGGACGTGATCAAGGCCCGGCTGCAGGTGGACGGCGTGGGCAAGCGGAGGTACAGGGGCTTCGTTCACTGCGTGACCGAGAGCGTGCGGAGAGAGGGCCCCGGGGTCTTCTTCAGGGGCCTGGGGCTCAACTGCGTGCGCGCCTTCCCCGTCAACATGTCCGTGTTCGCCACCTACGAGCTGGTCATGCACGTCCTCGGGACCACGCCCTAGCCCCGGCGCGGAACCCGGGTCTGACCCGGTCCCAGGACAGACGCTCGTAACGGATCACGCACCTGATCCCAGAAGTTGCAGACTCTGTTTCTGGCAACTTTTGGGGGGTAGTCACAACGTTGTTGTCGATTAACTTATTATTACATGATATGCACATCATTTCATACATTTTTCTAATGATTAATATTTGACAGATTTATTGTACACAAAAGTACAATAGTAGGGGTGTAACGGTACACACACAAAAAAAACGGTTCGGTACGTACCTCGGTTTTGAAGTCACGGTTCGGTACGTTTTCGGTACGGCGGAGGGAAAATAAACGCAAAACATAAAATTGCTTTTAATTTATTATGAACTTTGTAAACAGTGGCTAATTGGCCATAATTTACTGAACAAAGTTAAATAAAAAAGAATGTCCGTCAATACTGCTGCAACCGCACACAAAGATGTTCTGCACGTGCGTTAGTGGTTAAAGCAAGATTGCATTAATCTTGCTTTAACCACTAACCGAAAGTCCTGTACCGAACGGTTCGGTACGAATACATGTACCGTTACACCCCTAGTGAATAAGGTTGGATGTGTGATGATACCAGAGACTGAATTAATCGAAGCGGACTTGTTGTTGGAACAACAGCACCGCTGCAATCAAAACTGATTACACTAAAACACAGGGGATTTGGGCTGGGACTTTTAATCGAGAAAAAAAAGGTTAATCGATATGTTGGTTAATTCATTACATGAATAAAAAAAACAATCAAATCACATGTACACATTTAATCATGCAAAAACACACTGCGTTTTTTAACAAACGTCATTTTGACACGTCCACATTTCCATTAATATTGCATACGTTTTACCCACTGATACCCCCTTGGTCCCAGCCCTGATTCCAGCACAACACAATTAGTGTCCATTTACATTCAAATGAACTGGTTAACTAACGGGAGCCTCCAACTGTGTGTGAATGCGGCTGTATGGGGCAAGCTGGCTTACAAGCTGGCTTACAAGCTGGTTTACAAGCTGGCTTACATTAATAATTATGTCTCGGGGCTGCCACATCTCAGGTATGGAATACCTGCGATCACCTGTTTCAGGAACAGTATGCATTTGCACAATGTCTTCGTTTATGAGCGGTTTTCCTGCCACTACGGTGAACCGAGCCCACAAGATGGAGGCCCATCACCTCAGTGCTTTCTCACGTGAGAAATATAGTAGGCCAGCGCCCTCCTTGTCGCTGCTATTTAAAATGCACTAAACTGGAAGTTCCACCAGTTGCATTTCCACTGTGCCACCTGACCTGCAGGTCAGCTGTACCTGAGGCTGATTAATTGACCTGTGCCACAACGGGCTGCCCACAACCCAGATGCGATAATAGGTTTGGCCGGCGAAGCCAAACGGGATTAGGCTTGTTGAGCCTGTGTGAAACACCGCCGAATGTGACTTCAACAGTGTTATCTCACAGCTGGTCCTCTAGGCTCGTTTACACATCATCAATAGTCCAGTCAACCTCCTCTCCTGTAGGCAGGTCAGTGGAAATGTGTCTTCTCTCCACTGTTCACGAGATTCCTACTGCGGTGAGACTCTAAAGAACAGGCTTGTGCCTGTCATGTGAGACGCTGCAGAAATATCAAAGCATTACCTCTCAAAGTTGGGGAGCTGTAGCATTCCCCTGGCTGTTACTCCATATCAGAACGTTCAGCTCTCTGTCTTACTCTGAAAGCCTTAAAGGGATCTCACAAGTGTTCATATGCAATGTTCAAAAAACATTAATTTATACAACAAAATGACTATTTTAAATTTGTTTCATTTTGAGGTTTTGCCACTAGAATGCTTTATTTTGTCATTCTTTTAAACAAAATATATAAGGGGTATTTAAAATATGGAAAGCTGAGGGGGGGATTGTTAATGTGGATGCATTTGTGTTGTGACTCATTTCAGTCCTGCCTCAAAGCTGCCTCTGTTCCAGTGGTGGTAAATGTGTGTTCATTTCAGCCTGAACTGAAACCAAAACTTTGTGCAGTTTCCAGGAAAAAGAAACAGAAACGCCATGTCCTGTACCATGCCAGAATCTAATTTAAAAGAATTTATTTGTGAATCATGGTGCTTAATGCATAAAAATGACCAAAACAACCATTTTAGAAGGAATCGTGTAATATATTTTATTATATACTGGAGAATGTTCTCATGAAGAATTAACTTTTGAAGGGTTGAGAAACTGTAAACCACGATTGCTGTTAAGCCAGTAACAAACCAAGTGTTTATTGGTGTGGAGATTCACGCTTTCCTGTGATGTGAAGACTTCAATGAGTAAAATATTTTCTAATCTTAGCGTGTGTATGATTTGAAAAACGAGAATGTGAAGAAAAATGCCTTTGAAATGCACAAGCCATTATACAGATTGGGTGTTTATATTTATGAACATAATCTATAACTTCACTAATGTATTTGAATAAAATTGTTTATGAAATGATAATCGATGGATTCAGACTTTTCATTCCTCTAAATGTCGAGGTGTTTCTGTGTGAGGAAAGATCTCTCTCCATACTCTCCCATAGAACATTTCAAAGTCCTCTTTCATAGAGGAAGCTTTGAAATGAAAAACTATGGGCACTAACAGGCTAATGTTAGCTTGGAGACCATGGACCATGTAAATGTAAATGCTTAAAATGTAATGAGGGGATTTTTCTTCTTCTTCTTACAGGCTACATTAACTTTGTTTGCCTCCGCATATTGTATAAATATTACCTGTTAAACAAAATATTTTTCTCTGAGCAAATGTATTAGTATGAAGCAATATAATCTTCCCATTTTTCTGAGCATACAATATAGCTCATTACCTGTGCTGTATTTTTAAAAATACATTTCTTAGATTTCCCCCCGTTTTTCTTCCAATTTAGTAGCCAATTCAACCCTCTATTTATTTTGATTCGCCCTCCTCCCCTCACGATCCCGCCACCCGTTCTCCAGGTCAAGTTTTTATCCCCGAGGCCGGCGATTATCCGCCTCCTCCGAGACGGAACCTCAACCACCTGCTCTTTAGGAACGCCCTTACTGCTCCTCAGCGAACTCGTGCCGACTTTCCCTCCCCCCACCCCCTGGGGCGGACAGCCAAACGCCGCCCCCGATCGGGGCTCTCGGCCAGAGTCGGACTGATGCAGTCAGGTTTCTAACCGCGACCGCAATAGGCAGCTCACACTCGCAAAGCGCCTGTCAATGCAGGTGCGTTAAACTGATACGCTATCCGAGGGTCCCTGTGTGCTGTTTATTTTACTTTCTTTTGCTCGTCTTCGTCAAAGGGTGCGAATGATTCTGGACATCACCCTATCGTGAGATCTGCAGTGTACTGCAAAAAAATGTGAACTGTAATAATGGATTGTCCTTAATTGTATTTCATGCCAGCACTTATTTAACACTAGTAGCTCAAACGTCACAAACAGTAACATAAAAAAAAAGGAAAAGTTATTTCAACAGGTGGGTTTATTGGACATGGACTGTACAGCTGGGGACATGATTTGGATGCATTGTGGGCAGAAGAAGCCTCGGTACGCCATGGTGCCATGGAGCCCGCTTGGGGTCCAAACTGCCGTGCGAAAATGGCATTGCATTGCGGCTCGGGGGTTGCTAGCCTGCTGCCAGAATGATCTAGAAGTCGAAGTCTAGCCGACGGGGAGTCATGAACTGGCGGACGGTTTCCTCGGTGACCTGCTTGCGTTTCTCCTGGTGGGCCGTGATCATGGGCTGCAGGGTCTCAATCAGACGCTTCTTCAGCTCGCCGGTCAAAAGGGCTCCACTGCTGTAGTCCTACACACACACACACACACACACACACACACACACACACAGAACACAGAACACAGAACACACACACACACACACACACACAGAACACACACACACACACACACAGAGAGAGAGAGAGAGACCCTGTGTTATCTTAGCTGTGTCCCATATACAGGAATCCCAATTCAAACATATCCCAATTCATTGCCTTAACAGGACCATGGGGCTCATCCACACACTAGAACAGTGTCTTAACAGCATGCAGACCGTGGGGCTCATCCACACACTAGAACAGTGTCTTAACAGCATGCAGACCATGGGGCTCATCCACACACTAGAACAGTGTCTTAACAGGATGAGACACCCAGTAGACCGGTTTTTTTGTGTTTACCTTAGGCTAAGTCATTGTTTTGTGCTTCTGAATCTACTGACGTGGAACACTGTCTCATGGAACACTTTGTAGGATAAGATCGGGCAGAGGGTGTTGACAAAGTGCTGGGATCCTGCTGGTGAGCATGTGATGGCGACACTTTGTCACGGCCTGGGGCCCAGCTCCATGACAGCGCTGGTCAATCTGTCGTCACCACTGTTTACTTGTTCTACACTATTTAAAAAAACGAACAAAAAACAAAACAAAAAAAACCCCCACTAACATTTTCTTTCCCAGTGTTACAGGTATGATACGCAGACGCCTGCAATGATGTCTATCGCTGTATTACTGCACTGATCTTGTGCGCTAACTATGATTGTTCTTACCTTGTATTGATGCACATCTTGTAAGTTGCTCTGGATAAGAGCGTCTGCTAAATGCTTAAAATGTAAAATGTAAAATGTGGTGAAAGAGAACCTGTGGAGGCCTCCCTCCCGGGTGGTCTAGCGGTTACAACGTCCGACGCTGCCCACTGCGACCGGGGTTCGATTCCACCAGGTCCCGCCGGTTTCGGCTCTGGCCGGGAGTGCCACTAGGGGGCGGCAATTGGCTGTCCGCCTCAGGGGTGAGGGGGAGGGAAGCCGATATGAGCTCGCTGCGTATAGGAGTGGCCCTGTGTGCGTACCGGAGTTACGGTGACGGCTTGGCGGGTTCCGGCTCGGAGGAGGCGGTGCTCCGCCGCATGTCACTGCCGGTTTCAGGACTACGGCAACGAGCTCTCACTATGAGGGATGTCAATATGTCATAATTGACATGAAAAAGAGGGTATAGTTGGCTCCTAAATTGGGAGAAACAGCAGAGCATGTGGAAGCAGCGCGGAGCCCGAAGACGGCGGGTCTCTCCCCTCACCTGTCGGATCTTCTCCAGCTGCTCGTCGTCCTCCAGGAAGAAGGTGAGGTACATGAAGGACACGTCCACGTCGGTGTTCCCTCCACACCGCCTGTGCTCCTCCACTGTGTCTTTGCCCCCGGAGAAGGCGTGCTTGTTAATCTGTGTGAAGGAGGAGAGACGTGACAGTTGTTTTATCTCCCCCCTCCTCGAAGCAAAAAAACTTTTTTTTTTTTTTTTTTAAACACTTAATTTGTTTTTCCCGTTTCCCCCCAATTTAGTGGCCGATTACACCCTCTATTTTATTTAGATTTGCCCTCCCCCACACGAGTCCGCCGCTCGTCTCTACGAGGCAAGCTAATTCTCCCGAGGGCAGTTAACTCCGCTTCCTTCGAGACGGAATTCGCCCCCCCCACCCCCCACGTTCTGGAGACTCCCTTACTGTGTACCTTGTTCTTGATCTGCTTGGCGGTGTCGGTGAGGAAGATGGAGGAGTTTGGGTCGCTGGCGCTCATCTTGGTCTGCGCCCCCTGCAGGGCGGGGAAGAAGGTGGAGTGCAGCAGGGCCGGCTTGGGGAAGCCGATCCGAGGGGCCACGTCCCGGGTCATCCTGAAATACGGGTCCTGGGGGGGCGAGAAGGGGGCGGGGGCAGAGTCAGAGGGGCGGATCCCACGTTGGCATAGCGACAAAGACGACTTAGACAGGTATGGATTACTGCGTAGTATAATATAATATATGCCATTTTATCCAAAGTGACTTACAGTAGTGAATGCATACATTTTTCAGTATATGTGGCCCCAGTGGGAATTGAACCCACAACCTAAGCGTTGCCAACGCTGTGCTCTACCTACTGAGCCACAGAGAACCACGTATGTGCATATGTCACACAGTGCAGGAGTAACAGGATGAGCAGAGACACGTTTGTTTAAAGGATACTTCTGGATAATAATTTTAAGAAAGGCTGAACCATACCAACAGAGTAACATCTAATCGCCAAACAACTGCTAATTAAAATGAGTACAAAGTCCACTGAAAAGTGTTCAAATATAACAGAATTATCGTCATCTATCAACTGACATATCCTGTTCTGCGTTAATGTGCTACTGTTATGTAACGTGGATCTATTACGAATTCAAAATCTATGTAAAGTCACGCGTTTAGGCACGTCACGCCTCCTTCCCAGAACCTGCTCGACTCTCATGACTCTCATGCGCTCACCACTACTGCCGTCTGTGGGCACATGATCTGTGGTGTTAAGTGGAAGTGCCCTTTCACTACATTTTACATTACAGGGCATTTAGCAGACGCTCTTATACAGAGCGACTTACACAGTTTCACATTTCTTTACATACAATCCATTTATACAGCTGGATATTTTACTGAAGCAATTCAGGTTCAGTACCTTTAGCTCAAGGGTACAACGGCAGTGTCCCCACCTGGGAATTGAACCTGCAACCTCACAGTTACAAGCCCAGCTCCCTAACCGTTACCAACCCGGACACACAGAAGTCCCTCAACTTCCCCAAATCCTTTAACTCCCTCTCTCGTGCGTAATGTACATCAGTGACACACAAGCTGTCTGGACCGGCTCGCTGGTCGTGAGGAGCAGGTAGCTGCGTTAATCTTTGCCACGCAGACATATGGCTTCAGAATATAGATAAAAAAGTATATTAATAGTTAGACCTCAAGGCAAAATGGATGTTATCCAGGATGTGGCAGATGGGCGTTGTGCGGCTGGCGGTCTCTGCCTCTGTTTCACCATCATGTCAAGGGCACAAACGTACTCCTGAGATAAGGGCCCGGCTTTTAATGGCACCGTTAGGAAAATACAGGCCAAAATAAAGGAAACGCGTGAGGAAGTGAGGGATACTGGCGGCTCTGTTATGGTGTGGGGGGGATTTTCCTGCCATGGTTTAGGTCAATTAAACCTCCTTAGAGTGCAAGGTAAACACCAATAAATACAAAGCCATTCTGAGTGATCACCTTCATCCTGTGGGGAAGCATTTCTGTCCTGATGGGAGTGGTCTCTTCCAGGATGACAATCCACAGGGCATGAGTGTTCACTGAATGGTTTGATGAGCATTAAAACGATGTAAACCACATGCCATGGCCGTCTCAGTCACCAGATCTCAATGAAATTGAGCACTTCTGGGAGATTCTGGAGACTTCCTTTTCCACCACCATCAACAAAACACCAAATTATATAATTTCCCATTAAGGAATGGGGTTGCATTCCTCCAATAGAGTTCTGGACACTTGTAGAATCTATGCCACAGCACACTGAAGCTGTTCTGGCGGCTCGTGGTGGCCCAACACTAGAGATGCACCGATTGCGATTTTCTTGGCCGATTCCGATTTCCAATTTTTGATTAGTCTGACCTGCCGATACCGATTTTGGCCGATTCCGATTTTTTTCCCTAAAAACAATAATTGACAACTTACACAAACATTTTTGTAACTTTGCTTTAATAGAAAATTAAGATTGACAATTCTGAGGTAGGTCAGAAGCATGAGGTAGGTCTCACTAAAACACATTTCAAAATAAAAAAGTGTTCCAGGTTACTGGACAGAGCTTTTCTTTTTTTGTGCAAATTAAATTCAATGATGAATAAAAGAGAATCCAACAACAGTGGCATGTAGCCTTTAAGTAATAAATAAAAAGAAACAAGAGTAGTTTAAATTTACTGACATGGTGACAGACCATTAGTCCGGAAATATTTTTTAAAACACTAACGTTATATTCTGATGACAGATGACACAAGCCCTTTTTCCATTAAATAATTATATGGCTTCAACTTGATGTGCATCAGAAAGTTATTGCGACAATGCTAATGGAAAACAGGTTAGTTCGAACCTATGATGCGCTAGACTAATTTGTTTGCTAGAGGTGGATTACAGTAGATCCCAATTCTATATAGTGCAATGGAAAACACTTGTAGCGATATAAGGGCGGATGTTTCAGTTGCGGAGCTTGTCAAAGGCATTGAAACAAGCCGCTCTTCAGCAGAATTTCGTTATTTGCGTGAGTCAGGTAGCCTAACGACTACGACTTTAACTAGCTTCAAAGCCTAGATAAAAATGTTTCAAACTAGGAGTAATTGGAAAAGCGGCGATGCTGCTGTTTCTGAGTTTGTTTGATAGTGGAAACGCACAGCTGGCACCTTCATGCACAACACAGTTAATACACCATTTGTGGTTTAGCTAGAAATCGTTAGATGAATTTATCATTAGGTCTAATAAGTTCGATTTGTATGAGTGAATAGCACTGTTTCATAACGTCACTCATTAGCGAACATAATGATTTCAGTGCAATTCAGTGCTTCAGCAGGGCATTATTACGTCAAGTGTATGCACTACCACCATGTTCTATTAATGGAAAATGGTTCAGAGGAACCGAACTAGCGCAACGAAGTTAATTGTTAATTAACCCGGTACCTACGGTACTGTAGAAAAACGACTACCGTCACATTTTCGCGGCTTATTTTCGATTGACATGTATGACAAACTGCAAGCTTTAAGTCGTCTTCACTGACTGTGAAAACGCCCATACTAAGGACATGTTGAGGCGTTTTCAGCGCTGCGCTCATCTGATCTGTCTGCATTGGTTCACGAGTGCGCGCACGTCACGTGAAAAAGAGGGGGGCGAGGAGCCAACCGGCGCACAGAATCGGCTATGTGGAGTGATCGGGATCAAGTCACCGATTGAGGCCGATCAGCTGAAAATCGGCCATTTCCGGTCAGAGGCCGATCGATCGGTGCATCTCTACCCAACACCCTTTTGAGACACTTTACGTGGGCGTTTCCTTCAGTTTTCTCTACCCCTCTGAACAAGCACACCCCCTTACACCAAGAAATTCATCAGAACATTCTTCAGAAAGAGAAGATATGTTTGTGCTTGCAACCCAGGGCTCACCTCTGGGTGGGGAAAAGACAAGCAGGAGCCGACTTACGTTTATCGACAAAAACTGAACGTTTAACGTAAAAAAAAGAAGAAAAAAAAAAGTTGTCAGTTGTTTAAGTTTAACTATACGATCACCATTCATGGCGCATGGCCATTTACACTGACGAATGCCCTGCAATGGAGTCGTTTAATATATATAAATACATATATATGCCATTTAGCAGACTCTTTTATCCAAGGTGACTTACAGTAGTGAACGCCTACATGTTTTCAGTATATGTGTTCCCAATGGGAATCGAACCCACAACCTAAGCGTTGTCAGTGCCCGTGTGTGGGTGAGGTGTGGTGGCGCTCGCCGACCTGGTCGATGGCGCACGGGATCAGGCACTGCACGTCCTTCCTGCCGCTGAAGATCTGGGGGAACGAGGTGCTGAAGGAGGGGGCGGCCTGGATGGCTGGGAAACTAATCTTCCCTGGGGGAGGGGAGGGGGGTGCACAGAGGAGCAAAAACATGGAGAGAGGGGGAGAGAGAGGGGGAAGGAGAGAGGGGGCGGAATAGGGGTGAGAGAGGGAGGGGGGGGGGGAGAGAGAGCGGGAAGGGGGTGGGGGGAGAGAGAGCGGGAAGGGGGTGGGGGGAGAGAGAGCGGGAAGGGGGTGGGAGAGGGAGAGCGTCACACCTTGCAGCAGACTGGCAGTCTAAAAAAGCACTCCTTGACCTTTTCCACACTGACATACTTGACCATTGCATGAACTTGTTCCCTCTAAAGGCAGAATCAAAATGGTGCCTCTGTCACCGATCTGCAAACATCCTGTGCTTTCCCCCCCCACACATCCACAAGCAGAGTATGGTAGGCACATTTTAACCAAGAACATAGGAACACAAAGCATGCTGGGACAGGAACACAAAGCATGCTGGGACAGGAACGCAAAGCATGCTGGGACAGGAACGCAAAGCATGCTGGGATAGGAACACAAAGCATGCTGGGACAGGAACGCAAAGCATGCTGGGATAGGAACACAAAGCATGCTGGGACAGGAACGCAAAGCATGCTGGGACAGGAACACAAAGCATGCTGGGATAGGAACACAAAGCATGCTGGGACAGGAACACAAAGCATGCTGGGATAGGAACACAAAGCATGCTGGGACAGGAACGCAAAGCATGCTGGGAAATACACACAAAGTACACCATGCAAGCAAAGGACATATTTTCGATAATTTAAGACATAAATTTTACCATGGTAAAAACATGCCTGAACAAAGGTAAGCAAATCCTGTAGGTTTCTGACATCTCATATATAATTATTTACTGGATACACTATTATTACCATGACTGTGCTTTGAGTCAGGTTTGAGTTTCAGCTTTCTGAACCATAGATCACAGGTTAACCTGGACAGTTACTGAAGCAATTCAGTTTAAGTATTTCGTTCCGCCAAGCCAAATCTGCAACCTTTGGATTACAATCCCAGCTCCGTACCCACTGCTCTCCACTGCTGGATACTTCCTGTAGTCCACTGTCCGTCTGTCAGGAGTCCGTAGCACCCAGTGATCAAGGCTGGCCCAGCTTTATTGTTTAAAACTGTAGTTTAGTTTGAACACAAATGGGGAACAGGCACCAGCCATGGAGGACTGGGTGCTGAGTGACCAGCGGTGTTGTGAATGTGTTTGACCTGACCACTGCCTGTCCTCCCTGAAACTTTTCCATTGCCAAGGCGGCAGTGTGGTATAATGGTTAGGGAACTGGGCTTGTAACGACACTGCCGTTGTACCCTTGAGCAAGGTACTTAACCTGAATTGCTTCAGTTAATATCCAGCTGTATAAATGGATTGTAAAGAAATGTAAAACTGTAAGTCTGCTAAAAAAATGCAATTAAATCAAATTAAAAATTAAAAAAAACAGAAGAAGAAAAAAAAGTGTTTGATCTCAACAGCTCTAGTGAAAACCTGTGTCGACCTGTCCCACGCTGCTCACCAATGCAGTCGCTGTCCGTGAACCCGAAGATGCCCTTCACCTGGTTGAAGGTCACGTGCTTCTGGACTTTCACCACATTCCTGTAGAAGCCCGGGCTCATCCTGTGAAGCAGAGGATGAGGAATCACACTCACCTGCGGCCCACAGTCAACCCAACAAAAAACCAGGAGGCCTGCTCTTACTGCCTCAACCAGGAGGCCTGCTCTTACCGCCTCAACCAGGAGGCCTGCTCTTACCGCCTCAACCAGGAGGCCTGCTCTTACCGCCTCAACCAGGAGGCCTGCTCTTACCGCCTCAACCAGGAGGCCTGCTCTTACCACCTCAACCAGGAGGCCTGCTCTTACCGCCTCAACCAGGAGGCCTGCTCTTACTGCCTCAACCAGGAGGCCTGCTCTTACCGCCTCAACCAGGAGGCCTGCTCTTACCGCCTCAACCAGGAGGCCTGCTCTTACTGCCTCAACCAGGAGGCCTGCTCTTACTGCCTCAACCAGGAGGCCTGCTCTTACTGCCTCAACCAGGAGGCCTGCTCAACCAGGAGGCCTGCTCTCACTGCCTCAACCAGGAGGCCTGCTCTTACTGCCTCAACCAGGAGGCCTGCTCTTACTGCCTCAACCAGGAGGCCTGCTCTTACCGCCTCAACCAGGAGGCCTGCTCTTACTGCCTCAACCAGGAGGCCTGCTCTTACCGCCTCAACCAGGAGGCCTGCTCTTACCGCCTCAACCAGGAGGCCTGCTCTTACTGCCTCAACCAGGAGGCCTGCTCTTACCGCCTCAACCAGGAGGCCTGCTCTTACTGCCTCAACCAGGAACTGCCTCAACCAGGAGGCCTGCTCTTACTGCCTCAACCAGGAGGCCTGCTCTTACTGCCTCAACCAGGAGGCCTGCTCAACCAGGAGGCCTGCTCTTACTGCCTCAACCAGGAGGCCTGCTCTTACTGCCTCAACCAGGAGGCCTGCTCTTACTGCCTCAACCAGGAGGCCTGCTCTTACTGCCTCAACCAGGAGGCCTGCTCTTACTGCCTCAACCAGGAGGCCTGCTCTGCCTCAACCAGGAGGCCTGCTGCCTCAACCAGGAGGCCTGCTCTTACTGCCTCAACCAGGAGGCCTGCTCTTACTGCCTCAACCACTGCCTCAACCAGGGGGCCTGCTCTTACTGCCTCAACCAGGAGGCCTGCTCTCACTGCCTCAACCAGGAGGCCTGCTCTTACCGCCTCAACCAGGAGGCCTGCTCTTACCGCCTCAACCAGGAGGCCTAGCACACAATTTAAACAACTGGGATGTTTGGCAACATCACAGGCAGATATGTATCAGTGAGTGTAGGTGGCGTAGGGTAAAAAGACTGCATCTGATCCATCAGTACATCCAGTCCCCTTAAAGTGTTGGGGGGGCGGATCGCGTAGTGGTCTAATGAACTGTATTTTGGCTGGTCTGATTCGAGTGTGTGCTGCCTGTCAGGGACGTGATTCGAAACCCGTCATCAGCCCCGATCAGACCGGGGGTGAGCTGGCTCAAGTTCGCCATGAAGCACTTACGGGAGTCTCCAGAATGTGGGTGGGCGAATTCCGTCTCTGCCCTCTGAGAATTAGCTTTCCTCGTAGAGACGAGCGGCGGACTCAGATCCGCTCTGATGCACGGGTGAGACGAGCGGCGGACTCAGATCCGCTCTGATGCAAAAGCACCCCCCCTAGTGGTATGTATGATGTCTGTTGCTTAGCAGACATTTCATCTCCCTTCAAACCCAGCACTTTCTGAAAACAGAGAAGAGCACCCTCCGTACTTTAAAAAAGAAGAGCGTCTGACTGGGATGCAAGTTGCCCACTGCGGCCGCGGTGCGAAACCCGACTGGGTCAGGACTGCCCTGGTCCTGGCCGGGAGTGCTGCTAGGGGGCGGCAATTGGCTGCCTGAAAATTTGTTTTGTTTTCCAACGTCCAGGACAGAGGAGTGAGTAGGCCGTGTGACATATATCGACGCACAGACACACGCACGCACGCACACACGCACGCACGCACACACACACACACACACACAGACACACACACGCGCACGCACGCACGCACGCACGCACACACAGACACACACACACACACACACACACACACAGGCACACGCACGCACACACACACACAGGCACAGACGCACACACACACACGCACGCACGCACACACACAGACGCAGGCGCGCACACACACACACACAGACGCACGCACACACACACACACACACACACAGACAGACACACACACACACACAGACACACGCACACACACAGACACACACACGCACACACACACAGACACGCACACACAGACACACACACACACACACAGATCCACTCTCACAGATCCACACACACACACACACACACACACACAGACACACACACACACACACACACACAGACACACACGCACGCACGCACAGACAGACACACACACACGCACACACATGTGTGGTGGGACAGCGAGACACGTACCCCATGTAGTCCAGGTCGGAGAAGATGAAGGTCTTGTTGACGTCGAAGCCGCAGGCGACGATGTCCTTGGCGTTCTCCACGGCGTAGCGATGGCACTCCTCCAGGGACAGGTCCTTCCACAGGTACTTCTCGTCGTCCGTCAGCTGAATGACCAGCGGGACATCGAACACGTCCTGCAGCCACCTGGGGGGGAGGGTCACGGGACAAATACGGCTAATGTTTCATTTTTATATGACTGAAAAAAAGTTGGCTACAGATGTAAGGAATATGAGGTATTAAATGTGATCTTGGTCAATTGCAATTCATCGGAGGACCAACGGTGAATAATAAATATGAAATATTATACAGCCTAGTGTGATTATAAGTCACTGCATGGTACCTCCTGCGATCGCCGCCCCTGACATGCCTCCCAAACGCCTACATTTTACATTTGACATTTTTAGGCATTTAGCAGGCGCTCTTATCCAGAGCGACTTACACAGTTTACATTTCTTTACAATCCATTTATACAGCTGGATATTTTACTGAAGCAATTCAGGTTAAGCACCTTGCTCAAGGGTACAACAGCAGTGTCCCGCCTGGGAATTGAACCAGCAACCTCTGAGTTACAAGCCCAGTTCCCCCTAACCATTACGCTACACTGCCAGCCTGGTAGAGATTGTAGAAAATTGTAGCTAATGTCACGGGGAAAGCCGTGTTCTGCCTTTGTGAATTTGAGCTGGAATGTCAATGCTAACGTCACCACAGCGGCCGCATTCTTTTTTGGTCACTTCAGATAACTCCTCCTGTCGAACTCCTATCTTCACGGTTCTGTCGTGCGGTGGAGAAGCGACACAGGGACTCGACCCGTAAAGGGGATCGTTACGGGTACGGATGGTTACTGTGCCGTGCCGTACCCTACTACCGTGTGGTGGAAAAACACCATTCCCCACTCCGACATGTGTGAAGGTCGACACTGTGAAACCTGCTCAATTACAGTAATCCACTAGTGCTGGGAACACCCTTAGATAACATTTTGGTTGAGCAATTTTACAACTAAACTCAGTTGCTCAACCAAGTTTCACAATGACACCCCTGAGTATAATTAAGGACACACACCTATTTTGATCACATGCAGCTCCCATCATTTCAGGGAGATATTGCAGAGAGATTTGAGGGGATAGCTTCTGGGTTTTTTTTGACCGTCAACATTATCAAACTTGTGTTCTGATCATCATACTTGTCATAATCTATAAACACAATTGAATTTTTTTTGTGTGTCACTTTAAAATGCCAAGTCAATGAATTCATTACATTTATAATGCTTTGCTATGTTTGTATAGTACAGATGCAACTTAACCATTTAAGACAAAATGCCAGGAAAGGAAAGAACTAGCTGAGCCAGTAGCATGGAAATCCACATTGGACACGGCATGTGTTTGCTCGTAAGCGTGTTGTGCAACCAAATGATGGAAGTGTATTTATAGCGAGAGTCCAAGTATACAGGGAGTAATACCACACTTACGAGAAACGGTGTGAATGTCTGCACAGCAGAAGCAGATAAGCAGATGAGTCATCCCGTTACAAATCAGGTGGTGTTTACGTCTCAGAATCAGGACGTTTCATTAACACGCGTTCCTTGGCAATCGACGTGAGTACATCTGAAACCTTCTGTTCTGTATTCCAAGTAATTTTTGTAATACAGAGGCCAAATTTAGGTGGCAACCGTCACTGCAGGCAATACTTTCACTTCCTCAATGTCTAACGCGGACACACAGAATTTATGCATAGAAAAATGTCAACCTAAATATGGATAGAGACCATGCTACAACATTTAAATAAATATTTTTCAGTGGATAAAAATCACAAGTGGGCATATTAGTTCAGTATTTTGAGGCTGGTGGCATGCGGTTGATGTGTAAAGTGTCATCAGAACCTTCATGGCTAGATTCATTGTTCGATCGTAATCCTTGTTTTAATACATATTTTGATGCAATTTGCACTTTAGACACCAGTGAGCGCTGGCATTAGGCAGTGTTCCGTCACACTTACTGAAGTCTTGCTCCCATAGGTAGATTTAGAAAAGCTACACGAAAGTTCTGTTCATTGCTAGGCAACTGCTTTATTACAGTAAAGCGATATGTGTATTAAACGTGGGGGAAAACAAGGTCCCAATGTCTACTTTGTGGCCTATACACACACACACACACTCACACATACACACACACACACACACACATACACACACACACACACACACACACACACACACACACACACACACTCATACACACACACACACACTCACACACACACACACACACACAAACACACACATACTCACACACACACACACACATACACACACACACACACACACACACACACACACACACACACACACACACACACACACACACACACACACACACACACACACACACACACACACACACACACACACACACACACACACACACACACACACACACACACACACACACACACACACACACTCACACACACACACACACACACACACACACACACACACACACACACACACACACACACACACACACACACACACACACACACACACACACACACACACACACACACACACACACACACACACACACACACACACACACACACACACACACACACACACACACACACACACACACACACACACACACACACACACACACACACACACACACACACACACACACACACACACACACACACACACACACACACACACACTCACACTCTCACACACACACACACACACACACACACACACACACACACACACACACACACACACACACACACACACACACACACACACACACACACACACACACACACACACACACACACTCACACACACACACACACACACACACTCACACTCACACACACACACACACACACACACACACACACACACACACACACACACATGACACACTGCAGCAGTACAGGGTAGATTTGTATTTATTTAAAGAATTTGCTTCTGATTTTATCCCATTTTCTCCCAATTTAGTAGCCAATTACACCCTCTATTTTTGTCAACCCCCCCTCGTATTGTGTGTTCGCCACTCCTATACACAGTGAACTTCATGTCGGCTTCCCTCCCCCCTCCCTGGGGCAGACAGCCAATTGCTGCCCCCTAGTGGCACTCCCGGAGATGTCTCATCTTTTATGTCAAAAGACCAAAAGGGTGAATGAATGATATTTGTACTAATGCTTCCTCAATGCTAACATTTCAATTACAAGATATCAAAAATATAGGTTGTTACCGGATGAAAGTGACACTGTTTCAGTCCTCAATTCAGATCCATAAAGAATATGCCACACTCTTTGCAGCTGGGGTTTGGTAATATAATTCATATGCTTATATATTATAAATATAATATAATCACCAACTAAATAAGCAGAGCTATTCCCTTAACCTTTTCAATGTGTTGGTCTGAGAGGAAACTAAATCCAACACCCCCTAGTGTCCACCATAAAAATATGCATTGAAATAGGAATTACAATTGAACAATTCTGTGTAGCTCAGTAGGTAGAGCATGGCATTGGCTGGAGGTTGTGGGTTCGATTCCCACTGGGACCATATACTGAAGAATGTATGCATTCACTACTGTAAGTCGCCTTGGATAAAAAGCGTCTGCTAAATGTCATATTTTATATATATATTTACATTACATTACAGGCATTTAGCAGACGCTCTTATCTAGAGCGACTTACAGTTTACATTTCTTTACATACAATCCATAGCTTGATTATTAACTGAAGCAATTCAAGTTAAGCACCTTGCTCAAGGGTACAACGGCAGTGCCCCCACCTGGGGATTGAACCTGCAACCTTAACGTTACAAGCCCAGTTCCCTAACCATTATACCACACTGCCTACATGTGTATGTAGTTTGGTAATGGCAGGCCTCACTTTGTGAAGATGAAGGGGATGAGGTGGCCCACGTGCATAGCCTCTGATGAGGGCCCCCGCCCTGTGTACAGGTAGAAGCTCTTCTTGTTCTCGAACGCGTCCAGGATCTGGTGCATGTCCCTGTGAGCGATAAAACAGAAACGAGACAAGATGGTCAGCAGAGGTCACTCCTCAAGGGGTCAAGGTCACGCCTTCCTCCTCTGCTCAGAACGGACACGCCGCACAAACACAAACCCCAGCTCCCAGGCTCAACGCAACGCTCCCCTTTTCACCTTCCTGCGCCTCAAGACTTTAAAAAAAAATGTTTCCTCATTCTGCTGTTTTTCCCCATTTTGCTCCCAATTTAGTAGCCAATTATAACCTCTTTTTCATGTCAATCATCCCCTCCCTCATATTGAGAGCTCGCTGCCGTAGTCCTGAAACCAGCAGTGACATGCGGGCGGAGCACCGCCTCCTCCGAGCCGGAATCCGCCAAGCCATCAACTGTAACTCCGGTATGCGCACAGGGCCACTCCTATATGCAGAGAGCTCGTATCGGCTTCCCTTCCTCATCCCTGGGATGGACAGCCAATTGTCGCCCCCTAGTGGCCCTCCCGGCCAGAGCCGACTCTGGTGCGACCTGGTGGAATGGAACCCCTGGTCGCAGTGGGCCAGCGTCGGACGTTGTAACCGCTACACCACCCGGGAGGCCATCGACTCAAGACTTCAGCGCTGTGACAAGCTGAAGAACTAATATGGGCCCAAGGGAAACAAATTGTTACAAAAAACGCTGAAGGAGATGTTGGAGCTGTGATTTTTTTTTGTGCAACTGAAAGAGATTCAAACTTCATGATCTAAAGGCACCGAATTGGGTTTATTCTTAAAAAAAAAAGTATATAAATTTGTTCCAGATGTTTTCCCGTTTTTCTCCCAATTTAGTGGCCAATTATACCCTCCCCACACGAACTCGCTGCCCGTCTCTACGAGGCGAGCTAATTCTCAGAGCCGGTTCTATGATAGGAGGGTTTTCCTGTGGCCGAGACGACAGATTCATTCCCCGCAGCCAGCCCAACCGAATGGCTAAAGACGAAGGCTGTGATTGGTGGGCCGTGCATCTTGGCTGACCTATGGGAGAAGAAGATCCCTCGTCGCAGGAAGTGGTGTGGCTTCTGTCCCGTGACGCGCTCTATCCTGTCCACCAGCTCCTGGTCGATCTTACTGCTGCCGAACCGCACTGGAACAACACACAGAGAGCCACACACAACCAGCCTATCAGCGCACTGGAACAACACACAACCAGCCTATCAGAGCACTGGAACAACACACAACCAGCCTATCAGAGCACTGGAACAACACACAACCAGCCTATCAGAGCACTGGAACAACACACAGAGAGCCACATACAACCAGCCTATCAGAGCACTGGAACAACACACAGAGAGCCACACACAACCAGCCTATCAGAGCACTGGAACAACACACAGAGAGCCACACACAACCAGCCTATCAGAGCACTGGAACAACACACAGAGAGCCACATACAACCAACCTATCAGAGTTCAGGGTTTGGCCCCTCGTGACAGAACATGCCACCTTCAATCACAGGGCTATCTATTACATTCAGAGATTGTGTTTTTTCAGTGCAGATGAGCTTTTAATTAGTTAGGTCTGAGATTGGACTGTTCATTGAATACTGGCCTGGGTTTTAAAAACTGACCTGGCTCACAATTACAACCAACATTCAAGTGAATTGATTAAGACAATTAACAAGATGTTTGTTTATTGGTTTCAGGGCCGAGCCAATTATAATAATTAATTTAGTAGTTCTGAAGATGTTAGACTCAGATCACAATTCAAACAGCAGCTCAAGCAAACCTAGTTGACTGGAAGCAACTGGAACTAAAACCAGCATATACAGTGTTCATTCATTCATTATCTAACCTGCTTAATCCTGGTCAGGGTCGCGGGGGGCTGGAGCCTATCCCAGCATGCATTGGGGCGAGAGGCAGGAATACATCCTGGACAGGTTGCCAATCCATCGCAGGGCACATACACCATTCACTCACACACTCATACCTTCAGGGCAATTTAGACTCTCCAATTAGCCTAACGTGCATGTCTTTGGACTGTGGGAGGAAACCGGAGTACCCGGAGGAAACCCACGCGGACACGGGGAGAACATGCAAACTCCACACAGAAAGGCCCCCGGCCTGGATTCAAACCCGGAACCTTCTTGCTGTGCTGCGACAGTGCTATCCACTGCACCATCCCATATACAGTCAAATTATAATCAAGAAATTGTATCTTTCTCAAAAAGTAAATAAAATAACAAATGAAAAATCAGTCTAGTATTTCATCATGGACTATAAGTTAAGAAATTAATATCTTGTATGGGTTCCTTTGGCCCGCAGAACAGTTGCCATCCGGTTTGGCAGAGAGTCGTAGAGCTTGTTGATGAAGTCGTCGGGGATGGCATGCAGGCATCCCAAAGCTCCTCCAAGTTCTTCGGCTTGGTCCTCCAAGCTTCCTCCTTCATTCTTCCCCAGATATGCTCAATAATATTCATATCTGACGACAGCTTGCTTGTCCGACTGTCAAAAGCCAGCCCCATGTCAACCGCCTCACAGCTCCAGGAGGAGTGGACGCCAGCAATGCCTGTTTCGTCAAGAACTATATGTCGGTTTCTTGCTCGCAATGGTCTCCACGGTCGTATTGCTGCCCAGAAACCAGCACTAAACAAGATACAGCTAAGAAATCGTGTTGCGTACGCCAAGGCCCATAGCCTGACGGAAGGGTGGACAGCAGAAAAGTGGCGAAAAATAGATTTTTCAGATGAATCGTCAGTTGAGCTCCATCCCAAGCACCGCCAATATTGTCGACGACCCTCTGGGGCCCGTCTGGACCCACGGTTCACCCAGAAGACAGTCAAATTTGGAGGTGGAAAGATTATGGTTTGGGGTTACGTCCAATACGGAGGTGCCAGGGAGATCTGTAAGGTGGATGGTAACATTGACAGTGCCAAATATCAACAGATTCTTGCCTCCCAGTACATTCCCAACTACAAAAGGGGTCAGATTTTTCAACAGGATGGAGCTCCTTGCCATACCTCACGTTCCACTACGAAGTTTCTCAGGGGAAGACGATCAATGTCCTTCAGGGATGGCCAGCACAGTCTCCAGATATGAATATTATTGAGCATATTTCTGGAAGAATAAAGGAGGAAGCTTGGAGGACCAAGCCGAAGAACTTGGAGGAGCTTTGGGATGCCTGCATGCCATCCCCGACGACTTCATCAACAAGCTCTACGACTCTCTGCCAAACCGGATGGCAACTGTTCTGCAGGCCAAAGGAACCCATACAAGATATTAATTTCTTAACTTATAGTCCATGATGAAATACTAGACTGATTTTTCATTTGTTATTTTATTTACTTTTGAGAAAGATACAATTTCTTGATTATAATTTGATTTGCGACAAGACTTTTTGTCCAGGTAGAAACTGGCTTGTTCATCATTATCAAGCAATAAACCTTATAAGCATCTATGAAATGTTTGTTTTGATGGTATCTAAATAAACTTTAGACACTTATGATTAATTTGTGTTGTTTCCTAACTTTATTAGCTAATTTAAGAGTTGGGTAATTAGCAATTGTCACCTTTGTCCACTCATGCGACAAAACTTTTGGCCAGGACTGTAGTGTGGGAAACCTAATCCTGTGTCCACAGTGTCCTTTTGGTCGCAGAAAGTGCTGCAGCCAGTGTGTGCATGCTGTTATTCCTATCCCTTCACCCTGAGGTGATTTTACATTTTACATTTTAGGCATTTAGCAGATGCTCTTATCCAGAGCGACTTACACAGTTTACATTTCTTTACATACAATCCATTTATACAGCTGGATATTTGTACTGAAGCAATTCAGGTTAAGTACCTTTAGCTCAAGGGTACAACAGCAGTGCCCCCACCTGGGAATTGAACCAGCAACCTCTGAGTTACAAACCCAGCTCCCTAACCATGACACTACACTGCCGCCTGGTGGCAAGAATCCGCTCACCGATGAGCTTGTCGTAGTCCACCCCTTTGGCGCTGGAGGTGGACACGTTCCAGGGGTCCACCATGTCATCCCCTTCCCCCGCCGACGGGCCGTTGTCCTGCGTGGGGCGCTGTCGCCGGGCGGACATCCAGCTTTGTACTCCTGACCCGTGAGCGCCTTGTAGTCGACCTTCAGCTTCAGCAGCATCTGCAGTGCGGCGTCCACGTCGGCCTGGCAACGCAGAGGCAACGGATCGATAGAGAGCAGGAAAATACCGCCGGGCACGGCTCTCTCCCTGTTCCTTTAGCAGGGAACCTGTCAGGCTCAGAGTGAGTGTGTTTACTAGGCTGATGGTCGCTCAATGTTAAGAGCCCACCCAAGAGCGTATTGAAAGAGCCAAAGAGAGGGCAAGGTAAACACCAATAAATACAAAGGCATTCTGAGTGATCACCTTCATCCTATAGTGAAGCACTTTAAAAAAAAGAATTGTTTCAGATTTTTTCCCTGTTTTTTATCCCAATTTGGTGGCCTATTATACCCTCTATTTCTTTCTATTTACCCTCCCCCACGAACTCACCGCCCGCCCCCACAGGACAAGCTAATACCTTGAGGCAATGATCTGCCTCCTTTGAGACTGGACTCTCTTAACTATGTTTACCAGGTCTCCTTACTGCTCCTCAGTGAGCTCGTGCCGGCTCTCCCCCCCCTCCGGGGCGGTCAGCCAATCGCCGTCCCCAACGGGGCTCTCGGCCAGAGCCGGGCTGGTGCAGCCGGGTTTCGAACTGTGGCCGCATTCTGGATAAATGCCTTTACCGCTTCGATGCCCCCAGAAGAGTCTTATTTTATTTGATTGTTTCTGATTTTTTTCTCCCAATTTATTGGCCAATCACATTCTCCATTCACCTCGATCTAACCCTCCCCACACGGGTCCGCCGCTCGTCTCTACGAGACAAGCCAATTCTCCGTGGGCAGCAAACTCTGCTTCCTTTGAGACGGAATTCACCCCCACCCACGTTCTGGAGACTCCCTTACGTGCTTCACGGCGGACCTGAGCTGAGCTCCCCTCCCTCCCCCCCTCCCCCTGGGGCGGACAGACAAACGCCGCCCCCGATCGGGGCTTACGACCAGAGCCAGTCTGGTAGAGATTCAGGTTTCGAACCGCGTCCCTGATAGGCAGCTCACACCACTCCGGACCAGCCGAAATGTGATGCGTTAGACCGTTATGCTATCCGCTGCCCCAAGAGTCTTATTTTTAACATACTCAACACGACGTTGTGTTCTGAATGTACTCTCCCTTCAACAATCAACAGTTGTTGCAACTACCCCCCACAGCAGGTGTCTGTATGTTTGGCCGTCTTACTTTCTCTGCCTTTTCTGTTTTCAGGGCTCGGACTCTCTCGCCCTGGGCCACCAGCTTCTCGTACAGGTCCATCGGCGTCCCGTTCCCAGCTCCTTCTGCCTGGCAGTCTGTCATCTTCAACACTGTCCAGGGCTGAGAGGAGAAAACACGCAACACCTCACTGTTCCTGCAAAACGGTCAGATCCACACATATTTCAGCTGCACCTAGAATCCACAAATGTTTGGAGATAAATCTAAAAATAATATAATAATATAATATACGCCATTTAGCAGACGCTTTTATCCAAAGCGACTTACAGTAGTGAATGCATACATTTTCAGTATATATGTGGGGATTGAACCCACAACCTACCAATGCTGTGCTCTACCAATTGAGCCACAGAGAACCACCAAAATCCCTGAAGTAAACTCCCATTCCCAGGGGAACTGTTCACTGTTCTTGCTTCATCAGACCAAGACAGTTGAGACATACCATCATTCAAGACAGTCTAGCTTTTAAAACCCATTCTGCACTTCTGCTTTTAGAATGGTTACTCACTCTAAGAAATGTACCACTTATTTTTTAATCTTGTTTCTCCCAATTTGGTAGCCAATTATACCCTGTATTTCTTTCAATTTACCCTCCTTCACAAACCCGCTGCTCCTCCTCCTCCTCGGAGGCAAACCTGGCGCAGCCAAGTTTCGAACCGCCGCCGCAGTAGGCAACTTGCGTTCTGGGCGAATGCTTTGACCGTTACGCCACCTAGGGCCCCCATAAATGTCTCAGGTATTCAACGATGTAGCTACCGTACTACCGTCTTATTCCCACCAGCCCACCTACTGTATGCTAGAATGCGACTGCGCCAGAAATGAGCCAAATCTCAGTGAGGGATTAAATGTCTCCACGTGTTTCTCAGAAAACATCTTCAGCAAAGCGTCATAGCATCCGATGCGAATGACTTATCTAACAGCCAGAAGTACAACTCGGCTACCCAAGTGGTCTGTTCAACAAAGATAGCTAGCTAGCTAGAATTGGCTACCGTAAAGAAAACCATCAGTGGCACAACGTTGACTTCCTTGCTTGCTAGACAGGTAGCTTGCCACCGATTATCATTTTATAATCGCATCTTTCATCAGTGTTTTCAATAACCGGACTGTAACGTTATAGCCAAGGAAATGTATATACGCTATAAATATTATAACCGTATACAGATCGTTATAAAACTCATTCTTTGATAACGTCACAGCTAAACAGATCGCTATAGTAACTAGCTGGTACAGTAGACTCGCCGGTGACTGTTGTCACATTTGCCATATGCTAGCAAGCCACACTGCCGCACATACGACACAGCGCACTGCCGAACAAGGCGATATCAGCGAGCCGCTCAGCTAAACCGCACCGGTGAAATAAAGCTGAACTATGAAAGGTGAAATGTGCTAATGTCAAGTTAATTCAAATAATATTCAAATAGCTGCATCATAGTTTAACCCACCTGAGAAATTCAGAGACCGGTATACAACGTTCACGTTACTACTTTCATTCAACTTGCATCAGCCCAGCTGTGCATCGAACATAACGGTCTTTACAGAAACATAAACTATAGTAATATCGTTCTGATGTGGTTATATAGTGTATATAAGGCGTGAAACGCTACAGGTCACCACCCAATTCTGGAAGCACAGGTTAAAACTATTTATTGTCACATATTCACTCCATATGGTTTGACACGACAGTTATTCACGCCCCCTGACAAGTAATTATCTTCCTCTTGAACTGAACGGCGCGTTTTACAACTGGAACAGTTGCACGTAGGACGCAGTTTTAAGAGCACCAGCTCGACCGGAAGCGCGCATGGGGATTTTGTGCAGATACCATCCGAAGGGAAAATTGAGCAGACGAGCTAGTTTACCCTGTTGCCATTTTGTAAATCAATTATTTGTGTTATTAACCGGCGACAGTTTATTTCAAGAATATTCCAGCAAGCTGTCTGTGTCTACAAACAGACACGAACTGTGCGCTACTCCTAGTTTGCTGGCTAGCGCTAGTATCGCTACGTCACTAGTACCAAAGATGCTAACGTGGGCTACAGATACTCTAGATGGGTAAAGTTGATTGTTAGCTACGTTCAGCTCATTTTAAACGAATCGTTCAAGCTAACTAGCTAATTAATTCATTATGCATTCATTGTCATGTCGTGCTCTAAAATAGGGGTTGATGCAGCTAACTTATTAATGACGATGGTACTTGGAAGTCAAATTTTGTGAGCTGACGTTATGCCAAATATTGTGCATATATCAGATATAAAACCCTTCCAACATTCTGAACAAAATTAATTGCTTTGGCTTCATGGCTAACTGTCCCTCTTGCTAGAAACGAAAGCTGCAATACCTGAACTACCCAGCAGGTGGCTCTCGAGTGTTATTTTTCAGGCGAAGTGAAGTTAAGGTTTAGAAGATTGTTCTGAGGTGCAGAAGATTTCAGTTTATTCGAAACACTATAAAAATACATGTGAAAATAATTTCTTTAGGTAAGAAATGCCCGGAAAGAAAAAAACAACAACAACATTATCTAAACATACTGATCCATCTTTCAACTGGTTGAATATGATTGTACATTATTAATATGGCAACACGACATATTTAAGCCATTTTTGTAATAATTTGCCGTCAATTGTTGACACTTTTTGCAATAGCTGTAGTCATAGCTTTAACGTCCCCTTCCAACGTTGTCTTTTAATTCAAATAGGGGTGAACACACAGCACAATTGTGCTAATGACCTCTCTGGTGGCCTATGAGGATTCAGACTCGGGAGATGAGCTTGTATCCGAGGAAAGGACAGGCCACCCGAATGCCAGAAGTGACTTTGTGGCGGGCCGTTCCAGAGGAGGGCGGACACAATTTGGACTGAGCTCCAGCGTCCGAAACAGGCCAAGCCCCGTCCCCAAGATGGCCGCCTCGAAGCTGCTCACTACGGTGACGTGACGGGGCCTTTCAGGGACTTCATCTCTCACCTCGGGAACCAATCAGCGAGCTCTCAACGCAGCCTGAGCCAATCAGCAAGCTTTCAACGCAGCCTGAGCCAATCAACGAGCTTTCAACACAGCCTGAGCCAATCAGCGAGCTCTCAACACAGCCTGAGCCAATCAGCGAGCTCTCAACACAGCCTGAGCCAATCAGCGAGCTTTCAACACAGCCTGAGGCAATCAGCGAGCGGCACCGAACACTCTAGCGCCGTGAAGAGGCCCGGGCCTCCTTCCACGATGGTGGTGAAGCCGTACGTCCCCAAGCGGCAGAGGCTGGCCCGGCTCGGGGGAGGGAGGTGAGCCCGACGCTCAACGAGGGGGTGACCGACCAGGACCGGGAGCAGGACCAGGACCGGGAGCGGGTCGGGAGCTCCAAGCTGCTGACGGAGGTGTCGGACAGCGTGCGGCCGTACCTGGGGACGCGGTGCAGCGGGGCGGAGCTGCCCAGGCGCGTGCGGCTGCGCTTCCAGGCGCACCAGGGCCCGGTCAACGCCATCCAGTGGTGCCCAGTGCCCCATCTCAGCCACCTGCTGCTGTCCGCCTCCATGGACGGCACTGCCAAGGTAACCTCAACGGGGTTGGCTGGGTTTTTTTAAATTACTTTTTATTTTCTGGTCTATGCTTATTAAATGCTTTATTTAATATGGGGCCAATTTTGTACCGAGAGCCAGAATTGAGCCACTACCGGTCAATACCAGTTTTTTACATTATTTTTTTATTCCCCATTTTTCTCCCTATTTTTAGTATCCAATTATACCCTCTCTTTTTCATGTCAGTTATCCCCTCCCTCGTATGAGAGGTCGCTGCCGTAGTCCTGAGATCGGTAGTGAGCGCTGTACCGCCGCCTCCGAGCCAGCACCCGCCACAGTCACCGTAGCACACAGCACCACTCATATATGCAGCGAGCTCGTATCAGCTTCCCTCCCCCCTCCCTGGAGTGGACAGTTATTGTGAGAACAGAGTAAATACCAAGCTGTGTGTGTGTGTGTGTGTGTGTGTGTGTTACTACTGTATTACTGTATCAAAGTATAAAAGACTATATTGCTAAGAGTCACACATAGCAATACAGCCAGTTAGAATGAATTGAAATCAGGGGCTAAATTAGATAGCAGTCTGGTTAGTTAAACATGGTGAAGTTTAATGTAAAAATGTGGTGCTCTTTTCAGCTCAGCTCTCATGAGCACATAAATCTGCACACAGTTTCCTGCCACTTAGCGCTCCAGCAAATGCGAAAGTAAGCGTCACGGAGCCAGGCCGGGCCCACGGTGGGAATGTATTGAAAAGAGAAATTCAATATGTTCATATCGGTAATAAGATAAAAAAGCAGACTTCCAGTTTTGTTCTGGAGTGTTCCGCTCCTCACTGATTGGCCCACCCCTCTCCAGCACGAATGTTCCGCTCCTCACCGATTGGCCCACCCCTCTCCAGCACGAATGTTCCGCTCCTCACCTATTGGCCCACCCCTCTCCAGCACGAGTGTTTACTCCTCACCGATTGGCCCCCCCTCTCCTGCTCCTCACGGATTGGCCCACCCTCTCCAGCATGAGTGTTTACTCCTCTGCCTGCCAGGAGGGTGATTCATTCATCGCCAGACAGAGGAAAGGTTAAGCGATGCAGACAGAGATGAATAAATATTTTCGTCCTTTGGAAACACGGCAGGCCAGGTGTGTGTGTGTACGTCAGCGTCCAGGCCGTCAGACGAGAGCTGTGTAATTAGCTATTTAAATATGCATGATGGGGCCTGTCATTGGTGTGTGTGGGAGTGGCAGCGCTCTGCGGTGACTCGGGCTCGTTCCGGGGGGCTTGGCCAAACAACACAACGGGACAGATGGAGAGGACTACGAGGCTGCCACTGTGGCGATACAGCCCAGGACTCTCACGCCATTCCACGCTATACGTCTCCAAGCATTTGACCTTTCTTTATACAAAGCTGATTGTTGTCAACTTAGACAGCTGAAAGCTAAACAGCCAAACCTAAAAATAAACAACATATACTTCTATTATTTTTTTTTTTTTAATTTAAATTATTATTATTATTTTTAAAGATTTTATTTCAGATTTTCTCCCATTTTTCTCCCAATTTAGTAGCCAATTACACCCTCTATTTTCATGTCAATCCCCCCCTCATATTGTGAGTTCCCTGCCGTAGCCCTGAGACCAGCAGTGAAAAAGACGAAGTATCATCTCCTCTGAGCCGGCACTCGCCAAGCCGTCAACTGTAACTCCGGTACACAGAGCCACTCCTATACGCAGCAAACTCATATCGGCTTCCCTCTCCCTCCCTGGGGCGGACAGCCAATTGCCGCCCCCTAGTGGCACTCCCGGCCAGAGCGGATACTGGGTATACTTTTATTATTATTGTTTTATGAATGTTGTTATTAATATCATAGGTACACATTTAGTAAATGTTCTCACACCATGAGTGGAACACGTTAGGCGATGTGTTTTCTTTGAAGAGACACTACTGCTAACCAAGCAGCCCTATAGCAATGCCCAGGCATTGTCTTTGAGAGAGACAGTATGTCTGCTGTCTTACCAATTCCAATGCCCTATAGCAATGCCCAGGCACCTCCTGTGTGTGTCTGTGCTGTGGCACAGGAAGCGAGCGCAACGAAGAATCTCATCTCTTCTGCATTTTATAAAAAGGGTCCATCCATCCATCAGGCAGTGGGAACGGTCAGGGTCAAACAGCGCTGGCAGTCTGCACAGGGCCAATCCATCACAGGGCACACACACCATTCACACTCAATACGGGCTGTCAGCCTCTGCAGTCTTTGCTGTGGCACAGTACCCGGAGGAAACCCACGCGGACACGGGAGAACATGCAAACTCCGCACAGAAAGGCCCCGGCCTGAATCTCATCTCTTCTGCATTTTATAAACAACTGTGTAATATGTTTTATTTTATATTTGTTTTTTAGAAAGGCTCTTGTGCGTAGACTGACGAGAGCGTAGGATCTGTCGAACAGCCCCAGAATGCGTTCAGAGGGGAATTGAAAGAGCTGCCTTCAAAGGCCTGCTCAAATCAGTCCCGTCGGTGGCAGCTGGGGTGAGCTGTGCCTGCTAGATTCTGCCCTGGTAGAAGTGTGACAGATACTAATAGAGACGCAGTAGTGCTTATTATTTTCAGGCTGGCCAGAATAGCACGGCCGGCTTGTTGCGTGTAGGCTACTCAAGTCGCCACCATTTACTAGATATAGTAATATATCATATATATACGTATTTAATGTAAAAAATATTTAATCTTGCAAAAATCTCCTATTGCAGTGGTTCACCACTTAAGGTTTAACACGATAATTATTTCAGTACGTGTGATAATGCATGTCCGTAGTCTGCAGGCTTTGCGGGAACGCTTTGAATCGTGAATAGTGTTTTATTTGGGAAGAGTACATGTCTTTGCACTCTTTCCATTTAGCCAGGTAGGATTTAATGAGCTTGAATTATTTCATGTGCTTGAGAGGACAAAATGGAGATCAAATGAGATGTTATGGGAAAGTAAGTGATGCAGGGGTTGGTTAAACCATTCAGGCTTTAAAATGTTTTGCTTTATTTCTTTTCCCGTTATCTCCTTTTTAGTATCCAGTTATACCCTCTCCTTTTCATGTTATTTATCCCCTCCCTCCCTGCCGTAGTCCTGAGACCGGTGGTGAGCGCTGTACCGCCTCCTCCGAACCGGCACCCGCCACGGTCACCGTAACACACAGGACCACTCCTATACGCAGGGAACTCGCATTGGCTTCCCTGCCCCCTCCCTGGGGTGGACAGCCAATCACCGCCCCCTAGTGGCACTCCCGGCCAGAGTGGGCAGTGTCGGGCAGTGGCCAGCGAGTTCTTACTCGCTTGTTTCCTA
The DNA here is from genome assembly GCA_029706075.1 of Aldrovandia affinis. Classification (NCBI taxonomy): domain Eukaryota; kingdom Metazoa; phylum Chordata; class Actinopteri; order Notacanthiformes; family Halosauridae; genus Aldrovandia; species Aldrovandia affinis. The sequence continues at coordinate 90,613 of JAINUG010000128.1, forward strand.
GTTTAACATTAGCACATCTAACACGAGAGGATCAGCCACATGAAGGAATGGCCGCCATATCTTAAGAAATCCCTTAAGATTGTTGTGCAAGATACGGGTCAGCTGCTCCAGTGGTGGTATCTGTAGCACAGTTTCATACCAATGTGTAACAGAAGGTGCTTCATCGGAGATCCATAATCTTAGGATTACTTTCCTTGCTACATGCAATAAAATCGTGACCAGTTTGGCATTGCTATCGTTGTTCGCTCCATCAGCCTCTGCTGCTAAAAGGCAGCTTGTAGGTGACAAATCTAATGGGTATCCCAGTATCATACACACCTCCTGTCTCACATCCATCCAAAACCTCTGTACTACTGGACAGCTCCAGAACATATGTGCACATGTGCCAGTATACCCGGGAGCACACAGCTCCTGAATAGACACAGAGACTGATCGCACTATGCACTTCACACACATTACTTATTTTATTCAGTGGTTCTGTGTGGCTCAGCAGGTAGAGCACGGTGCTGACAACGCTTAGGTTGTGGGTTCGATTCCCACTGGGACCACATATACTGATAAAATGTATGCATTCACTACTGGGAGTCGCTTTGGATAAAAAGCGTCTGCTAAATGGCGTATGTAAATGGTGTATATATTTACTTTTCTATATATTTTTATTTTTATTCATAGTCCATTCATTGTATGATGATGACAATGATGATGATTTATATCTAGATTGATTCTTGTTGTGTCTTTTATGTTTTAATGTTTTAATGTATATTAAGGACCCACTGGCACCACATATACTGAAAAATGTGTGCATTCATTACTGTAAGTCGCTTTGGATAAAAGCGTCTGCTAAATGGCATATATTATTATATTATTATTATTATATTATATTCATCGTGTACGTGACCAATTCCCCAAGGTTTCATTCATTTCACATCCATCCAAAACCTCTGTTTAATGGGCAATGCACACATATGAGCAGGTGTGCCGATATCAGATTTACATTTGTGACATAGCGGGGAGCTCAACCCCATCTCACTCCTGAGTAATGCATCTTATGTAACGTTTTGAATTGTGTCTCCCTGTCTTTTATCACCTGTGAGGATGTGCAGAGTGTTTTCTATGATCGACTCCCACACTCTGTCATCTTTGTCTACGGATCAGTCAGGTTGCCTTTGTGTTCTCAAAGATTCTGTACAGCTCCCGAAATGAGAATAGACATTTTTGTTACCAAACTAATTAATGTTTTCAGGATTAGCATGTGTAAGGACGTTTTCTATGAAGGAGCCCTATTCTGCATATTTTTTTAGATAAAATGTCTAACTTGGAGATGGCGAAAGAGATGAGCGTTCGGAAGTGCATATCGATCCTTTCATTCCTGGAATGAAAACACGGTGCCTCCATCAAATAGATTAATCTGTTGCGTTAGACTTTTCTCATGCCAGTCTCGAAACACAGCGTCTTGATTTGAAGGGGGGAAGTCTGGGTTAAATGCTGTTGAAGCTAGCATTGAAAAGTAATTCTTCAGTTTAAAATAAACTTTAATTTACCCACGTTCTGGAGACTCCTTACGCACTTCTCGGCAAACTTGTGCTGGCTCTCCCTCCCCCTCTCCCCCTGGGGCGGGCAGTCAAACACCGCCCCTGATTTGGGCTCCCCAGCAGGACTGGTCTGGTACAGTCGGGTTTCGAACCGCGACCGTGATAGGCAGCTCACACTTGTAAAGGACCAGCCAATACGGGTGCGTTAGACCCTACGCTATCGGAGGCCCCTCGAGGTGCTTATTCTAATGAGTTCTGCGAAGGGTTCGATAGCCAGGGCAAAGAGAAGAGGGCTAAACGGGCACCCTGATGTGTTCCCCTTTCTTGTGAGAACGGTGGTGAAGAATAGGAGTTTGTTATGTCCGAGGCTCTGGGCGAGGCGTATAAGAGTTTAACCCACTCCATTTTGAATCTTTCCAATGTGTGGAAAAGGTCGGGCCATTCAACCCTATCAAAGGCTTTCAGCGAATCTAGAGAAACAACAGTACCTTCTAGATCTGCTTTTGGAAGATAGTTGTAGGATGTTTAAGAGTCTCTGTCCATTATTGAGGGAATTTCTTCGTTTAATAAAACCTGTTTGATCTGTTTTAACTAGTGGCTGAAGTAAGGGTTCTGATTGACGAGCTCGGATCTTGGCTAAGAGCTTCGCTTCCACGTTTATTAGAGAAATAGGTCTGAATGTGGGAGGAGCTTCAGGGGCCTTGTCCTGTTTAAGGATCAAGCAGATGTTGGCTAATGACATTGTGTCGGGTAAACAGTGTGCATTTTCAAAGCAGTGGTTGTGTGAGCTGCCCCCATCAACCCTCACCCCCACGCCAACCCCAGTTCCTGGATCTGGACCCTCTCCGTGTGGTTTAGCCCCCCACTGACTACCTAACTCAGGAGGGGGCAAAGTCTTTCAGCCCTGAGCCACCTTTGGACTGACCATGATACGGTCTTTTTTGGACACACCCTGTGCCGGCCAGAAGAGGATGGGCTCCCCCCCTTTTAGTCTGGTTCCTCCCAAGGTTTCTCCCTACCAAGGGAGTTTTTCCTTGCCACTGTTGCCTTTAGGCTTGCTTTTGGGGTCTAGGCCTGGGTTCCCCCGCTGTTAAGCGTTTTGTGACCATGCATTTGTGAAAAGCGCTATACAAATAAATGTGATTTGATTTGATGTAGTTTTGGGCTAAATCCGGGGGTTTCTCTTTAAAATCCTTGTGCCACTCAGCCGGGAGGCCATCTGGGCCAGGAGACGTCCCGTTCTTCATCAAGGTGATTGCTTCTAAAATGTCTTCCTCCCTGAGCGAGTTTTGTTGTACACCTGTCAGTGAAGGTAGATTAAGTCTAGAAAAAACCCTCCTCAAGCTTCTCTGTAGTGTAGTTTTATAAAGGTTTTATAAAATGAAGCAAAAATGGAGTTAATCACAAACTCCCTGATTATCTAAAATTATTTTCCCATTAGCGTCTTCGATGGCTGCAGTTGTGCTCAAGGTTTGGCGTCGGTTGATTAGCCGGGCGAAACACTTGCTGGGTTTGTTGCCGAATTCATAAAATTCATTCATATTTTCCCCACTGTACCGAAAACGTACGAAAAGAGTGAAACACAGTGACTGCGCAGCTCAGCTGCAGGACTGCAGAGTGAAACACAGTGACTGCACAGCTCAGCTGCAGGACTGCAGAGTGAAACACAGTGACTGCGTAGCTCAGCTGCAGGACTGCAGAGTGAAACACAGTGACTGCGCAGCTCAGCTGGTGGACTGCAGAGTGAAACACAGTGACTGCGCAGCTCAGCTGCAGGACTGCAGAGTGAAACACAGTGACTGCGCAGCTCAGCTGGTGGACTGCAGAGTGAAACACAGTGACTGCGCAGCTCAGCTGCAGGACTGCTGAAACACAGTGAGGACTGGACTGCAGAGTGAAACACAGTGACTGCTCGCTGCAGGAGCTCAGCTGCAGGACTGCAGAGTGAAACACAGTGACTGCGTAGCTCAGCTGCAGGACTCAGTGCTGCAGGACTGCAGCAAGTGAAACACAGTGACTGCAGCTCAGCTGCAGGACTGCAGTGAGGAGCTGCAGGACTGCAGAGTGAGACACAGTGACTGCGCAGCTCAGCTGCAGAGTGAAACACAGTGACTGCGCAGCTCGGATGGGGGACTGCAGAGTGACGGGTTGTAGTGGCTGACTGCAGTGCATTATGGGGGGGCGCACATCCTAGCGCGTGAATCGAAGGATGACCTCATTCTAAATGATCAATTTAAAGCTAGTTCTCAGTTCTAAATTGCGGAGAAAAATGGGGAACAAAAAACTTTTCACAAGAAAAACAGCGTTGTAACCTGATCTCTTTGTTAAAATTACATTTAAAGTGTGCAAAGATAACGCTACCAACTTTTCAGACAGTAGGAATTCCGCTGCCGACGGGTGAAAGTTTGTGAATCGCAATAACAGGTTCCGGGACCGTTATCAATTTAAAGCTAGTTCTCTGTTCTCTGCCTCCCAATATTTGAGGTCCAGCAGCCACCACTGACACCGCTAAGCTCATATTTGGGCTAAGATTAATGTGCGCCTTGTGGCTGTACATGAATCAGCTTTAATGTCTCCTGTAGCTCTGCGTATGCTCTGCAGGGCCGACGTGTCTTTCCATGTGAAACGGGGCCCAGATGGAGCTGTCACACTGTAAACTCCACCCCTCTCCCTGGCAGCCATGGTTTACCCTTAAGATGACTCTCAGAATCCATTAGCTTCAGAGGGGAGGCGTTGTTGCACGACGTAACAGGCAGAGAACACGCCGTCGGAGTGTGTTTGCCGTTTAGCCCTTCAGTAGTGCTTCACCAGCTCTTCGGAGTTCTCCTTTGAGTTATTGTTCAGGCTCCTCCAGCTTCTCCTCTCCTCTCCTCTCCTCTCCTCTCCTGAACTTGGATGGGCGGCGAGGGAGCGAGAGGCCCCTTGCAGCTGCATTCTCGACAGAGAGAGAATTGCACTGGGGAGGGGTGACGATAGCCATCACAGCCATTGGTTAATGCTCTCTACTTGTTTTTTAATTTTATTCCCTGTTTTTCTCCCTATTTTTAGTTGCCAATTATACCCTCTCTTTTTCATGTCAGTTATCCCCTCCCTCGTATGAGAGGTTGCTGCCGTAGTCCTGAGACCCATAGTGAGCGCTGTACCGCCTCCTCCGAGCCGGCACCCGCCACAGTCACCATAGCACACAGTACCACTCATATATGCAGCGAGCTCATATCGGCTTCCCCCCCTGGGGTGGACAGCCAATTGCAGCAAAGGAAAAGGTTAGGCGAGACCGTGAGTAGCGGGTGCCGGGCTCCCAGAGGGATGGGACAGTGAGTTTGCCAGAGGAGGCAGAGCGGAGGAGTCTGGCTGGGGTGTAGGGTGTGATGAGTGACTGGAGGTAGGAGGGAGCAGTTCCTCTAGCCGCTTGGTGAGTCAGCACCAGTGATTTAAATTTGATGCGTGCTGCGATAGGGAGCCAGTGCAGAGAGGTGAGTAGTGGGGTGACATGCGTGAACTTGGGTTGATTGAATACTAGACATGCGGCAGCATTCTGCACCAGTCGCGGTGGCTTGATGGCACAGGTCGCTAAGCCTGCCAGCAGGGAATTGCAGTAGTCCAGACGTGAGATCACCAGGGCCTGGACCAGGAGTTGAGTGGCCTCTTGGGTGAGGAACGGGCGAATTCTCCGGATGTTATGGAGGGGAAATCGGCAGGTCCAGGTGATCCCTGCGATGTGGCCCGAGAAGCACAGCTGGTTGTCCAGGGTCACTCCAAGGCTCCTGGCAGACAGGAATGGACACACCATGGAGCCTTCCACAGCGATTGAAGCATCAATCATCAGGGAGCTCTTCGCTGGGAGGAAGAGCAGCTACAAAGTTTATCAGTAGTGCGTGCCAGTAGGCGTGGCTGCCGCTGTCCTGAGGGCTTCTTTGGGGAAAGAGCAGCTCTGTAACCGTGGCCAAAGTGTGGGAGTAGCCCATCTTGCCCCCACTCCACTCCTGGCATCGCTCTGCTCACAAATGATTCCCTTTCATTTGATTTCACAGCGATGCACAGTGCCGAAATCTGGCTCCTGGCGAAAGCCGTTAATGATCCCCTGCCTCCAGGGCTGTGAATATTTGAATACTTAAAACATTTTTTAATTATTTTTTTTAAAGATTTTGTTTCAGATTTTTCTCCCATTTTCTCCCAATTTACTAGCCAATTACACCTGCTATTTTTATGTCAGTCCCCCCTAGTAATGTGAGTTTGCTGCCGTACTCCTGCGACCGGTAGTGACGAAGGCGAAGCACGTCTCCTCCGAGACGGCACTCACCAGGCCGTCGACCATAACCCGTTACTACAGGGCCACTCTTATGCGCAGCGAACATCCTGTCGGCTTCCCTCCCCCCTCCCAGGGGCGGACAGCCAATCGCCGCCCCCTGGTGGCACTTCCGGCCAGAGCCGACTCCCCGGTCTCCGTGGCCAGGAACCCTATCAGGTTCCCCCATTTTCCTTCAGCGTCCTTCCCCTTGGCACTCACGGCCACAGATCTCGCTGGATTCAGATCGTACTTAACAGAGAGGGAAAGATTAATTTCCCTTGGTGAGCACAAATCTGATCTCGGGGGTCCCACAAGGAGTCCCTCAGGGCTCTTAGTGTGGCCCTCAGATTTCTATTATTCATGTGCTGTAGTTGAGTGAGATCATATATATGGCTGTCTGGGTATGTGACTGCCATGCTGATGATCTCTGTGAGCAGCACTTTGACATCAGCTCCTCCTCCTCCTTCACTGTTTTCAAGTCTTCTTCATTTGAATGGGCTGGATGAACAACTTTCTAAAGCTTCATTGGGTTGAGACCAATGTAATGTTGTTTTTCGTGACCTCAGAAGGACTGCTTTGAAGTGTTGAATATTTTTTAGAATATATATTTCTGGGTTTAATGTTGTTTTGGGCTCTTTCAGCTTTTTTCCCCATTTTTCTCCCAATTTAGTAGCTAATTGTACCCTCTTTTTAATGTCAATCATCCCCTCCCTCATGTTGAGAGCTCGCTGCCGTAGTCCTGAAACCAGCAGTGACATGCGGCTGAGCACCGCCTCCTCCGAGCCGGAACCCGCCAAGCCGTCACCGTAACTCCGTTACACACAGGGCCACTCCTATACGCAGTGAGCTCATATCGGCTTCCCTTCCCCTCCCTGGGGCGGACAGCCAATTGCTGCCCCCTAGTGGCACTCCCGCCAGAGCTGAAACTGGCGTGACCTGGTGGAATTGAACCTCGGTCGCAGCGGGCGGCGTCGGACGTTCTACCGCCGATTTAATGCTTTTTGAATCCCGTTGAAGTTTGGAGTGCTCCTGCTTGCTTATGCTGGATTAGTACTAGTTGAAAGTCCTCGGTGGAAAGCCAGTTTATCATTCGATGTGTGAGGAGAATGGAGAGAGAACTGCCCTAGCCACTGAAGCAGAACCCTGGGCTCAGCGAGACCATCTTGTGAAGCAAGGGAGTGAACGCAATTTAGATGCAAATTTTGCATTAGCAGAACCGGGAATGTTCAGGGTTATATATTTGAGCGAGTTATTAAGCCAGAGAATACGTTGTATTCACACTGCCTATGAGGAGAGGATGGTCACAGGAGAAAAATGCAAGAAAATCAGGACCATTCACATAATTTATTCATGAAATTACAATAATAATATACTTGGGAAATTAACTGTGTTTGTTCATTCTGGTCTAACTTCGTGATATAATCATCCATCACAATAATTTGACTTAAAAAAAAAAAAAAAATCATTTAAATTCTTAAACAACACTAATTCAGTAGCCTTATCTAAATGCTGTAAATGTAAACTATTTGCATTTTAAAGTTTCTTCTTAGTGTGCATCATGTCTTGCACTAGCCAACATTACACGCAACAACATTTTCAGTGACAAGGTATTACGTAGCTGTAATATTGAGCAGAGCAACATACAAATACCAGAATTTCATCTGAAATTTTATAATGACATATTATCATCGTTTAAACATCTGAACTTTAAAGCATTAGGTGATCCGTTTAAATGTCTAGGACAGGGGTGGGCAATTCTGGTCCTGGAGGGCCGGTGTGTATGCAGGTTTTTGTTTCCACACCAATTACCCCTGTGGCTCAATTAACGAATTAGCTGTGCGCATTAATGCCGGTTCACTCTCAGATTAGATTACAGTAAACATTTCATACAAGGACACAAGAACAGTCTTCAGATGGCATTCATGAGCTTAACCCATTTAGACCTAAAACGCCTGCTAAAAACGGCTATTAAAACCTAAGCAATTATTCTACACAACCTCTTAAAACCTGAGGGTTTTCTGGAAAAAAATTCAAAAAAAGCCGACACCAACGTGCACTTCATTTCCCCCACGTCTATTTCAGCGAATCACAGCGCATTTCATTAATCGCAAAATCGAAGCGACCAAAATGTCACTCCAGGTCTTAATGGGTTAACAGAAAACTTGGCTAAAATGTCAGATCATGTAAATCAAATTATTTCGGCATTATTTCGCCAATGTTTTCCACACTGATTGTTTTATTGCTGCCTTTGAATCGTGGCTACAGATTTACCTACAGGGTCCTAGTTTAACTATGTGTTTGCTCCTAGCACCTGGAATTGTACTTCCCTCTAGGGTGGCTTTCAGCTAAACTGTTCTTGACTACGGTTAACACTTTGTTGTACGTCGCTCTGGATAAGAGCGTCTGCCAAATGCCTGTAATGTAATTAAATAATTAAGAACAGAAGTTGGCAGAAACGGATACGGCCCTCCTTGCCCATCCCTGTACTAGTCATTTTTGTGAATGTTTAAGCATCCCTTATTCTCTTAGAAAGTCTTGTCTGTGAGCATTGTTCACGGAAAGTGTAAAAGGCACAGGTGACTTTAAAGCATTAGGCGACCCGTTTAAATGTCTAGGACGGGGTGGGCAATTCCGGTGTGTGTGCACCTTGTCCACCTTGCCTCAGCATCCAAAGTGCTGACTTGTTGTTTTTGTTTAATCCCACAAGCTGGGGACCAACGGAGGACAGTGTTACACATGGAAAAAGGCACGACCTAGTCTCCATTTTGGATCTTATCAGCTGGTCAGCAGAGGCCCTGGCTGATAGGTTCTCTGGGAGTTCTCTGTATCTGAAACACATTTGGCCCCTGGCAGAAACCGAGTCAGTTGAGGAAACGGACGGGAAATCAGTTACAGCCTGTTTAACCTTGATATCGTGTTTTTCGAAACCTGGCATTTCTGTCAGCGTTGGAGGGAAGAAGCTCAGCGTTTTTACGCAAACCTGGCTACTGTGTCAGAAGAGTAGAAATCCTTCTGAACTCTGGCTAGGCTTTGCTGCTTCTGTTGTCACTTTTGGTGGGACAGTCAAAAATAGCGATGCAGCCTTTGAGTCATGATCAACTCACTCACGAAATTGCGTAGTGACAGTAAATAAAATGTGTCTTGTTAAGCATTTAAGCTAACTGTCGTTTTTATTTTGGCAATGATGCTTGTGCGTTAGGGCTTTCTGGCGTATTGCTTCAGTCGCTTTAAGTTTATGAACAAGACGTCTGTACTCTTTGGAGATTTGCGCATTAAAGGTTCAATTCCTCACTGCCTCCTGGAAGCTTCTCAATTGAATAAGTAAGTATTTTTTTTAAGTAAGTATTTTATTTGTATAGCGCCCTTCATAGCATGAATGCACAGAGTGCTTCACAGCAGTAAAAATACAATTAAAAAACAAAACAGCAGTACTCAGATAAAAAGTGCACACTTAACGATACAGTACAGACAACAGACGTAACAACGTTACAAGCAGCAGCAAACTAGGCTAAATATGGTCAAATGCCTGTCTGAACAGGTGGGTTTTTTTTAACAGTTTTTTGAACATTGGTTCAGAGGGCGAGGTTCTCAAGTCCTGGGGGAGGGCATTCCAGAGCCTTGGGGCAACCACCCCAAAAGCTCTGTCCCCCTAGTGGCCCTTTGCCTATTAAGGGCGCAAATGCCTATTAAGAAAGCCGTAATTATTATTATTTTTTTAATAAACATTTGTTTCTGGGCATTTTCTCCCAATGAAATCCCGCTATTTTTTAATTAATTACCTGCCGTAATTTAATCACCTATAGAAAGGCCCAGGGATTCTTTGTTATTAGACATTAATGGCATATCCCCGTCTCTCACCTCCCTTGTCTTTAATTGCAGTTTATCGTTTTTGTTTTAGTGTGAGACGTGTGGGTGTATTCGCTGTGCCTTTTGTCAGCTTCCATTAAGAGCCTTTCAGACGGTGCACTGAATTCAGAATTCTCTTCAAGCTGTCCCATATTTTGCCTTCAGATTCCGGGCCCGATGTAGGGTTCGGTATGAACTTACTACATCCCAAATTAATTGGACAGCCGTCCTTTCAAGTCAAGGGGGGCGTGGTGATTACACGGCTTGCTTCCGCTGCGCTGCCGCTCTAATGATTCATACTCCGGTTTGAGCCAGCCATGACTGAAGGAACCACTCGTTCACAACCGTTCCAGACGTTTCCGTTATTCTAAAGTAGTCCTCGTTTACTAGATTGAGAGCCCATTATGGAAGAAGCGCTCCAGGGCTCCAAGAGCAGGGCAAGCGAATGAGAGAGAGTGAGCGTTTCTCTGAAAGGTGGATAATTGATATCCTGCACAGTTACATGGAGAGATGTATTGTGTATTATATACGATTTGAGTTTGAGAGGATGGGAAAGCCAACAGGTGTTACTCTTGAGGTTTTTTTAGATTGGCTTTAAGGGAAAATTTGCCCTTTCTGTTTTGGTGGATTATTGAGCTGACCTAAATTTTGAGACTGTGTTGTGAAAAAGCAATATTCTCCCTCTGCCCCCTTCCCCGTCCTCTTCCATACCAGTGCCCCCCCCACTGGACAGGAGGAGTTAGACAGGAGGAGTTATCTGAAGTGACAATAAAGAATGTGTCGTTGTGGTGCTGTGGTCTCTCACGTGACACTGTTCACAGTCCTACAGCGGAGCAACTGGAGCTGTGATTTACTTTACTTCATCGGGATTTGGTTTTATCTGAACATGACTGTTTTAGAGAAAAGCAAAAAACATTCCATGTTTCTCCTTCTTGTTCTGGAACGCAAACTTCTGTGATATTTATAAATGGCGGTTGTGTCTGAGCCGGTCTGAGATTTAGCGTGACGATTGTGTGACGATTGCGCCTGACCGATCAATGGTCTGCAGTGTTGCTAGCTCCACCCTTAGCTCCCTGTTCGGCTCGCTAGTACCCTGGAAAGAGCAGTGGCTTGCTTGGCAGTGGAAAAAGCAACAAAATGTGGGATCACGGATTGGTCACCGTGCTGTACCGTACTGTGCGGTGGAAAAACCACATAGGGGGAAGACAGTGTCCCAGGACCGAAATGGGCTATGATACTGCCCAGCATAGACCAGCGTAGACCAGCGTAGACCAGCGTAGCCCAATATAGACCAGTGTAGACCAGTGTAGACCAGTGTAGCCCAGTGTAGACCAGTGTGGCCCAGTGTGGCCCAGTGTAGACCAGTATAGCCCAGTATAGCCCAGTATTCCACTGTACTCTACAGCGTTGCAGTGGTGTTCTCTCCAATGATTAGATTAGATTAGATTAGAAGACCTTTATTAAACCAAAAGAGGGACATTCCTTTGGCAGCTTCAATACACAAAAACTTTTTTTTTTTAAAGCATAGAAAAAGGCACATATTATAAAAGGCATCTAGTACATTCAGGCCAAATTCCATTGTCATGGTGCATAAGCGCATCTAGCCCAGTACATTCAGGACATTAAAAGAGCCAAAGTACATTTAGTGCAACTAGACAGAACTGTGATCCAGTTTGATGGCAGCTGGGATAAAAGAATCAGCCCTTTACCTCTCTGCTTTGATCTAGTGCTGGAGGAGGAGCAGGCAGCTGCTGCCCCTCCCGCTGTGTCCGCAGACAGCTCTGTGGAGCGGGTGACTCTCCTCTCCCAGCATTTGCTTTGTGTCGTTTGCCATCAGGTTGGAGTTGAGTTCGACTGCAGCCACTTCATGGCTGCTAATGATTCTGCCAGCTTGTCTGCCAGCTCTCTCTCTCTCTCTTGTTTTGATCTGTGACACGCATGTTGCCGTATAACACACATGAGACAGAGTGTAAGGATACTCTGATCTGTGACACACATGTTGCCGTATAACACACATGAGTTGATACTCTGATCTGTGACAACGTATAACACACATGAGACAGAGTGTAAGGATACTCTGATCTGTGACACGCATGTTGCCGTATAACACACATGAGACAGAGTGTAAGCATGCTCTGATCTGTGACACGCATGTTGCCGTATAACACACAGGAGACAGAGTGTAACGATGCTCTTGACCGCACTGTTTTAAAACAGGGAGGTCAGTGTTACACCATTCTGCCTGCCCGTCTTATGAAATGGAATGCAACGCTCAAAGCTTTGAGCACGTCACGTCCTGCAGCTCGCTGCAGTTTTGGGTAGCCGCTTAAATGCCCCCCTGCCCATCAGGGACACACCCGCCCTGAGCCCAGAGGAGAGGAGGGGTACAGCACGGCGGTGTCCCGGCCAGCAGCTGCTCACCCCGACCAGGCGCCCCCTTGGCAGCAGGAGAGGCGTTTTGGGCCGTGGGGCTCGAAAACCACGGTTAACATAGTTGCTAACCTTGGTTTGAAAAATCGATAAAGCCAATTTGCCGATTTGTCCACCAGCTGGTGCTGGTGAGTGAGTGTAGTTCACTGCCTGCAGTACATATATGTGCATGTAGCCGCTATGGCCAGAGCTGCAGCTGACCAATGAGAGTGTTTCACCCACTTCACCCCAATATACGCGCATGAGCCAATATACGCGCATGCCCCAATATACGCGCATGCCCCAATATACGCGCATGCCCCAATATACGCGCATGCCCCACGCGCATGCCCCAATATACGCGCATGCGCACATTTCTCCTGTTCCTTAGTAAAGCGCGAAAACAGTCAATATCTGTGACGCTCACTTCACTCGACAGACCCTCGCTGATTACAGGATCCCAATGCTGGCATCTCTGCATTTTAATGCAGATTTTCAAACCCACGGTATATTAGTCTGACATGTCTTGTAAAATGAAATGCCTTAAAATGGAAGTCAGGGGATCTCGGATAGCGTAGCGGTCTAACGCCCCGCAGTGACTGGTGCTCTGTGACTGTGAGCTGCTTATCACAACCGTGATTCGAAACCCGACTGTACCAGACCGGCCCTGGGGGCAGCGATTGGCTGTCCGCCCCGGGGGGGGGGGAGGGAGAGCCGGCACAAACTCGTTGAGAAGCGCGAAAGGGAGTCTCCAGAATGTGGGTGGAATTAGCTTGCCCCGTAGAGACGGGTGGCGAGTTCGTGAGGGGAGGGTGAATTGAAATAAATAGATGGTATTTTTGTCCACTAAATTGGGAGAAAAACAGGGAGAAAAAAATACTAAAACAAATAAAAACAAATCAAAAATAAAATAAAAAATGGTGTTAGTATCTCATTGTTTATTCTGCTTACGAACACGCGCTGTAGGATATTTAATAATGAACGAGCCAGAACTAATAAACACACTCTGCTCCATTCAGATTGTTTGTTTTTGCCAGTCACACAGTTGTGAGTGAACACAGCGTTGCAGGCTCCTAGATGGAGTCTCATCATGGATCTGCCACGCCGCTTCTGTTCTTACAGGTTCCTGTGCGCTAATCAAGTTTCTGCTCCGGGGAGCGGGGCGTGCACCCCTTGTGATTGAAATACCACAAATTCTCTTTGCATTTATATTGCTCCATTTTATCCTTACAATATAACCATTTGCTCAAAAGCAGGAGACGGGTTTGAAGAATGGTTTGAAATTGGAAAATTGTCCCCCAAAAAAAAGAAAAGTTATTGGGTTGTCAAAAAAAAAGATTCTTTACCTAAAAGTAAAAACTTTGGCGTGTAGTTATAACTACGGTGAGTTTTACTGAAGGATTAAGATAAATCCCAAGGGTGCTGCAGGAGTTACACACACACTGTCAATGAAGTCACCTGTGATTTAAAAAACACAGGATTTCCATTATATACCTACTGATATTTTTTAAAGTATTTTTCTGTTTCAGGACAGTTAGACCTATATCATACATTTATCATAGCATTTTTATGTTTAATGGGCTAAAATAATAATAATAATAATAATGTTTCTTTTTTAGACAAAATAGGGACATTTTCAAGGAGCTTCTAGCACCAAAAGAACATATTACTGACTGGCGTGTAATGTCACATTTTAACCAAAAGAAAATGGTCAAAAGCCATCTTTCGAATATTCATAATTTTTGGAAGTTATGGTTAACCAAATTAAGTACTTAACTGTGGTTTTCATCCCTGGCCATGATCATTTATGGAGTTCTGTCATTTGTGTTTTTCAAATATGTCTTTTCATGAATGGTTTGGGCTATAATAGACATTTTTACATTTATTTTAAGCATTTAGCAGACGCTCTTATCCAAAGCGACTTACAAGATGTGCATTAATACATGTGTAAATTTATACATTTATAATAGAGATCTTGGATGGGTTTTGGTGTTTATTTTGTGCTAGTTTGTTAGTTAAATGAATTGTGAAAATATTGGCTGATCAAATTAAAATGGTACTTTGAGGAATTGAGTTTTGTGGGGAACTTTTAATGTTTTTGTTCTGGTTTTCACATTTTTACAAGTAATACTTCTAGAGAAGAATGATCTTTAGCCCTTATTTAGCTGGGGGTTACAGGTGTCATTACAACAGATACATCTGAAAAAATGTTTTTCAAAATTAATTACAAAATTGAACAGAATATCTAGTTTATTCTTGGAATTTTCGCCTGATATTGTCAGTATTTTTTACATTTCTCCATTAGGGGGCAGTGTTTTCCGTTTTGACGTTTGACAGTTGCTTTCCCAGTTGCTGTCATTTTAATCCTTGGTTATAAATGTGTAAAGATAAACAGTATTAATTAGGCCTGCTGCTTGAATTGTATTCAGAGTTGCTTTGCACTTTACTACGGCTTTCCTCACTAGGATTTCAGTCCTAGACTAATATGGCACACGTCTCAGTCTGTAGGGGTGGAGGGGGTGTGTTACCTTCTAATGCTGTTTCCTGCACAGAGCTGCTTGGTGTTTAGTAAGGGCCCTACTGGGGCCTCTGATAGCGTAGCGGTCTAACGCACCTGTATTGGCTGGTCTTTTACGAGTGTGAGCTGCCTATCACGGTCACGGTTTGAAACCTGACTGCACCAGACCGGCCCTGGTGGGGAGCCCTGATTAGGTGCGGCGTTTGGCTGCCTGCCCCAGGGGGAGGGGGGGGGAGGGAGAGCTGGCACGACCTCGCCGAGGAGCGGTAGGGCGACCTCGTAAAAACAGGGTTGGGCGAGATCCGTCTCGGAGGAGGCGAACATTGCCTCGAGGTATTTGCTTATCCCGCGGAGGTGGGCGGTGAGTTTATGGGGGAGGGTAAAATTGAAAAGAAATGGAGGGTTTAATTGGCTACCAAATTAGGAGAAAAATGAGGGAAAAATCTGAAAAAAAATGTGGAAAAAAAACCAAATAAGGGCCCTATTCAGGGTTGACAGATTTAAGCACTTGCTTAAGTTCCTCACGCTAGTACAACAGTTGCACAGAAAAACTTGTTTGTATTCAGTCCTTAACTCTGAAATTGGGCGGAGCAACAGAAAACAGAAACTAAATTGTTTCCCGAATACCTGCCCTCTGATTAACGTTTCACAGAGTTTTGTTTCAGTGCCGTTTTCCATTCAAGAGCGTGTGCCTTTAATGAAAAAAAATAAAAAATAAAAATAAAAAATAAAATGTTGGGTAGATTTTACTTGTTGTCCACTACTGCACAGAAATAGAAACTATAAACGGGTTTTGCCATATATATGATATACATCCATTCTCCCAAACCATTTTGCTTTATGGAGTAAATTTATGACACTATCGTCTGGTGATTTATTACACTATTGACAGGCAAGGTGCGCAGTTTTCGCCTCATCTCCTCGTTGTGCACGCTTAACTTAACTCTGAATGGAGCTCTAATGGAAACCGGGCAGAACGGATGGCATGCGCCACATTATTTTGGGCCTCCACACCTGCAAGACCACCCACTCGATTTGTTTTCGGACCATGAGAAAGAACGTTTTTTGAGGCCTTCAGCTGCCCTTGGGCCCCTGTTGGGGGACCTGCAAGGCTAGCATGCTAATATTACATTTACATTTACGGCATTTAGCAGACGCTCTTATCCGAGCGACTTACAAGATGTGCATTTATATGTGGTAAGATCAATCATTGTTCGTGCGAGAGATCAGTGCAGTAATAATGCAGTGGTAGTGGAGTCTGAAGAGGTGCGTTTTTAGTCTCTTGCGGAAGATGGCCAGTGACTCCAGGGTCCTGACCGAGTGCGGAAGATTGTTCCACCACCGAGGGGTCAGGACAGAGAAGAGGCGAGACCATGAGGAGCGGGTGCCAGGCGCACGGAGGGATGGGGCAGACAGTTTGCCAGAGGAGGCAGAGCGGAGGGGTCTGGCTGGGGTGTAGGGTGTGATGGGTGTCTGGAGGTAAGGGGGAGCAGTTCCCCAGCACCAGTGATTTAAACTGGATGCGTGCTGCGATAAGGAGCCAGTGCAGAGAGGTGAGTAGAGGGGTGACATGCGTGAACTTTGGTTGGTTGATGTCTTCCACTGCCTGCTGCTGTTCCTGTCTCATTCCGTGCAGATCTGAGAGATTTACACCAGAGTCTGGAGCACTAACATTAGAGCCCTCTTCTGCCTCAGGGGCTGTCTGGTTTCACAGGAACATTTGTATTTATTTATTTATTTATCAGATACAATAAGGTTAGATGACCCATGACAATAATGTTGGATAGAAAATGTTCTAGCACAATCAACAACAAAGCACTGTTGTATGATGCAACACTGTAATGTAGTGCCATACTGAATATGGGACAGATTAATATAAGTTCATAGTAAATGTGCTATAACATTAATCAGAGTGCGTCAGTAGTCAAGAAATGTCTGAAGATCAGCGACCCTTGGATAAGAGAGGGGCCGCGTTGGGGGTCGATGGCAGTGCTGGCAGTGTAGTGGAGTGGTTAGGGAACTGGGCTTGTAACTCAGAGGTTGCAGGTTCAATTCCCAGGTGGGGCACTGCTGTTGTACCCTTGAGCTAAAGGTAATTAACCTCTATTGCTTCAGTAAAATATCCAGCTGTATAAATGGATTGTATGTAAATAAATGTAAACTGTAAGTCGCTCTGGATAAGAGCGTCTGCTAAATGCCTAAAATGTAAAATGTCGATGGAACTAAGATGCACTTTGCGTGAGGTGCGTTCTCAGTCTGACCAGGTTGTGTTGCAGGTAAAGGATGGAGGTGGCCTGTTGTTCCGCCAGTGCTGGTTTTCTGAAAGGTGGATCAGCCTGTGAGGTAGGAGGGACCTCATAGGTAGGAAAGACCCGTAATGGGAGGAGCCAAGTCATTGACTTCTCTGAATGTATCAGAAGATTTTGCTGTCCGTAGAGAAAACACGATTCAAATTTTTTTTTTTTGATTTTATATTTTTGCTGTTTAGTCCCATTTTTCCCTCGTAATTTAGTATTTCCCTTTTTACATTTACATTTGACATTTTAAGCATTTAACCCCCTGAGGTCGGCTGGATCGGCGCCGATCCAAGCAGCAATACAAGTATATTACTATTTCTAACTTCGCGATATTTTATCATACACACGCGACAAAAACATTGACAGAAACCTTAGAATCGCGACTTTCCGATTTGAGCACTGGCAAATCAAATGGGATTTTTAAATTAGGTTAATTAGACCAAAAGTAAACCTTGCCTTTTACTCTCTTTTTACCTGGTAGTAACGTCCCCCTTCTATTGACATGGTAACTAGGTGCGAGTTTCGGGGAGGTGTGGGCAAGGCCGTAACCATGGAGTCAACATTGGGGGGGACATTTAAAAAAATATCAGCTAGGCTATATATTGGGGGGGACATTTTGAGCATATCTGAATATTGGGGGGGATGTGTCCCCCCCAATATATATGGTCGTTTCGGCCTTGGGTGTGGGGAGGGGCCATGTGTGAAAACGCCGGCGTAAACACATAAACTGTCCCGACAATTTGAAGCAAGATTTTATACAGACATACAATTTTATTCAAGATGGAAAGATTTTCTGCGCTGCAGTGTTTGAGAGTATTGATGAAAAGCGAAGACAATAACTGACGAACAGTAAGTAACTATATTTGATTTGCCATGTTATCAAATACTCGTATATATATTCAATATATGAATTCCGCGTCTTGTGACTACATATTCCGCGTGTTGCAACGTAACAAATTGCAATATGCACACAAGATCTATGGAAGAAAACTTTTCTAAAGAAGAACAGCCTAAAATGTTATTTATTTCGCTTGTTTTCAAATACTCGTGAAAATATATGAATTCCGCGTCTTGTGACGCCAAACATATTCCGCGTGTTAGTAACTTAATCTAAACCCCTAACGTTAGTAGATTAGTTGGTTAGTACTATACACATCTACCTAATATATACAAAGTGCAATCTAGAAAGTAAGAAGGAAGAAAACGAGATAATAAGCGAAGGCGGAAAAAACCCCGAAAAGTATAAACTCCCGAAGTGCATGACACGACAAGGAGTGGATCTCGAAATAAACGGAACAAGGACAGACAGGGAGCAGAACGTGACAGAACAGGGAAAATGCAATACTGGATAAAGAATAATGAATAAGGACTGAATGAAAAATAAACAAAGACCAAAAAACAACAGAACAGGAACTCAGAATATAACACTGATGGCCCAGTGAGATGGCCCATCTGACAGATCTTAGAGGTGTGGACGATGAATAATGAATATTCAGGTATTTAGCATTTAGCCCTCCCACAGCCTGAAATAAATGTGACCAGTTCTGATAAAAACAGGTTTTTAGCTATTTAGATCTCAGATGTGCTAAACTGTTTTCACACCCTTACATAACCAAGACCTTGATGAACAAACGTACATTGGCAAAACAATTCGTCACTATAGTTTAGTGTGTGCTTTCACAACTTTTGTGACAGCAGAAAAATTTACTATTTTTAACTTGTGTGTTTGTAGATCTATTTACAAGCTGCATATGATACTGACCAAACTATTGATGGCATACAAATGTAGCTGTGATTGTCCTTCAAATAAAAATATCAAACACTTTGGAGTAAGTGTGTGTTAAATTGATGAAATTGAGATAAATATCAGACCATGCCAAAATCAAAAAACATCTAAAAGCTTAGCACGGACCTCAGAGGGTTAACAGACGCTCTTATCCAGAGCGACTTACAAGATGTGCATTAATACATGGTAGGAACAATCATAGTTTGCGCAAGAGATCAGTGTAGTAATACAGCGATAGACATCGTTGTTGGCAGCTGCACACCATACCTGTAACACTAGGGAGAAAAAGGTTAGGTGCTTAGTCCGTAATTTTTTTTTGCTGTTCGGTATTGTGAAAGACGAATGCAGTTCAGAAAAAGTGTCAACACTGTCTAGACCACCTCTCTGTCCCTTCTACCGAGGAAGGGATCTGGGTGCAACAAACCCTCCGAACTGTTCCTGAGAGAAAGATGATCATTACCCCAAGCAGTCCTTTTACTGCCAGTGCTTTGATTACTGGCTTATTTATATTCTTCCTGCCTTCAGTTAATGAATTTTTAATGTTTCTTTTTCTTTTTTTATGTCTGTGCATCAAAGTGCGATTGTGCGCTCTGCTCACATGAGTCTTTTTAAAAAATTGTAATTTGTTTCAGATTTTTTTCCCAATTGTGGCCATGATCCGCCTCCTCAGAAACTAAACTCGCCCCCTGCTTTCGAGAGACGCTCCTCGGCGAGCTCAAGCCGGCTCACCCCCGATGGGGGCTCCCGGCCAGAGCTAGACTGGCACGGTCGGGTTTTCGAACCGTGGCTGCAGTGGGAAACTGGCATTCCGGGGCGAATATTTAGACCATCACGTCTAAGAGAGGCACCTTAAGGGGATTTCAGGGTGAGGTTTTTATTATTATTATTATTTTTTCCCGATTTTACCCCTTTTTTCTCCAAATGTGGTAACCAATTACCCGTGTACTTCGTTCAATCGCGCCCCCCTCGTAGTTTGCTGCCGTAGCCCTGTGACCGGCAGTGACAACAGCGAAGCGCTGCCTCCTCCGAGACAACACTCGTCGTGCTGTCGACTGTAATTCCGGCACCCCAGAACCACTCCTGTGCGGACAACCAATCGCCGCCCCCGGTGGCACTCCCGGCCAGAGCCGACTCTGCCGCGACGGGGAATCGAACCCTGGTCGCCGTGGCCAGTGTCGGACGTTGAAACCAGTAGGCCACGTGGGAGGCTCAGGGTGAGGTTTTAACCAGCCTCCCAGCTCCTGTGCTGGGTCAGTTGCAGTGCTAATTCTGCCAGAGACCGGTGGCATGGCTTGGATGACTGGTTTAGAGACAGATTGGGGCGTGGGGTGACCAAGCAGGACAGTGACCGCAAAATGAAGTGTGACTCCTGGACCAAGCGCGAGAAGAAGACCTCAGCCCAGTCTTCATGACTAAAAGCTCAGTGTGCTCTCTAATGGGCGGCTCAAAAACCGCCATTTTGTGCCTTAATTGCTAAATCTGTGAGTGCATTGCTACTGTAATGAGCTGCTCTTTTCACGCTGCTGAATGCCTGTAGCGCAGGGCCATCCCGGGTTGCGGAGAAAGAAAATGCTAATAAGCATGACTGGTCAACAGTGCTTGGGGGAAAATTGTTTTATGACCAAATGCCACACCACTCTTTAGTGTGAAATAGCTGCGGTCTTGCCAAACACCTTAACTAGAGCTGATTATTGTTTCATTTTTTAAAACATAGACACAGCATTCGCAAGATAAAAAGGTTGTTAGATCCACTTCACTCAAAACATCTCTCACCCCTTCACTGTGGTGGGAGCTGTCTTTTTCAAAATGACCTTTTGTGAGAGAGAGAGAGAGTGTTCTGCGAAGGTTTGTGTGTGTGTGTGTGTGTGTGTCCATGTTTGTATTTGTGTTTCTGTGTGTGTGTGTGTGTGTGTGTGTGTGTCTGTGTCCATGTTTGTATTTGTGTGTTTCTGTGTGTGTGTGTGTGTGTGTGTCCGTGTGCGTGCGCATGTGTGTGTTTGTATGCATCCATGTTTGTATTTGTGTTTGTGTGCATGCGTGCATGCATGCGTGTGTGTATGTCTCCATGTTTGTATGTATGTATGTGTGTGTGTGTGTGTGTGTGTGCGTGTGAGAGTTTCTGTGTGCGTTGTGCGCAGGTGGGAGAAGGGTACCTCCCATGACAGCAAACCCCCCCCCCCCTCCCTAATTTGAGTAGGCTTGCTGGACGTCATTTATGAATCATCATGAGTCATCTCATTCAGTCTGTGGAGCTGTCAGGCGGGGTGCGTACGCTACCATCCGTCTCTCGTTCTCCAGCGCTGTGGAGCTGCGCCCTGCAGCAGTGAGTCACACCACACACATCACAACCGCAGCGTACCGCAGTGCTGCTGCCTCTGCCTCTCTCACACCCCCGGCTCTCACCGCCTTCAACGGGTCACACGCAAAAACTGCTCAATTCAAATACATTCTGCCTAACACTCTCAGCCACCACTGAGTCCTGTGACTTTCAGCGAACAGATCCATGATGGATCAGTAAACCAGTCCGTGTGAGTGTGAGTGTGAGTGTGAGTGTGAGTGTGAGTGTGTGTGTGTGTGTGTGTGTGTGTGTGTGTGTGAGAGAGTGTGCGCACACGTGTGTGTGTGTGTGTGTGTGTGTGAGTGTGAGTGTGTGAGTGAGTGTGTGCGTGTTTGTGTGTCTGTGTGTGAGAGAGTGCGTGCGTGTTTGTGTGTGTGTGTGTGTGTGTGTGTGTGTGTGTGTGTGTGAGAGAGTGTGCGCACACGTGTGTGTGTGTGTGTGAGTGTGAGTGTGTGAGTGAGTGTGTGCGTGTTTGTGTGTCTGTGTGTGAGAGAGTGCGTGCGTGTTTGTGTGTGTGTGTGTGTGTGTGTGTGTGTGTGTGTGTGTGTGAGAGAGTGTGCGCACGTGTGTGTGTGTGTGTGAGTGTGAGTGTGTGAGTGAGTGTGTGCGTGTTTGTGTGTCTGTGTGTGAGAGAGTGCATGCGTGCGTGTGAGAGTATGCACGCGCGTGTGTGTGTGCGTGCGTGTGTGTGCGTGTGCGTGCGTGTGAATATTTCTGTGTGCGAGTTTGGGAGTTGGATGCATATCTGTCGTCTCAAGGCGCCTTTGCCAACCTGTCAATCACAGCAAGTTCTTTCATCTGTCACCATAACAACCGACTTCTGGATTCCAAACCCTTGTCAGCGTTCCCCCCATACCGTATGGCACCATTCTGAGATAAACCCTTTATCCTCTCCCCAAATAACACAGCTCCAGCAAAATACCCCCCAGAAAATGGGGTGGACTCGAATCAAATCCTGTGAGCGCAAAGCAAGGCTGTGACTCATCCCCAATGTTTGTTTTCCTCTGAGAAATAAATAAATATGTTCATGGCGCTAAGAGGCCCACCAGGCCACCGGGGGCAGGCTGCTAGCTGCCCACTCATGTATAAAACAGCGTGAGCGCGCTGTGGAGGAAAACCCTCGAGAGACACGTTCACAGCACCTCTCACTAATCACTCGTATGCAACGCATAATTATCGACCAATTAGCAATTACAATAACACTTCTCCCGTAGCGAAAACCTTGGATGCCTAGACCTCAGGAGGTGGTGGACATTTTGGAGCGTTTCTGCGGCAGTACAGCGTCATACGCTTTCCGTGTGCAGGACAGGAGAATAATGCGACAGGCTTTAAAAAAAATGATTTATTCATTTTTGGTTTATGATTTTTCCTGTATTTCTCCCATATTTTGGGGGGTATTTTGCTGGAGTGGCCAATTGTACCGTCTATTTATTTTGATTTGCCCTCCTCACACGAACTCACCGCCCGTCTCTACGAGGCAATTCTCTGAGGGCAGCGAACTCCACTTCCTCCGAGACGGAATTCGCCCCCACCCACGTTCTGGAGACACTCTTGCGTGCTTCTCGGCGAGTTCATGCCAGCTCACCCTCCCCCTCTCCTTCTGGCGTTTGACCACAGCCCCAACAGGACCGGTCTGGTACAGTCAGGTTTCGAACCGTGACCGTGATAGGCAGCTCACACTCATAAAGGACCAGCCAAATTCGGGTGCGTTAGACCGCTGCGCTATCGGAGGACCCATGCGCCAGGCCGTATTGTCTTTATTGTTTGTTTGCTTGGCACGTTGGGTTATCCAGGGTGACTTACAAAACAAACATTTTTTACATTTTATGAATTTATGTAGTTTTGGGGTTGGGTGTGTTTTCGATATCAAGTGAAGCACCTTGCCCAGAGGCACAGCAGCAGGGGGGGGGCGGTGGGTGGGTGGAGTGGCACGCGTCAGGAGCCGGCCGCCAGCTCTCCGGTTCATTAGCCGCTACGCTGCACCTCCTCCCCCTCCAGCCTGCATCTGTTCTGTCACGAGGCCCGCGGAGTGCAGGATTTACTGCGCCGCGCGGCGCTTCCCAAAATGTGTCCCCTTGTTTAATTGGCCGGGGCTGAGTGATGTGTTGAGTGTGTGGCGTGTGTGTGGGACTCCCTGAGATGAGTCACACTTGTGATGGAGAGGAGAGGGGAGGAGAGGAGAGGGGGACTTGATCCCCCCCCTGGATTTAAAGACCAGCTGAAAATTCCATCACAGAGAGAGTCCCTCCAGCTTGCCGAAGGTCACAACCACCCACACAGCCCTGTGACAACAACTGGGCTCTGCAGTGTGTGTGTGTGTGTGTGTGTGTGTGTGTGTGTGTGCGTGCGTGCGTGTGTGCGTGTGTGCGTGTGTGTGAGCGTGTGTGTGTGTGTATATGCGCGCCTGTATGCCTGTTTGTGTGTGTGCATGTGTGTGTGTGTGCCTGTATGCCTGTGTGTGTGTGTGTGTGTGCGCGCCTGTGTGTGTGTGTGTGTGCATGCGTGTGTGCATGCATGAATGCGTGAGTGTGTGTGTGAGTGTGTGCTAGTGTGTGTGTGTGTGTGTGTGTGTGTGTGTGTGTGTGCCCGCCCGCCCGCACCGCACTGCAGAGTTTAGCATGCCATTTTAGAATGCAAGTGGGCGAGGGCTCTTTACTCTGTCCTTTGTATCAGAAACAAGTCAAAGCTGAGGCTCGGCTGCCCCTGGCACACACTGTACGCTGTAACTGAAATCTGGCCAAAGGTCAGCTGGGGGTCAATGGAAGCGCTATGGGGACCACGTCAAGGTTCTCCTGGCAACAGGCAACGTGAAAAACCCTCAGACCTGGAGAGGCCAGCTGAGGACAGATACGCCTGGCACTCCTACTGCCTCACAGGCACCCTCCACATAGAGGACCTGCCTGAGGAGAGCAGAGAGACGCGCACACACACACACACACACACACACACACAGGCGCGCATACACACACACACACACACACACACACACACACACACACACACACGTCCCGTAGCTCAGTTGGTAGGGCATAAGAACATAAGAATACATAATTAGCAGAACGGGCCGTTCAGCCCATCTAGGCTCATCATGTCCTAATCTAAAGAGTATCTAGTCCTACATCTAGCCTGGACTTGAATAGCCCCAAGTGTTTCTGCCTCTACTACCCGACCTGGCGAGCTGTTCCAGAGATTGACAACTCTCTGTGTAAAGAAAAACTTCCTAATATCTGTGCGGAATTTGCCTTGAACTAGTTTCCACCTGTGGCCTCTTGTTCTGCTGACCCCACTTATCTTAAAAAATCTTTGGTATTTCACTTTGTTAATCCCTTTTAGGAATTTAAAAACCTCAATCAAATCCTCCCTTAGTCTCCGTTTGCTGAGCTTAAATAGATAGAGTGCCTTAAGTCTATCCTCATAAGTTTTACCTTTCATACCAGGTATCAGTTTAGTTGCCCTTCTTTGAACTTTTTCAAGAGCGTCTATATCTTTCTTGTAGTGCGGTGCCCAGAACTGCACTGACAATGCCAAGGTTGTGGGTTTCGATCCCACAGGACTACATATCTGTTGTTCAGATGGGACGGTAGCTTGCCAGATGTTACTAGCCAGACATGTTAGCAAGCTATGTAATACATACATGAAACACTCGCTTAGTGTAATTATTAAAGTTTTCAACTGGCCAATCAAAAACTTTTAATTAAATGTAGCAAAGTGACGCTTTAAATGAGCTTCAGCATTGCATGTTTTTCACGTGGTGAAAAGCAGGACATTTTTGCATTCTTCAGCAATTTGTTGGGACACCAGGACAGGCTTCTCGACACTGGGTCATATATGTATATATGTATATGGGTCAATGACATGACATGCATATTTTTGTGTCCGAGTTCATTATTTCCATTTTAAAATAAATTAATCAATTCAAGTCATATATGATTTTATTATATAAAACATGTTTAGTTTGAATCAATTTTCAGTACATTCAAATAATATATATTACTTTGTGTTTTGGCATCTCAAACCCCCAAAATGTCAGGTGGCGCAACCGTCCGAGCAAAGGAACAGATTAAGAAAACTGTAAAAAGTGGTATTTTAATAATAATAAATTCAATATAAAATACTGTGGCATGATTTTATGTTTGAAACCTTTCAAATAAACATAATTTTACAAATAACAATAGTTTTAAAGCTATTGAGATAATTGAGGAACTTTTGTCTGGCAATTTGTGCTTTTCAAATGTCAGGGTGGCACAACCGTAAACATGGGAGTTTTATTTTGAAGTCAAGAGGCTATTGCATCAGCCAGATGTTGCATCATCCAGAGGACCCTATCTGACATCCATGGCTGACTGAAAAGGTTTGCGGAGCTCTCTCAAATATTGATCAAAATAGCTACGTTCACCTCATAGGTAGGATGGTACACTTTCCATGTCAGGTGGTACAACCAATGTAAAACTAGGAAAATGTTATTTTATCACAAACCTACTTATTCTGTTTTAAAATGATTTGTATGCTATTGCTAGCATAGGTCAAAGCTAATGCAGGTGTCCAAGTAGAAGCCTGTTTAATTTGAAATCAGTTGCAAAAGTCAGGTGGCGCAACCTGTAAGTCAGGTGGCAAACCGTAAGGAATGCCACTATATGAAATAAATAATGTTATTTAAAGCTTCAAGATGCTCTAAAATGTTTATTCGTTTCAAGTTAAATATGTTATACACGTTGGATGTTAAAAATACTAAATAACTGACCCTTAGAATGCAGTAATCTTAAATTATTGTTAATATAATAATCAACCCCCAAAAAACAAATCTGTAAGGCACTATAGACACTCTAATAGATACTTGACCAAGATTTCACTTCAAATAAATAAATAATAAATAATAGGAAAATATAAATAATTTTACAAATATTTGGTTGCGCCACCTGACATTTTTGGTCAGTCAAGTTAAAAATACAGTCAAAAATGAATTTAAACACATTGAAATGTTATTTAACAAATGAGGCTTGTTTAAGCACATTGTCACAGATTCAAAAATATGCATTTTATCTATTTTGAACAAACTTTTTTTAAAGAACTTTTAGAGGCCTTATTTGTCATTGACCCATATGTATATGTTCTAACCTTATATAATTTAACGTTGTCATATTTGAATGAAAAACATGTTTTCCTGAACCGCTCCCCGACCAACGTGCTCTAACCACAGTAACCGTAGCAGTAGCAAGATCGATGCTAACATTTACATCACATCAAATGTAATGTTTACGTTGCATTTATCATTATCATTATATCACGTGACAAAATTAACCATTAAAAATGCAAATATTCAAACTCTTAGCTGTCAACCCTATCTTTTTATCTTTCACTACAAGTGGAGGAATAATACTAGAGAAAATGTAATCACAACATGAAGCCAGGTTTCCCCACTTTGAGCATTCTGTTGAGATTCGTTCCACTGCAGTCGTGTTTACAGTAGCCCAATGGTGGCAGACTCGGGGGAACTGAATGTATTTACTTACAGTGTGCAAAGATGGGCGATGTGAGTCTCCTGGGACTGATGTTAGAAGAAAGAGGAAGAGTTGAACTTTGCAAAGAGTTTTTACTGATAAGAGAAATTCCTCCAGGTTATTTTTTTAGTTGTGGGAAAAGATAAACAGTACTGAACGCCGTGACCTATGAAATACTGTACGGAGGACCGCGAGTTTACCTTCTAATTCTTTCTGTGTTCTTGACAACAGGCATATGACTGGAATAAATGTCAGTTTCCAACACAATTGTACAAATATCTCTCTATCTACATATCAGATTGCAATCTACTGTGCAAGTAAGGAATGCTTTCATCTCTTCCTGAACCTGGGCAAATGAGGAAAGTGTTTCTTGGCGAATTTACACATGCCAAAATATGATCATTTTTACACACTAACAGTTTGAATAAAAAAAAAATGTTTTTATTATTTATTATTTCTGCTGTTTTTCCCCACACTTTTTTCGTATCCAATTTCCTCTCTTTTTTTCGTGCCAATGATCCCCTCCCTTGTATGAGAACTCACTGCCGTAGTCTGGCCAGTAGTGAGCGCTGCACTGCCTCCTTCGAGCCAGTGCCCGCCTAAACCGAAGCCTGTCACCGACGCACAGGACCACTCATATATGCAGCGAGTCTTTCCTTAGTCTTTTTATCCCTCCCCCCTCCCTGGGGCGGACAGCCAATTTCCGCCCCCTGGCAGAACTCCCAGCCAGAGGCGAAACTGGCGTGACCGGTGGAATCGAACCCCAGTCGCCGTGTCTAGCGTCGAACGCTCTTACCACTAAATACCTTCGCATTTTAATCTTGGAATAAACCACTTCAAGTCGTGTGTTCTCAGGATATTTACACACTTCTGGGGTGGGAACTCTGTTTAACAGCCTCGTGCCGAAGCACCACCCCAGGTGTGTGTATATATCATGAGAGAACGCACAACTTGTCGTGGTTTATTCCCTACTGATCACAGTAATGTGTATATTATTGTAGATCATAGTTTCCTGTGACTATGAAGTTAATATTAAGGCAAATTGTCAGTGAAAACTCAGTGATCTCAGCCACTCAAGCCTTGCTCTTCATATGTAAATGTATACAGCGCAAAGCAAATGGAGGATCAGAGAGCCAATGAGATCGAAGGTGGAAGTTGCAGCCAGTTTTGTGTCGTGCGTATGAATATTCATGAGGGCTCTGTTAAGCATGCGAAGCGTACAATGAGCACGTCTGTCCCAGGACTCTAATTATAGTGTATTTGCATAATCGTCATGTAAATATTCCGTCTTAAGAGTGTTCAGTCTTTTTTGGGCTTTTGATTGAGGGAAAACGGGGATATTATTATGAGTGTGAATGAAGATAATAATAGTTTTAATAATCATGTTGAATACTATGAGTATCATTGTGGAGATTATAAATTATGGTGGGAATAATCGCTCATTACCCTTATAATAAGGATGGTGAATAAGTCTCTAGTGTAATTTCTAAAGAGATATATTTAGGTAAATTGTAAGACCTTAAGTACTGCTTTTGTATCTGTGTGGTATAGAGACAAAAGACCTGGGCTTGTAAATGGAGGTTTGAAGGCTCCAGTACCAGGTTATACACTGCCATCGTCCTCTGAGCTAGATATTTATTCATTCATTCATTCATTCATTCATTATCTAACTCGCTTATTCCTGGCCAGGGTTGCAGGGGGGCTGGAGCATATCCCAGCATGCATTGGGCGAGAGGCAGGAATACACCCTGGACAGGTCACTAATCCATCGCAGGGCACACACACCATTCACCTACACACTCATACCTACGGGAAATCTAGACTCTCCAATTAGCCTAACGTGCATGTCTTTGGACTGTGGGAGGAAACCGGAGTACCCGGAGGAAACCCACGCGGACACGGGGAGAACATGCAAACTCCACACAGAAAGGCCCCCGGCCGGGATATTTAAAGATATTTAACCTGAATTGCCTTCGAAAAATATCTCGCTTCATAAATGGGTAGTACCCCAGCTGTAAGCTGTGTAAGTCACCCCGGATAAAGGTCTCTGCTCAGCAAATATATAACGTAATCCCTCATCTGTCTCCATGCAAAGCGCTCCAGTGTCCAATCTACTGTGGAGGAAATGTGTTGAGATGTGGTGATCCTCCTATATGTGTGTCTGCTCTGCCTGTGATCGAACGTGTTCAGACTTTACAAAACGGCACAGGCAGTTTTTGTTCCTTTTTCCTCCCGTCTGGAATTTGCCACGTACCGTGATCTTGTCACTGCTGTGCCACTCTCACCCACACAGGGAGCACGGCAGCTGAGTGTGTGCGCCCTTTGATACACTTGCCCGCAAGCCAGTGACTTCTCTCTACGTCACGTGCCAGACAGCGTACCACAGAACAGATCACTAAGGGCATAAGAGTGCATAATGAGGATAACGGGCCGTTCAGCTCATCTAGGCTCGTCATGTCCTAATCTAAAGAGTATCCAGTACTGCATCTAGCCTAGACTTGAATAGCCCAAGTGTTTCTGCCTCTACTACCCGACCTGGCAAGCTATTCCAGGCATCAAGAACTGTCTGTGTAAAGAAAAACGTCCTAATATCCGTGCGGAATTTGCCTTTAACTCATTTCCAGCTGTGGCCTCTTGTTCTCGAATCAACTTATGTTAAAAAATCTTAGTAGACAGGTTTATCAGTTAGCATCTCTCCTTAACAGTTTGTAACCTGCGCCCCTGGTGAGCAGGTAGGGAGTGCTTATGCAGCAGAAACACCATAGAAACCTAGCAGACTTGTGTACAGTGGGTATAAAAATTATTCACCTCCTTTGCCAATTTTAATATTTTATTTTCCTGCTTCATGGAATCAAAATTGATTTAATTGGGCTTTCTTGCAACTGATCAGCACTAAATACTCTATAGTGTCAAATAAACAAAAATAACTTTATAAAAATGAGCTTTTTCTTAATGAATTAATTATAGTTAATACAAAACTGGCGATAATTGATTCCATAAGTATTCACCCCCCCTTGACTTAATACTAGCAGAAAAGCACCTTTAGCTGTGAGCCTATTTGGGTAAGTCTCTACCAGCTTTGCACATCTGGACACAAGTTTTGCCCATTCTTCTTTACAAATTGCTCAAGCTCCATCAGGTTGGATGGGGACCGTTGGTGAACAGTAATGCCGAAAGAGGTGAATACTTTTTCTACCCAATGTAAGCCCCACACCTGGGAGAGACACGCACACCTCTTACATCTCACCTCACATGACTCATTGGTGGTGGTGTTAATTTACTGCCATTACAGCATGTCTTCTTCAGTGTGTCTGTGTTCAGGCCCGCCTCAGTAAAGAGAGCGCAGAGAACGCAGCCAGACCCCCCCTCCAGCCCCCCCAGTCACATGGGGAATGTCTTGCGGGTGGCAGAGTCCTCCATCTCCCTTTCAAACTTTTTTTTTTTTTTTTTTTTTTTTGGGGGGGATTTTGTTTCAGATTTTCTCCCAATTTAGTAGCCAATTACACCCTCTGTTTTCATGTCAATCCCCCCTCGTATTGTGAGTTCGCTGCCGTAGCCCTGAGACCGGCAGTGACAAAGGCGATGTACCGCCTCCCACGAGCCAGCACTTGCCAAGCCGTCGACTGTAACTCCGGTACACTAGAGCCACTCCTATACACAGCATACTCATATTGGCTTCCCTCCCCCCTCCCTGGGGCGGACAGCCAATTGCCGCCCCCTAGTGGCACTCCCGGCCAGAGCGGATACTGGCGCCGCTGGTGGAACCTAACCCCGGTTGCAGTGGCCAGTGTCGAACGTTGTAACCGTTAGACCACCCGGGAGGCCATTTCCAGCATGTTTTGCTGAAAATGCACAGTGAAAATACACAATGGACTTTATGAAAAAATATATATACATGGCTTGCATTGCGACCGGTCTGTTGACATCGCTAGTGTGAGCTTCCAGCAGCAGCGATGGCACACATTCGTCCCGCAGGGGGTAGAGTGGGCCAGGGTTTCTCGTTGACAAAAGTGTAAAAAAATAATAATAATAACTCCAAAAGAACAAAACAAAACAAAAAGTTGGTGATAAAATTTGTCACACCTTTCATACCCGTAGTCATTTTGTTTGTGCACCCTCCTTTGGCTTGCATGACACTGAGAATAGTGTATTTTATGATTTGTACAGTGTACAGTAGCAACAGCAATAACAATAAACAACATTCTTTGGCTTCATATGCCTATTGATTTCTTCAAGGCTATCGCAAGCTGCTACAGGCTGCTTCCCTTCCACAAACATATTTATGTTTAAATGTTATATTGATTATTATATGATGTACAGGTAACCACCAAAATAAAGGAAACACACCAGGCTCTGGAGGCTCTGTTATGGTGTGGGGTGCATTTTCCTGGCATAGTTTAGGTCCACACAACCCCTTAGAGGGCAAAGTAAACAGCAATAAATACAAAGCCATTCTTCCTTTGATCATCCTATAGTGAAGCATTTCTATCCTGATGGGAGTGGTCTCTTCCAGGATGACAATGCCCCCCATCCACAGGGCACGAGTGCTCACTGAATAGCTTTGATGAACATGAAAACGATGTAAACCATATGCCACGGCCATCTCAGTCACCAGATCTCAACCCAGTTGAACACTTATGGGAGATTCTGGAGCGGCGCCTGGGACAGCGTTTTCCACCACTATCAACAAAACACCAAATGATGGAATTCCTCTTGGAGGAATGTTTGAAAGTTGCATCCCTCCAATAGAGTTCCAGACACTTTTAGAATCCTACCGCTCCTCTCCCCCTCCAGCTTGTGCCGGCTCTCCCTCCCCCTCCCCCTCCCCCCCCCTCGCCCCTCCCCCTCGCCCCTCCCCCTCCCCCTCCCCCTCCCCCCTCGTCGGTCTATGCGAAGATCCGCCCCTGAGTGTGCTGCACAGACCGGTTGTGTGTGAGTTATTTAGGCGTGCGTTTGTGTGGCAGGTTTGGGACGGCACGGGCAGTGGGCAGAGCCTGCGGACATGCTCCTCCCACGGAGGGGCGGTGCGGGACGCCTGCTGGACCCCCTGTGGGCGACGCCTCCTCACCGGCTCTTTCGACACCAAGGTCAAGCTGACTGACGTGGAGACCGGTGAGTGACACTGTGTCTTTCACACTGCAGATTCACACTGTGTCTTTCACACTGCAGATTCACACTGCAGATTCTCACTGCAGATTCACACTGCAGATTCACACTGTGTCTTTCACACTGCAGATTCTCACAGAATTACAGTGGCTTGGGTAAAGGTTTACATTTAGATGTAAATACTAAATACATACAGATTTAGGAATAGGAATATACTTTATTAGCCATGTTACACAATGTAATTGAAAATAGTCTTTTCGCATATCTCTCCTACACACACACACACACACACACACACACACACACACACACACACACACACACACACACACACACACACACACACACACACACACACACACACACACACACACACACACACACACACACACACACACACACACACACACACACACACACACACACACACACACGTATTCCATCCCCTGGAGCAGTTTAGGGGTTCAGTGCTCAAGGGCACTTTGGCAGTGCCCCAGGAAGTGAACTAGCCTCCCTCCGGTTTCCAGTTCATTGTTTTTTCCTTTGGCCTTCCTGGGATTCGAACCAGCAACCCTCCACTTGCCAGCGCGTGTTGCTAACCATGAGCCAAAGTTACTGATGCCCCTAATTGATCCTGCTCTGTATGGCCACTCACCATCTGCACTCATTCAACCTTAACAACTGACCAAGGGATCTCTCAAGAACATCGGGGGAACATTCCGGTTAGATTCCCATTTAGCTGCGAGATAACGTTCACCTAAATAGTCTAGAATAGGGATGGGAAATTCCGGTCCTGGAGGGCCTGTGTGTATGCAGGTTTGTGTTTCTACCAATTACCCCTGGCTCAATTAACTAATTAGTTGGATACGCCAATGCTGGTTCACTTGTATATTAGACCACAGTAACATGTTTCATATGGGAACACAAGAACAGTCTTCAGCTGTCACTCATGGGCTTATCAAGAAATTGAGCTAAAATGTCAGATCATGTACATGATTGGGCTAATTAAATAATTAAGAGAAGAAGTTGGCATGAAATCCAGAATCTGATACGGCCCTTCTTGCCCACCCCTGGTCGAGAATAACATTACACGTATATTACACACACACACACACACACACACACACACACACACACACACACACACACACACACACACACACACACACACACACACACACACACACACACACACACACACACACACACACACACACACACACACTTACTGATAACTCATGTGATGGGAACACTCTGCTCACTGAGCCAAATCCATTGTGCTTTAAGATACACGGTGCCAGGTGACGTGGACAGATGCACTAGCCCTACAGTGTACCAGGAACCGTTTAGCAGCATCTCAAGAACATTGTGTTTAGCGTACGTCAAAGTTATTCTGGTAAAATAGGCTTTCGGTCGTGCCGGCGTCTGGAGCTGACATCTTGTCTGCTCTCCGACGGATCTGATATCTGTGCGTCTGTTCTGCTTCGTCAGTGACGGCGCTTACATTATCCGGTTTAGGAGTCTGGGAAGGACAAATACACTCAAACTTTTTTAACTGCCAGCGCTTTTGTGATTGACATTCAGAAGATTAACTGAGCGCAACACTCCACATGAACCCAGCGGAGCGACACAGACTCGACACCGAACAGAGTTGGCGGAAAAAACCCCTAAAATGGATTCTTCTCTTTAGAAACGTTCAAAGTGTTTTTTAACAGTGTACATTACATTACATTACAGGCATTTAGCAGACGCTCTTATCCAGAGCGACTTACACAGTTTTACATTTCTTTACAGCTGGATATTTTACTGAAGCAATCCAGGTTAAGTACCTTTAGCTCAAGGGTACAACGGCAGTGCCCCACCTCGGATCGAACCTGCAACCTTTGCGTTACAAACCCAGCTCCTTAATCATTATGCTAATCATCTTTAATAATATTACAGAATAATTTTGGGGGTGGGGGTCATTTTTTTATTCAATCAGTATTGTCCATTGCAGTTATAGCTTGTATCATGGTACACACACTCTCACACACACACTCACACATATATATACACACACACACACACACACACAACACACACTCACACACAACACACACTCACATCACACACACTCACACTCACACACACACTCACACATATATATACACACACTCACACACACACACACATCACATACACACACACTCACACATATATATACACACACACACATACAACACACACTCACACACAACACACACTCACATCACACAACACGCACACACAACACACACTCACATACACACACACTCACACACAACACACACACAACACACACACATACACATATATACACACTCACATATACACACTCAGACACTCATACTCACTCACACACACTCATACACACTCACACAAACATACACACACACACACACACACACACACACACACACCATGGTAGCCGTGGCATAGACAAACACAGGTCAAACCACGCTTTTTGATCCATAGTAACCTCATAAATAAGTTCAACAGATACAAAATAAATCTTGTGAAACTCACGCTGACTTGAAAATCAATCTGTAGACCTTTCCGTAGAGAGGTTTTATTGAAGGCAATATTATTGAGGATGTATTCTAGCAAGGATGTCAAGTCAACTTCCCTGTTTTTCCCCACAATGTTGGATTTCTTTGCATTCTCCCGTCTTGTTGTACATTCCTGTACACGTCTCACCCATGTACACACCATTTCACAACCCAGCCTTCCCTGTGGTCAAATCAATCACTGAGCCTGCTCAGATACAGATGATCGCTGTATTGCAAGTCGAATAGGGCGAAAACGTAGGCATTTACATTTACATTACATTTTAGGCATTTAGCAGACGCTCTTATCCAGAGCGACTTACACAGTTTCACATTTCTTTACATACAGGTGGATGCTTTACTGAAGCAATTAAGTACCTTTAGCTCAAGGGTACAACAGCACTGCCCCGCCTGGGAATTGAACCTGCAACCCAGTTCCCTAACCATTATACTGCCGTAGGCTACTCATGGGTTACACTGCACTGAGAGACCCCAGACATCTCTGTTTCACACTGACCTGACAGGAGAGACGACGAGCACAGGCACACTTCACCAGAAAACACTCCATTGTGGAGCCTTGTTCATAATTGTATTTCTGTAAGCCCAGATTTGTCTGGCTGAATGTAGAAAGAGGCAGAGCGCTGATGGGAAGCCCATAGATAAAACATTTTGTCTCCACAGTTCAAGAAATATGGCTAAAAGTCAGTGGACACCTGACCATCACACCTATATGAGCTTGTTGGACATCCCATTCTAAAACCATGGGAATTAATATGGAGTTGGACCCCCCGTTGCGGCTATGACAGCTGTCACTCTTCTGGGAAGGCTTTCCACAAGATTTTGGAGTGTGTCTGTGGGAATTTGTGCAGGCATTCTGATATTATCATTAACTTGTTAGTTATAGTGGATAGCGTAGCTGTCTAACGCACCACACTTTGGCTGGTCCGGTGTGGTGTGCGCTGCCTGCCAGGGATGCGATTCAAAACCCGCGTCTCTACCAGGCCCTGGTCGTCAGCCCAAGCGGGGGCGGCATTTGGCTGTCCGCCCCAGGGGGAGGGGGGAGGGTGAGCCGGCTCAGGTCCGCAGAGAAGCACGGAAAAGGAAGTCTCCAGAACGTGGGTGGGTGGGCGAGTTCCGTTTCGGAGGAAAAGCGGAGGTCGCTGCCCACAGAGAATTGGCTTGCCTCGAGTAGTTGAGCGACGGACCCGTGTGGGGAGGGTTAATCAAAATAAATAGAGGGTGCAATTGGCTACCAAATTGGGAGAAGAACGAGGAAAAATCTGAAACAAAAAAACGAAAACAAAAAAAACGTGTTAGTTTTCGGAGCAAGGCCGTGACTAATATCCTGTCCTGCATATACAGTATATATATACATATATGCCATTTAGCAGATGCTTTTATCCAAAGCAACTTACAGCAGTGAATGCAAACATTTATCAGTATATGTGGTCCCAATGGGAATCGTACCCACAACCTAAGCGTTGTCAGTGCCATGCTCTACCTACTGAGCCACACAGAAACATGCTCTACCTGCTGAGCCACACAGAACCACGCTCTACCTACTGAGCCACACAGAACCACGCTCTACCTACCGAGCCACACAGAACCACGCTCTACCTACCGAGCCACACAGAACCATGCTCTACCTACTGAGCCACACAGAACCATGCTCTACCTACCGAGCCACACAGAAACATGCTCTACCTACCGAGCCACACAGAACCATGCTCTACCTACCGAGGCACACAGAACCACGCTCTACCTACTGAGCCACACAGAACCATGCTCTACCTACTGAGCCACACAGAACCACGCTCTACCTACTGAGCCACACAGAACCATGCTACCTACTGAGCCACAGAACACGCTCTACCTGCTGAGCCACACAGAACCTCTACCTACTGAGCCACACCACACAGAACCACGCTCTACCTACTGAGGCCACACAGAACCATGCTCTACCTACTGAGCCACACAGAACCATGCTCTACCTACTGAGCCACACAGAACCACGCTCTACCTACCAGAGCTCTACCCTGAGCCACACAGAACCACGCTCTACCTACTGAGCCACACAGAACCACGCTCTACCTACCGAGCCACACATAACCACACTCTACCTACCGAGCCACACAGAACCACGCTCTACCTACTGAGACACACAGAACCACGCTCTACCTACCGAGCCACACAGAACCATGCTCTACCTACTGAGCCACACAGAACCATGCTCTACCTACTGAGCCACACAGAAACATGCTCTACCTACTGAGCCACACAGAACCATGCTCTACCACAGAGCCACACAGAACCACGCTCTACCTACTGAACCACAGAACCACACCACTGAGCCCACAGCTCTGCTCTACCTACTGAGCCACACAGAACCACGCTCTACCTACCGAGCCACACAGAACCACACTCTACCTACTGAGACACACAGAACCACGCTCTACCTACCGAGCCACACAGAACCACACTCTACCTACTGAGACACACAGAACCATGCTCTACCTACCGAGCCACACAGAACGCATAAGAACGTGAGAAGAATGTATGAACGCAGATGTAAGTGTGCCGTGCTGTGGCAGTCGGCCTGTCGGATGCTCTGTGCTGCGTCCGGCGGCTCTGAGAGCAGACACCGTGGGGCCCGCGCCTCCCTGCCCCGGCACAGCTGTCGATTCCGCCAATACAGCCCACAGATAATTATTCTGTGAGCCCGTTAAACATCCCGGCGGCTCCAGGGAGGAGATCGATAGTGAATACATCACCGTAGTGAAGCCAGCACCACCCCCCCCCCCTCCCCTCCCCTCCTCCCCTCCAGCCACCAAACCTTATCCGCTGACTTAATCCAGTTTTCCTCTGGTCTGACAGTGGCCACGAAACATGCTAACACACGTTGACACACCCTGACACACCCTGACACACACTAACACACCCTGACACACGCTAACACACCCTGACACACTCTGACACACACTAACACACCCTGACACACCCTGACACACCCTGACACACCCTGACACACCCTGACACACACTAACACACCCTGACACACCCTGACACACTCTGACACACCCTGACACACCCTGACACACTCTGACACACGCTAACACACCCTGACACACCCTGACACACCCTAACACACCTAGCTGCTGCAGCCGATGCTTGTTCGATCGCGCTTGGCTATTGACACAGTTTCAGCAGTTCTGCGTTGGCGTGGCGGTCAGGCGCCATGCAAACACCGCTCTCTCTAATGACTCGGCGGTGTTTGCATGGCGCCTGAGTGCAGAGGAAGCCAACAGCTCAGACTCTGCAGGCACCACTCAATATGCCAGAGCTACAATCCCTCTGCCTGCTAACGACGCCTTCAAACCAGGCTGTGTACAGCACGTCAGAGAACTCCACATAACGATATGGAAATAATTAGGACATCAGCACTGTAGGGATTCATCTTCCTTCAAATAAAAAAAAATGTGTTTCAAAATCGTTCCCCCTTTTTCTCCCAATTTAGTGGCCAATTCAACCCTCTATTTATTTTGATTCGCCCTCCTCCCCTCACGATCCCGCCGCCCGTTCTCCAGGTCTAGCTATTATCCCCGAGGCTGGCGATGATCCGCCTCCTCCGAGACGGAACTTCGCCCACCTGCTCTTTAGGAACGCCCTACTGCTCCTCGGCGAGCTCGTGCTCGTATTTAATTTGAATACATTTTAGTTTTGCTTTGTTTTCAGTTTTTCTTTTCTTTTTCTTTTCTGTTAAGCACTTTGAGACCGCTTGGCGAGGAAAAGTGCTATATAAATGAGGGTTATTATTATTATTATTATTATTATTATTATTGGTAAACGTGCTGCTTCTCTGGCTCGGCGCTCTAACAGAGGGGGAGTGGGAGTGGGGGCGGGAGTGAGGGGGGGGCTCTGATGTCGTTCATCATCAGCTCCCGTCGGGGTCGGGGGCTTTCCTCCCAGTCGATGATCCCTGCCCCCCTCATTCCCATTTGTCACAAACCCACATTTATCCTCTGCTTTTATGATCTGTGGAAGAAGACGCAGGCCGTGGGCTGTGACTGCTGGACAAGGGGGGATGGGTGCATGCTGGGAAAGCTGACAGGGGTCTGCAGATTTACGGGGAGGGGGGGGATTCCTGTGCTGATGACAGGTTGCTGAGGGAGAAAGTTCTGGAGCCAGGGTGTGGAGGGGGTGCGGTTCTGGCAGCGTGCGGGGGGCAGGAAGTCACAGTTGCAGCAGCAGCAGCGAGGAGTTCTGGGTTCTGGAGGATTGGACTGTGGAGTGGAGAAAGGACAGCAGGCTCACCTTCGTGAGGGTGATGTCAACCAGGTGGGCTGGGCGGAGTCTCGAGGCGTGGGGGTGGGCAGGGGGTGTTACGAGGAGCACGTGGGGGGTTACGAGGGGTGTGTTACGTGGGGGGGTGTGTAAGTGTATTAGCGGGAGGCGTGGGGGGAGGTGTTCTGCCCAACACACAGAGGCCCAGCTCCCCTGGCCCGCCCGCCCCACACTCCTCTCCCAGGGCCCCTGTGGGGGTGCGAGTTGTCGTCCGGGCTTGTGTTCTCCCATCACTGAAAACAGTCCCTCCAAAGCTCTGCTCGTGTGGCCTGTATTTCCTGTTGTTTTTTTTTTGGTGTGGCTCATGAGGCCTTACGGCGGAATGTCCTGGCTTTCACAGATTTCATCATCGCTGTGTTACCATGGCGCTATGTTACCATGGCGCTATGTTACCGTGGCGCGTGTTCCGTTGTACTGTTTCTCCTTTGATTGTTCCGGAACAAAGGGAAATTCAACAGTGTGTCTGTCTGTCAAAACTATCCCGGTCACGCCTTCGGAAAAACAAAGTGCCGCCTGTAATCAGGCAGAATAGTGGGGAGTTTGGCTTTGTGTTGCCGTCTTCGTGATGTTCTGTTCTTCTTCTCATCAAGGCCTGCACTGCGGATCAAAAAAAGACAGAGGGAGGGAGGGAAGGAGGGAGAGAGAGAGGGAGGGAGGGAGAGGGAGGGAGGGAGAGGGAGAGGGAGGGAGGGAGGGAGGGGAGGGAGGGAGAGAGAGGGAGGAGAGAGAGAGAGGGAGGGAGAGAGACAGAGATGAGAGACAGGAGAGAGAGAGAGACAGAGAGTGAGAAATTGAGGAAAGAGAGCATGAGAGAGAGAGAGAGACAGAGAGACAGACAGAGACAGAGAGACAGAGAGAGAGAGAGAGAGAGAGAGAGAGAGAGAGAGAGAGAGAGAGAGACAGAGAGCAGTTGGAGACAGAGACAGAGAGAGAGAGAGAGTTGGAGAGAGAGAGAGAGAGAGATGAGAGAGAGAGAGAGAGTTGGACTCCCTCACAGAAAGCGCATGCTCCCGGTGAAACCCGACGCACTCCTTATCGCACCTCTTCGCTAGGCTAATTACGTTTCTTAATTAAAATGTGAAGAGGCTTATTAATTATGCAAGGAGCTGATTTTTCATCTTCTCCCCAAACATTAGCCCAGGATCGGGATGACAGATTGCCACCGCTCACCGTGTCACCGTGGAGGGGAGAAAAAAACCCCAAAACAATTTAAACCTCACAGAACCGACAATACATTATAATTTCTGCACAAAGCAAAATAAATCTCCCCTCTCTTCACCTACCATGGAGAGAAAACACCCTTCCACTGCAACAAGTGGGGTGTGTGTGTGTGGGTACTGGAGTGGGATGAGATCCTTGATTTGAAAACAAATTGGAGAGGCTGCTTCAATACGGCGGTCCCGTTCCTAAAATGGCCGCCGGGCAGATGGAGTGATTTTCTCACTGATGGGAGGAGCTGGCCAGGGGTGTTCGCATTACTGTCCCTCGTTCCGCTGGCCCGGCTAGAGTGCCATCAACAGAGTTTTGGAGCACTCGTCCCAATGCACCAGTGCGCTCTGGAAACAGGCCCTGGTCGTCAGCCCCGATCGGGGGTGGCGTTTGGCTGTCCGCCTCAGGGGGAGGGGGAGGGTGAGTCGGCTCGGGTCTGCCGTGAAGCACGTAAGGGAGTCTCCAGAACGTGGGGCGGTGAATTCCGTCTCGAAGGAGGCGGAGTTCGCTGCCCTCAGAGAATTAGCTTGCCTCGTAGAGACGAGCGGCGGACCCGTGTGGGGAGGGTGTAATTAGCTACTAAATTGGGAGAAAAATGGGAAAAAATCTGAAACAAAATTAAAAAAACTCAAACAAACCGAGAAACAGTAAGATGTGCCACGGCTGATGTCTCTCGCCTCTCTCTCTCTCTGTTCTGTCGACTCCAGGAGCTGTCACAATGCACAAATGGAGAAATGAAGAGGTGTCGCCATCAATCAAACCTTCATAACTGACATCTCAGATTGTGCTGCTCCCAACTCCTCTATTAGTATTATTGTTCTGTTTTAATTGGTGGCGTATCACAGCACCAGGGAAATGAGGCTCTGTCTTCTCATCTCCCATAGTCATACGTGGGTCCTTCTCCTCTGGCCACTTTGACCGGTGCAGGAGAGAGAGAGAGAGTGGGAGAGGGAGGAGAAAAGAGGGGAGAGAGAGAGAGAGAGAGAGAGGGAGGAGGAAGGAGGAAAAGGAAGAGGGAGAGAGAGAGGAAGAGAGAGAGAGGGAAAAAAACCCAAACAATTTAAGCGTCAGTCTCAGCGGGCTGAGAAGATTAATTTTTTACACAGTAATTAAACGTATATCAGACGGCTCAGAGAATAATCTCTTTTAAGCGGTGTGAGCCCAAACACTCAGAGAGGAGGTAGAGAGAGAGAGAGGAGGTACAGAGAGAGGAGGTACAGAGAGAGAGAGGAGGTAGAGAGAGAGGAGGTACAGAGAGAGAGGAGGTACAGACAGAGAGGAGGTACAGAGAGAGGAGGTACAGAGAGAGAGGAGGTAGAGAGAGAGGAGGTACAGAGAGGAGGTACAGAGAGGAGGTACAGAGAGAGAGGAGGTACAGAGAGAGAGAGGAGGTAGAGAGAGGAGGTACAGAGAGAGAGAGAGGAGGTACGCTCAGAGAGGAGAGTAGAGAGAGGAGGGACAGAGAGAGAGAGGAGGTACGCTCAGAGAGGAGGTAGAGAGAGGAGAGAGAGAGAGAGAGGAGGTATGCTCAGAGAGGAGGTACAGAGAGGAGGGACAGAGAGAGAGGAGGTACGCTCAGAGAGGAGGTACAGAGAGGAGGGACAGAGAGAGAGAGGAGACCCACAACCTTAGCGTTGTCAATGCCACGCTCTACCTACTGAGCCACAGAGAACCACTAGTGTACTGGTGCACTGTGGCTGCCGTTGTGTTCACCCGTGTGAGTGCTGCACATTGGTGGTGGTTGAGGTGAGTTTCTCCTATCATTGTGAAATCCGTATCCGCTGTATAAATCCGATGTTCAATTCATGTTCAAGGTGAGCGGGAGGAAGGATTCAATCTGACGAGGCGATCCTGTGCATGGACTAAACTTCATCTTGTAGGTCTCTCAGAATCACTGTTAACGATGGGGGTGGGGGGTAAGGAAGGGAATCAGCAGGGACCTCCCAATACGATATTATCACCAGACTTAGGTGCCGATTTGATATTTATTGTGATTCTGTCAGTATTATGATTCAATGTTATGATTTCTTGCGATTTCTGCGTTTGTTGGCTGCTTGAGGCGACAGGTTGTTTGGCTTCCTCCGCCGTGTTCAGCTTTGGACGATGTCGAGCAAGATGGGCCCGCATGTTGGTCCTATTACCACACTTGACTTTTCCATCACAGAGTTGGCATACAGCTTTACATCTAGCTGCACTTTCCCTTTTAAATTGTGAAGCCCAAAGTTGTTTAAAGATGAAATATCGATTCAGGAGTCAGCGTGAAAGATATCGCCATTTTTCCCGCCATCCCTTGTGGAGTCCAATACTCTGCGTCTCGACCAGGCCTTTGGAGCGCACTGCTTTTAGAAACACACAGTGGCGCGCTACACCTCGAAACATTAGCTCTACCTTTCTCCGGGGTCAAGCTTTGGGCCAGCTCTGTTCTTTATTGTGCCGGGAGAGAAAGTTAAGAAAGTTAAGTTAAACACTGCTGCAGTTAAATAGCGCACACCTGGAAGAGGACTGCAGGACCTACACGCTGTCATTGTTGTGATGGTATCTCCGCTTTGTCGGTTGAAATGAGTTTTTTTAAATTTATTTTTATCTGCGGTTATTTTCCACTTGCGTCCTGAGATAAAAAAAAGCTGCTTATGAATTTGACTCTGCGAAAGTTCCCAGCCGCCTGATAGGAAGAGACAGCGGAGCTAATTCCCAAGAAGAACTGACTGGAAAAGCGCTGAAATGGGGGACACTGTCGTGGTGTGTTTTATTTTATTGACAGCTCTTTTCGCCAAAAAAAGAAAAAGCCATTTATGGATAGCCTACGTTCAACACAATACAACTCGCCCAGAAGCTCCACCACCTCATTTTGAGGCCATTTTTTTTGTGGAGGTTCCAGTATTCAGAATGTGATGGTAATTAGCTGCGGTGGCAGGTTTTAGCTGACGAGCGTCTGGGTTTTGTTCTGCTCGCTAAGCCTATTGTCTGGAGGCTCGGACAGGGCCCACACTCTTCCTCTCAGCACCTGACTACTCTGAAGGACGTTTAATGTAAGTGTTATCGTGGTTGAATTGTTCGTAATGAAAAGCAGAGGCCAGTACACCGGGGCTTTGCAGAGAACAGCCTGATTAATTATGTCTGGCTCCCTTTTTTACACATTAAACAGATGATGTTACTTTTTTTAAATTAAAATGTAGTTTCTGATTTTATCCATTTTTCCCAATTTAGAAGCCAATTACACCCTCTCTTTTTCATGTCAATCCCCCTCCCCCTTGTATTGTGAGTTGCCCTGAGACCGGCAGTGACACGGGCGAAGTATCGTCTCCTCTGAGCCGGCACTCGCCAGGCTGTCGACTGTAACTCCCGTACTCCAGAGCCACTCCTATACGCAGCGAGCTCTTGTCGGCTTCCCTCCCCTCTTCCTGGGGCGGACAGCCAATTGCCGCCCCCTAGTGTCACTCCTGGCCAGAGCCGACACTGGCGTGGCCGGTGGAATCTAACCCCGGTCGCAGTGGCCAGCGTCGAACGTTGTAACCGCTGCACCACCCGGGAGGCAAACGCTGTTACTTTTGTTCAGTGAGACAGAAGGTTGCACTAAACTGCAGTCGCACCCGTTTGGTCAAGACTGGATGTAAAACGCAGCTGAAATCTCCATAGCTTTGAGGATGAAAACGCCACAAGGTTTGAAATGGATAAAAAGATAGAATAGAATGGATCGGGCTCAATATGCTGTCAGAGCTGCATTTCTTTTTCTTTTTTTTTTAAGTTTGTCTCAGATTTTTAATTGAAATAAACAGAGGGAGAAAAGCAGGGAAAAAAAATCTGAAACAAATGTATGAAAAATAAAAAAACAAGGCCGCCACACACAAAGCAGTCGCTTGGCCTTTCCCCTTTTTCTAAACACCTTTTTTCTTTTTCTTTGTCTTTGTCTGAAACGCCTTCCGTTGAAACCGATTTATGGCGCACGGTTTTGTCAGACAGGGCGGTGATGTGGTTAGTATCGAACGCTGAGCTCGAGCGATCTGTGCGCTGTGGGAGGACATCGGGAGCGCTGCGTGTGAAAGGGTGAAGGGGTGGGGGGGGGGAGAGGAGGTGTCCCTCTGACAGGAGCAGACAGAGTGACAGCATGCAAATGAGGCTGTCACCTGGTCGGCTCCCTGACACTGACAGGATAATTGCTTTGCGGTCCATTTGGAAGTGAGGGGGGGTTAGGGTTAAGTGGAGAAGCGAATTCACCCCTCATCTCGCTCGCTGTAATGATTAACTGTAGTTTTCGCTTTCCGTTTGTCGTGTTGACTCGTACGTGCGCTGTCCACTGTAGACTGACCACTGTAGACTGACTGCTGCTGCTGTTGCTCTGTAACTGGGTTGCTGTGTGTTTTATAAGACACCCTGGTGAAAAGGTGTCAAGAAAATGAGTTCAGACTGGAACTCGACCGACTAAGACCCGACTGATACCCGGTTTTTGGCCCGGTTGCCAATGGCGATTTTGACGTGTCCTGGCCCTCATATTGCCGATATATAGACTAATATTGTGTCAATAAAACACATTTCAAATCACTCTTAAAAATGTATATTTTCTGGAGCAGTGAATAGCGTAGCGGTCTAGCGCTATGTATCTTAGCTGGTCCGATATGGTGTGAGCTGCCTGTCAGGGACGCGGTTCGAAACCCGTCTCTACCAGATCGGTCCTGGTTGTCAGCCCCGATCGGGGGCGGCATTTGGCTGTACGCCCCAGGGGGAGGGGGAGGGTGAGTCAGCACGAGTTCGTCGAGGAGCGAAAGGGCGTCCTAGTAAAAGAGTACGTGTGTGGGTTCCGCCTCGGGAAATTGGCTCGAACCGTGTTAAGGCACTGTTCTAGTGTGTGGATGAGCCCCACGGTCTGCATCCTGTTAAGACACTGTTCTAGTGTGTGGATGAGCCCCACAGTCTGCATCCTGTTAAGGACACTGTTCTAGTGTGTGGATGAGCCCCACGGTCTGCATCCTGTTAAGACACTGTTCTAGTGTGTGGATGAGCCCCACGGTCTGCATCCTGTTAAGACACTGTTCTAGTGTGTGGATGAGCCCCACGGTCTGCATCCTGTTAAGACACTGTTCTAGTGTGTGGATGAGCCCCATGGTCTGCATC
This sequence comes from Aldrovandia affinis, assembly GCA_029706075.1. Taxonomy (NCBI): domain Eukaryota; kingdom Metazoa; phylum Chordata; class Actinopteri; order Notacanthiformes; family Halosauridae; genus Aldrovandia; species Aldrovandia affinis. The sequence goes on from JAINUG010000128.1 coordinate 135,454, forward strand.
CTGTTAAGACACTGTTCTAGTGTGTGGATGAGCCCCACGGTCTGCATCCTGTTAAGACACTGTTCTAGTGTGTGGATGAGCCCCACAGTCTGCATCCTGTTAAGACACTGTTCTAGTGTGTGGATGAGCCCCACGGTCTGCATCCTGTTAAGACACTGTTCTAGTGTGTGGATGAGCCCACAGTCTGCATCCTGTTAAGACACTGTTCTAGTGTGTGGATGAGCCCCATGGTCTGCATCCTGTTAAGACACTGTTCTAGTGTGTGGATGAGCCCCACGGTCTGCATGCTGTTAAGGCACTGTTCTAGTGTGTGGATGAGCCCCATAATTGGGTTCATTGTTTTTCCTCTACATTATAGTTTATGGAGACGCACATTGGAAAGAGGCGTTGCGTTTGGGTTTCTCATTGGCTCTCTTTCGATGTTGGGTTTGAGTGCGTTCAGCGGTAACGCAGCAGATCGCTACACATCACAGGTTCAGATCGATCCACAAACACAGGCCTGGACTTGGCTGCTTAACCAAAGCTCTGTTTGAGGGAACACAAGAAAGCTGTAATCTCACCGCGCATCTGAAAGCATGGATAATTGATCGTTAATTACTTTGAAATTGTGGAGCCAGTCAGAGATGTTTCGTCTGCAGGGGAATGCGTTGGTGGCGGATGCTGGACTTCTGGTCGTGTGTTAAACCTGTGGAGTCGAGGAAGCTTTACCTGCCCTCGCACATACACAATATCTCCCTGGCAGGTCTGGGACTCGAAAGGAGAATCAGAATATAGAATAAATATATATATATATATGCTGCAGCATATTCAAAATCCTCAGTGTATATGGAGACTAACTGAAGAGTGGACCAACTTGTTTTTGGTCTACGAAACAAATTTGTATTATAAACCATATGTACACAAGAATTGAGTAAACCACCCACTGATCTATATATATGCCATATAGCAGACTCTTTTATCCAAAGCGACTTACAGTAGTGAGTTCATACATTTTTCAGTATATGTGGTCCCAGTGGGAAATGAACCCACAACCTAAGCGTTGTCAGCGCCATGCTGATCTGACCTTGACCCTCTCTGACACTCACTTGCAGTGCGCTAGCTTACTGGGCTCAGGCCAGGTTGGTCTCACACTTTCAGGCAACAATCAAAGCTCAAGCTTGGGGGGTGGTGGATAGTGTAGCGGTCTAATGCGCTATTGGCTGGAGTGTGAGCTGCCTATCAGGGACGCGATTCGAAAACCCATCTTTGCCAGACTGGTCCTGGTCGTTAGCCCCGATCGGGGGTGGCATTTGGCTGTCCGCCCCAGGGGGGAGGGTGAGAACGGTGTCCTTGTAAAAAGAGTAGGTGAGCAGGTTCTGTCTCGGAGGAGGTGGATCTACCGGCCCGGGAAAAATTGACTCATTACCCGGAGGCCGGCGGTGGACTCGTGGGGGAGGGGTGAATTGAGATAAATAGAGGGGGCAATTGGCAACCAAATTGGGAGAAAAACTGGAAAAAATGAAAAAACTAAAAAAAAAGCTCTAGTTGGAACAAGCATGATGATAGTGATCATACAACACTCGCAGATGGCCCTCGACTCATACATCGTAACACCGTAACAGCGGCATTGATGCTTCCATGGGGCAAAAGCGGAATATGTCTTGTGTTACCTGTACACAGCGGTGTCCGCATTTAACCTGCGCTCCAGAACGTAACTCAGTGAGCACCGCTGGTGCAAGCTCTGTCTCTGAACGCCACTTACAGCTTCTTAAAATGCCTTTACTGCTTATTTGCTTGGCAGAAGCCTTCATCGAGGGGCAACTTATATTTGACATACTGTCATTTGATATGTCTCAATATTTACTGGAGCAATTCTGGGTGAGCACCTAGAAACAGCACCGCCCCACTTACAGATCGGCGCTTTGAGTTCATTTGCATTTCTCTTTGTTTCAAAAGCACTGTGCAACAATAAAATAAATCATCAGTTAAAATATAATCCTTAAAAGAGCTGTCAAAAGCAGGAAGGAAACAGGCCTCTGGTAGCGTAGCGGTCTAACGCACCCGTATTACCTGGTCCTTTACGAGTGTGAGCTGCCTATCACGGTCGCAGTTCGAAACCCGTCTTTGCCAGACTGGCCCTGGCCGTTAGCCCTGTAGCGAGGTGGCAGGGGTGGCCACCATGCCAGGTGCTGAGTGGATGAAAGACCAAACAAAAAAACGACGGTTCAGTAGGCCAATTTATTACACTTTTTCAAACAATTAAAACAAAACACAAAGATAAAGCATTTAACTCAAAAACTATTCAAAAGAGGGAAACAGCAACAAAAACAACTGCACTTCTGCCTCCATGCCCCAAAACTCTCCCCTCAGGCATGGTAGGCTGTGCTTTTATAAAGGGCTAATGAAGGCAATGGCTCACAGCTGAGTTGATTGCTCATTAGCCTCAGGTGAGCCTGCCTGTAGGTGAGGCCGCTGCTGTCCAAGGTCCTGTAGTCCTCTCCAGGAGGGAACAGGAAGCCAAAAGGGAGGCGCAGCCCTCTCTACTCCTCCCAGTGTCACAAGCCCTGATTAGGGGTGGCATTTGGCTGTCCGCCCCAGGGGGGGGGAGGGAGAGCCGGCATGAACTCGCTGAGAAGTGCATAAGGGTGTCTCCAGACCATGTCTCAGAGAATTAGCTTGCCTCGTAGAGACGAGCAGCGAACTCATGCGGAAATAAATAGAGGGTGTAATTGGCCACTAAATTGGGAGAAAAACGGGAAAAATCCGAAACAAATTAAAAATATATATGAAAAAAATAGGGCAAAAAAGGTAATAACTGTAGAGAGGCTGTTTGAGGTCATAAATGGTCTCCGATATCATGGTTATACTCAGTTACATATCGTCACCTTCTTAAAATAATGGCCTAAAATAATAAAAGTCATATTTTCAAGTTTTTCAAAAAACAGAATAAACTGAACCAAATATAGAATATATGATATTTATTAATCATTTCACACAAAAAGGTTATGACAATATATGACTATTGACATACAAATAACGCTGTCTGTCAATTATGTAACATAAGAGGATTAGGGATTAGATTACTTAGGCCAATTTATGAACATGCCGTTGTGACTTAGGCAATTTTAAACCTGACTTAGGCCAAATTACTTCTGGAGTAAGTAGCCGCCATCTTGAAAGCTTGTAAAATTGGCTAAGTCACATTGTCTTGTCTTAGGAAAAAATAAAACGGCCTAAGTCACACGTAGTCACAAGTCACTTGACGTAGGCCATTATACTACCGGGGTAGGAACAGCATGATCTTTTCAATTAAGGATGTAGGCAATTTTACCAGAGGTGGCCAGCATCATGAAGAGATGACTTAAATAAAAAAAAGAATTTAAAAGGCCATTATTTTAAGAAGGTGACGATATTCAGATCGATACACATATCAGTTGGTCAGGTTGTGTCCTCCTGGATATCAAACGTCATCCATTTCTCCCATTTATTTTCAAATTCATCTTCTTTCACTCGCAACAAGTAGGTCATCTTTTCAAATGTAAAAATGTGCTCTCACTGGCTAGCCACTGTTCCAGTCGAGCAGGTTCAACTTCATACCAATATCTAGTTATTGCTTTCTTGCTCGCAGCCAGTAATATATTGGTCAGATATGTCCTGTCATCATATATATATCTATCTCTGAGGTATATGGTTTTGGGGATCCCATAACCCAGAGAATCTTCAATTGTTAAACATACTTTTTCCCCAGAACAGAGCTCAACATTGACATTCTCCAGCAGATGTGTGTCTTCATGTCCGCACGTTCTCCCACACAACTGCCCAGTTAAGTTATTTGAGGAGTTTGTGAAACTCTCTGCTGTTTCAGCGATTGAAGAGGGGCATATTTCACCTCCGTATTCCGGGTTTCCAGCTCCCCAGTCCCTGTTTTTATTTTGCTTCCTTCATTCGCGCGCTCTGAGTCGCGAGGTCGAAACAGCGACCGCGCTCTAGCCGATTTACGAGTCGCTGAGTTGTTTACAAGTAACTGTAACTGTAACTTGTTTTCACACAGTTGTGGCGATGTGTAATGTATTTACTGTGTCCAGTGTTTACGCGTTACCGAATATGTGCTTTGCCTTTCTGTGTGCCAGTTAAAAGAGCAGACTGCAGTGATTTATACACACACACAGACACACACACACACACACACACACACACACACACACACACACACACACACACACACACACACACACACACACACAGACACACACACACACACACACACACACACACACACACACACACACACACACACACACACACACACACACACACACACACACACACACCTATATATGAGCCTGGTACTGCCCCTGTCTCACACTCACACTCACACGCGCACACACACACTCACACACACAGACAGACAAACACACACACACACACAGACAACCGCACGCACACACACACACACAGACAACCACACACTCACACACACAGCCTCGCCCATTGATAGCTTTGTTATATGACGATGCAATAATTTGTGAATTCAGGCTGTTGTCGGATCGGTTTGTGAGAAGTGGGGCTTTTTTGATGGGTTCGGGCCCAAACGATGCGCTTGCTTACTGGACTCGGGCCTGACGTCCTGGGTTCTGACCGGCCTGACGTCCCGGGTTCTGACGGGCCTGATGTCCTGGGTTCTGACGGGCCTGATGTCCCGGGTTCTGACCGGCCTGACGTCCTGGGTTCTGACCGGCCTGACGTCCTGGGTTCTGACGGGCCTGACGTCCTGGGTTCTGACCGGCCTGACGTCCTGGGTTCTGATGGGCCTGACGTCCTGGGTTCTGACGGGCCTGTGCGTTCTGTGTGTGCGTTCACGGTGCCCGATTGCCTTCATTGTTACTTCATGTTTTTCCCCACCTTGAATTCCCGACACAGTGGCAGAGTGTTAGTGACGGGATTTAAGATGCTGGTCAGTAAGATGCTGGTCAGTAAGATGCTGGTCAGTAAGATGCTGGTCAGTGAGCCACATGAGAGATATGCAGACGCAGCGCAGCAGTGCACTTTAACGAGGTGTCATATACGAGACAGTACTTACGGCGTATGAAAAACCACAGAGTACAACAGCCTTTCAGTGTGAATTATCGTAGCATAACATTGCGTCTAGTCATGAGGGAAAGGGAAAGTTTCCTTTCAATCACCTAATGGCTACTAGGAACACTGTAGCTAATATCTGCCTTGTCATCTTGGCAGATAGAAGAACTGATTTAGTGTAAAAAGAAGCCTAGATGTGATCGAGGTTAAAAAAATAAATGTAAAGAAATCACAAAATCATAATTTATCAGCGGAAGACGGAAACAAAGCGAAACAGTGAAGAGGCGACCTGTGACCTGTGACCTGTGACCTGTGACCTGCTGTGGTGGACTTCCTGTGAGTGTAATTGTTTTGTGCCTGCTGCTGTTCCCAGGTCAGGAAGTGGCTGGCGTGAAGAACCAGTTCAAGGTGACCTGCCTGGCCGTGCAGCCCAGTGACCCCCATGTCTTCCTGAGTGGGGGGTTCAGCCCGGAAGTGAAAGCCTGGGACACCAGGACCTGCAAGGTCAGCCGCCATCTTGGCTCTTGTGTCCACCATCTTGGCTCTTGTGTCCACTGAGAATTCTTTTTTTTACATTTTTTAACATTTTTAAAATAATGTTATTTTTCAAATTTTACCCCGTTTTTCTCCCAATTTGGCAGCCAATTACCCGTGTGCTTAGTTCAATCCCCCTTCCCCTATAGTTTGCTGCCTCCTCCGAGACAACACTCGTCGTGCCGTCGACTGTAATTCCGGTACCCCAGAACCACTCCTGTGCGCAGCAAACTATGTCAGCTTCCCTCTCCCCTCCCTGGGGCGGACAGCCAATTGCCGCCCCGGTGGCACTCCTGACCAGAACCGATTCTGGCAAGACGGGGAATCGAAAATTCTTTTTTTTTTCAGATTTTTTCCCGTTTTTTTCCTAATTTAGTAGCCAATTGTACCTTCTATTTAATTTGATTTGCACTCCTCACACGAACTCACCGCTCATCTCTACGAGGCAAGCTAATTCTCCAAGGGCAGTGAACTCCACTTCCTTTGAGATGGAATTGGCCCACCCACGTTCTGGAGACTCTCTCACGTGCTTCACGGCGGACTCGAGCCGGCCTGGTAGAGAAGGGTTTCGAACCACGTCCCTGACAGGCAGTGCACACCGTATCGGATCAACCAAGATACGGTGTGTTAGACCGCTACGCTATCCGCCAGCCCCCTAGCTGCCATCTTGGCTCTTGTGTCTGCCAAGAATTCCACGCCCGTCGCAATCGGAGAGTTCTCTCTCTGCGGTGTGTGTCGGCCCTCTCGTGGGGTGATAGTGGGGTGATAACGGAGGCACTGGAGCGTTTGAGGTTGTTCACAGGCGGGAGGGTGGGGGTTACAGACCCTCCCCAAACTGAGCTTTGTCACTTGCCAGCCTGTGTCGCTAACCACTGAGCCACTGCCGCCTCTAATTGGGAATCGCTCACAGCTGCCCTCACAAAGCCCATTAACTAGAAAACTGGCGGGGCTCACGTTCCTGCGCCTCTCTCTCCCGTCCAATCAGGTGGTCCGGGTGTACCAGGCCGCCGTCCAGCAGACGCTGGACATCCTGTTCCTGGCGGGAGGGCGGGAGTTTGTGACCAGCAGCGACTCGGTGAGCCGGGACTCCGCCGAACGCACGCTCATCGCCTGGGACTTCCAGACCTCCGCCAAGGTGTCCAATCAGATCTTCCACGTAAGCAGTGAGCAGAGGTCCGGGGTCGCCCGTGGTAACACCGAGGGATAGGCAGTGTAGTGTAATGGTTAGGGGGGGAGCTGGGCTTGTAACTCAGAGGTTGCCGATTCAATCCCCAGGTGGGGACACTGCTGTTGTACCCTTGAGCTAAAGGTACTTAACCTGAATTGCTTCAGTAAAAATATCCAGCTGTATAAATGGATTGTATGTAAAGAAATGTAAAACTGTGTAAGTCGCTCTGGATAAGAGCGTCTGCTAAATGCCTGTAATGTTAAATGTAAATGTGGATAGATGGAGTCTCGCAGTGAATCAGAAAACCAGTCAGGAGCTGAAGTGCTCTTGATGTTGTGATCTTTACCATAACCGTGGCGCAGTGCTGGAAATGTCAGATGGGAAACGCGCCACCTGGCCAAGCGACTCACGTCATCGAGCCAGCAGCAACGCAGTCATGTGTCACGCACCTGTTTTGATGAGGAAAGGGTCATTTAATGTTAATGAAAAGCAATCAAACTATGTGGTTAACTGAGTCCCCATTTTCCATTTAAAATTTTAAAAAAGCTTTTGACATTTCATTTACACTTTGTTTTCTACAATGTTCTGGGAAACATTTGATGAAACAGTACTGAGTCATGATTTTAAAATATTAACAACTGGCGGATGGCCCAGCGGTCTAGTGCAGCTTTGAGTGTGCGCTGGTCAGAGACAAGATCGAAACCAGCGTTTCTACCAGAGGCCCTGTCGTCAGCCCGATCGGAGGCGGCATTTGGCTTCCGCCTCCATTTTCTAGTCCGTCGAGGAGAGAAGGTTAATGGAGTCCGTGGAAGAATTCCCATCTCGAAAGAAGGCGGGAAATAGGTCCAGGAATACCAATCTTGTTCCCGGAGGATGGGCGGCGGACTCGTGAGGGGCCATTGAAAATAAAATAGAGGGTATAATTGGCTACCAAAATTGGGAGAAAAACGGGGAAAAATCAGAAATAAATCAAATAAAAATAATAATATTAACAACTGTACTCTTCAGCTGAGGCCATGGAACAAGACTAGGTGTGAAGATTATTATTCTTTTACTCATTTTCAGACACTTTTATCGGCCCAAGTCTGACTTACAGCCATTTCTGCAGCGTCTTAAGAAAGTAATATAATATAATATATATATGTCATTTAGCAGACACTTTTATCCAAAGTGACTTACAGTAGTGAATGCATACATTTTCCAGTATATGTGGCCCCAGTGGGAATCGAACCCACAACCTAAGCATTGTCAGCGCCATGCTTAGGTAAAACCTAAGCATTTATCGCTTTGGATAAAAGCGTCTGCTAAATGGCATATATTATATTATATTATGCTCTACCTACTGAGCCACACAGAACCACACAGATCCATGCTCTACCTACTGAGCCACACAGAACCACACAGATCCATGCTCTACCCACACAGAACCACACAGATCCACGCTCTACCTACTGAGCCAGAACCACAGAACCACACAGATGAGCCACACAGAACCACAGAGATCCATGCTCTACCTACTGAGCCACACAGAACCCACAGACAGATCCATGCTCTACCTACTGCCACACAGCCACAGACAGAACCACACCACACTGATCCACATACCTACTGAGCCACACAGAACCACAACATACAATTGACCTTTAGAATCCTTATCTGTTACCGTCAATCGAAATAAATAGAGGGTATAATTGGCCACTACATTGGGAGAAAAGCAGGAAAAAATCTGAAACCAAAATGTAGAAAAAGAAAGTAATGAATCAACTCTCCCACTCTCGATGATAAATTGCTTCTGTTGTCTTTCCCCTGGAGTCTGAGTCTGAGTCTGGCGCTTCCTGTTTCCTGTTTCCTGTTTCCTGTTTCCTGTCGTGAAGGAGCGCTACACATGCCCGAGCCTGGCGCTGCACCCTCATCACGACTCGTTCGTGGCGCAGACCAACGGGAACTACATCGCCCTGTTCTCAGCGCAGAGGCCCTACAAGATGAACAAGAGGAGGCGATACGAAGGACACAAGGTCAGCGTTAAACCGCCGAGGGTCACGGCCTGCTTTCACAAGGGCAACTGTAACGGCAACTGTTCCATTATTAAAAATGGCCGCAGCTCAAATGATGAAAGCGCTCTGCGATGGCAGCCATAAAAATGAGCTGGAACGATCGTCACCAGGGCACGTATGTACAAAGATTCTGAGAGTAGGAGTGCTGATCTAGGATCAGGTTTCCCCTGTCCGTATCCTAACCATATCCATTATGAGATGAAAGGCTCAACTGATCCTAGATCAGCACTCCTACTCTTAGAATCTTTGTACATACGGGCCCAGGTTGCTTTTGGAGGGATTTTTTTTGGAGGGAATCGTGTCTAGCCAATCACTGCTGTCCCCTCTGTGTGTGTGGGATGCACTCGATTGACAGGTGTGTACAAAGAGCAAATGTTCTCTGGTGTGGATCCTGGTTAAGGGCTTATAGTTTATCTTTATCGTTATAGTTGTCATTCCCTTGGAAACGGTCCTTAAGGCTTTAGGCATACTGTGTTCTATTTAGCCATGCCCCTTCCTGAACTTTCATGAGGCAGCCAATCGGAAGCCTTCTCGCCTCAGTGGTGGACACACAGAACAGCACACTAAACTGAGTATCTGTTGTTCAAGTAGAATGTGTGTGGTGAGACCAAATCGCCACAGTAACTCGTACACCTCTCTTAAGCCACACGACTCAGCTCTAATAAGATGGCTTCTTGTGCCATTGCGCCCGCAGAGTTCTTAAAACCTCAAGGTTGGAATGTAATACCTTTGCATAGTGCACTCCTTTTGTGTGTGACAGTGTGTGCCCTAAGTTACGGGTGTGTTAGACCGCTACGCTGTCCGCCAGCCCTTTGGAGTTTAAGCTTTTGCGGGAGATGAGAATGAACCATAAAACAGGTCTTACTCACCCGCTGCTGGCACTTACAGCAAATCATCTGTTGTGTGCTAACAGGTGACTCACAGCCACCAGCGTTTTAAGCACAAGAACTCATAAACACACATAAAACACAAAGACACAAGGGTCAGAATGATTACCGGCCTTTTTTAACTTAATTGTCACAAATTATTTGTCCGTATGTAGTGGTCATTAATGCCTTTTAAGGAACATTTTGTTTTTAATCTAGTATTACTGACAGCTCGAGGCAGTGTTATATGGATGTGACCTGTGGTGTGTGTGTGTGTGTGTGTGTGAGTGACACTGTGGTGTGTGTGTGTGTGTGGTGTGGGTGTGTGTGTGGGTGTGTGTGTGTGTGTGTGTGTGTGTGTGTGTGTGTGTGTGTGGGTGTGGGTGTGTGTGTGTGTGTGTGTGGGTGTTTGTGTGTGTGTGTGTGTGTGTGTGTGTGTGTGTGTGTGTGTGTGTGACACTGTGGTGCTGTGTGAGTGTGTGTGATACTGGTGTGTGTGTGTGTTCCAGTGTGTCAGACTGGTGTGTGTGTGTGTTGCAGGTGGAGGGTTACGGAGTGGGCTGTGTGTGTGTGTGTGTGTGTGTGTGTGTGTGTGTGTGTGTGTGTGTGTGTGTGTGTGTGTGTGTGTGTGTGTGTGTGTGTGTGTGTGTGTGTGTGTGTGATAGTGTGTGTGTGTGTGTGTGTGTGTGTGTGTGATGTGTGTGTGTGTTGTGGTGGGTTACAGTGGTGTGTGTGTGTGTGTGATACTGGTGTGTGTGAGTGTGTTGCAGGTGGAGGGGTACGCAGTGGGCTGTGTGTGTGTGTGTGTGTGTGTGTGTAGTGTGTGTGTGTGTGTGTGTGAGTGTGTGTGACACTGGTGTGTGTGTGTGTTCCAGGTGGAGGGTTACGCAGTGGGCTGTGAGTGTGTGAGTGTGTGTGATACTGTGTGTGTGTGTGTGTGTGTGTGTGTGTGGTGGAGGGGTACGCAGTGGGCTGTGATACTGGTGTGTGTGTGTGTGTGTGTGATACTGGCTGTGTGTGTGTGTGATACTGGTGTGTGTGTGTGTGTGTGTGTGTACTGGGCTGTGAGTGTGTGTGATACTGGTGTGTGTGCGTGTGTTCCAGGTGGAGGGGTACGCAGTGGGCTGTGAGTGTGTGTGTGTGTGTGTGTGTGTGTGTGATACTGGTGTGTGTGTGTGTTCCAGGTGGAGGGTTACGCAGTGGGCTGTGAGTTCTCTGCTGACGGGACGGTCCTGGCGTCGGGGAGCTCCGGCGGGTCGCTGCACTTCTACGAGCAGCAGAGCTCCCGCGCGCTGCTCACCCTCCCCGCGCACCAGCACGCCTGCGTGGGCGTGCCCTGCACCCCGTCCTGCCCGTCACTGCCACCGCGCTCACCGCACACCAGGGAGGAGGGGAGACTGGGCTGAGGGAGATCGCCCTCTGGCACTGACCGCACGCACACACACACGCCTGACACACGCACACACGCCTCATATAACACACACACACACACACACACACAAGCCACACACACACACACACACACACACACACACACTCACGCACACACACGCCACACACACACACACACACACACACACACACACACACACACACACACACTCACACACACACACACACACACACGCACACACACACTCCTATAACACACACACACACACACACGCACACACACACGCCTCCTATAACACACACACACGCACGCACACACGCTCCTATAACACACACACACACACACGTCTCCTATAACACACAACACACACACACACAAGCCTCCTATAACACACGCACATACACACTCACACACATACACGTCTCCTATAACACACACACACACACGCCTCCTATAACACACACACACACACACTCTCTACACACACACACACACGCCTCCTATAACACACACACACACTATAACACGCACACACACACGCCTCCTATAACACACACACTCACTCACGCACACACGCCTCCTATAACACACACACACACACACATAAGCCTCCACACACACACACACACACACAAGCCTCCAGTAACACACACACACACGCACACACGCACGCGCTCACTCAGGCACACTGCGACATACACCTATGATTTATTTGGGGGATCCAGGCCAATTCTACTGCCAATTGTATTTTTTTTTACTTGACTTGGGGAAGTAAATCAATTAAATGTGACAATGTTTTTAAAAAATATATTTGTCCTGTTGTGGATTTATTCTGAAGGATTCCTAACACATTTTTAGAGAACCTGTCTATTGATTAAATTTTTTTCACTGACATCACTAATCAATATTCTCTCTTCTCACATGCCACTCCCTCAGTGGTAAACTGCAGTGGTGGCATACGATCTGTAATGTCAATTCATATGGCAACCTGCTGCCATAAGCTAAAGGACTTACCTTGTGTCGTGGCTGCAGGTGTCCCAGTGGCTGCAGGTGTCCCATTTCAAGCTCAAGTATTCATTCATTTACGTACCACCTCTGTATTATCTGTGACCCCCCCCATTTGTGATATGCTCTTCTCTCGTTAAGATTCAGTGTACCCACTGTGATTATCGTTAGCATCCATCCAAGCTTGTTTTGAAGCATAATTCTGTTATACATACAGTATGTTATTATTATATATGTTTTACATTATTTTATTTTCTCCCAATTTGGTAGCCAATTACTCCCGCTGTGCTTAGTTCAATCCCCTCCCTCGTAGTTTGCTGCCGTAGTCCTGTGACCGGCAGTGACAAGGGCGAAGCGCCGCCTCCTCCAAGACAGCACTCGTCGTGCCGTCGACTGTAATTCCGGCACCCCAGAACCACTCAATCGCCGTGGCCAGCGTCGGACGTTGAAACCACTAGACCACGGGAGGCCGTTATTATTATTTTTTAATACTCTTTTTTTTTCTTTAGAAAGGGACATTTCGGCGAAAAACCTGGCGAGGAAACTGAAACCGCAAAATGCATCTTTCAGCAAGACAGTCATCCCAAACGTACCTCAAAATCAACCAAGAAAAGGTTCACTGAACACAGAAAATGAAAATCTAAGGTTTTGCAATGGCCGTGTCTCAGTCCCAGACTTGAAGCCAACGGACAAATTGTGGTTTGAATTGAAGAGGGCGGTCTCCACCAGCACAGACCGGAGGATCCTGAAGGGTTCTGCGCGGAAGAGCAAGCTCATTAGCGGTTTATTTTATACAGCCTTCTCTGCCCCTCTTTATCGAGGCCATGCCACTGTACCCAGCCAAGCCTCCTCATAAAGGACATTTCCTTTAAATCTTTCAAAGGACTTCTGGGGGGGAAGAAGAAGAAGTGTTTTCTACACAAGTTTCTACAGGCAGTCGAGGCACGCTGCAGTGAGGAGGATCAAAGACAGCCGTGTTCATTAACATTTCAAAGGGTAAACTGCGATGCCTTTGTAAGTCCATTATCAAGAGTAATGAGCACACAGATGCATCCACCATATTCAGAGACTGACCCAATTGTATAACAAATCAAATGGCTGCCCTTTCTTATTCTTTTTTTAATTTTTTTTTGTTAGTTACTGAAGGCAGAACTCTAGCAGGGATGGTCTTCTTCAATTGTCTGGCTTCTGTCGGACGAGGCCGCTGATGCAGAGAGAGATGGACAAGGCAGACTCCAGGTATCCCGTACGGTTTATGCCAGGGGAATAATGTGTTCCTTCTGCTGCCATTTCGTCATTTCGCTTGATGTCGAATGAGCAAGCAGGTCTCTGAATCGAATGCCACAGGAAATTATGTCGGAGAAACGATGTTCAAGGGATGTTTCAGAGAAGCTACCTTTGACTGCAGTTTCCATCCTCCCCTGCCTTTCTTATTTTAACCAGGCAGGTCAACAACTTGGCTCAGAATCTGTATGATCAATATTTTACATTTAAGCACACAATGTCGACTTCAAAGCTAGCTTCTCCGTAGGTGATGAGTACTGACAGGCAGCGCCAGCCAAGATACGGTGTGTTAGACCGCTACGCTATCTGTCGCCCAGGTGATGACTACTTCTGAACCTCATCTACAAACATATATTTGTGATAAACCGGGCATGGTAAAAATGTGTGAATGTTTGAAAATGTAGCAAACAAAAGTCAATAAAAGCTCTGATGCCAGCTGTCCATAGTGTCCATCAGTGTTCTTTATTAAGTAAAGCAAACATACAACAAAAGTATAGAAACATGCATTATAATGTGAGTACAAACAGCTGACCTTTTTTCCATGGAACGATGTTGGCTGGATCTGAGGTAGAACAGGACAGAGTGACATATCTAAGGTAACAGGAAAAATAAATGTAAAAAATATGACTGAATATTAATTATATTTATATCTACAACAACAACAAACAAAAAAACCATGGTTCAGTGGCCGTGAGACTGCCCTTTTTCGACTTCTCCATACTTCAGGCTGATCACATCACTGCTGAGAAAATGTAGTTTTTTGTTTTTTTTGACGACTGCTGTTTTCTTTTCAGGAAAAAATAATATATATACGTGGGAGACAAAAACTGAATACCGTGCGGAAGGACTACGGATGGCATGTGTACATAATTGGAATTGGCCCTCTCTCTCTCTCTCTCTCCGTCGCGTGCTGATGACATCATAATCGTCATCTGCAGTATTGGTAGTCCTTCCCTGCCCAAGGCAGCAGGGCCAATGACAACGTGGGGTAGGGGGAAACTTCAAGACAACAGGGAAAACATTGCAGAAAGAAAAAGAAAAACCACCACAGTGAAAAGGAATTGTCGGCGCGAGAGGGCTAATTTTGGTTCGGTCAACGTGGCCCATGCGGATCCTCTCTCTCGGGGAACGTAGAATGCGGACGAGGAGGACCTGGCCTGGTCTTCGAAACGCTCTGTACTTAAGACATGAGATCATCTGTAATACCCGGAATTATAAACACATATTTACAACACTGTGGGATGGTTCCAAATTGGCAGCTTCGGCTACTGAAAAGAATTAAGGCAAAATGTACCGGGAGGGGAGGGGGAGGGGGGGGGGGGGGGGGGGGGGGGGTGGTCTGGTGGGAGTTGAGTGAACTAAACCTGCCGGCTAATGCCTGTGTCTGGATCAACGTTAGGCTTACCGGCGGCTTAACGAGAGCCCAGGGTGCTTTGTGATATAAAAGCGGAATTGTGCCAAAGAAATTAAGACCCGATTGCCGGTGATTTATAGAGCCATCTTTCTAGGCCCTGCAGTTCAGCTACGAAAGTGGGGCAGACGCACTCACACACGCACTCACACACACACACACACACACACACACACACACACACACACACTGTAGACACGAGAGGATGAGAGACAGTGGCGGGCTAGAATTCCCAACAGTCCTTTTGCCCACATTTTGTAGTTTGTTAAGAGGCAACAAATCTGACTTTCAAATACAGTGGGTATAAAAAAAGTATTCACCCTCTTTGGCGTTTTTCACATTTTATTTTCTTACTTCATGGAAATAACATGCATTTATGTGGGAATTCTTGCCACTGATCAACAGAAAATAGTCTAATATCTCATGTAAAAAACCCAACAACTCGAAAGCTCGTTCGGGCAATAATTGATTACATAAATAAACTCAGGTCGAATCAATTGTCAAAGTTCACATAATTATTTGATTGGAGTCCACCTGTGTACAATTAAGGTGTTTCAAATGATTTCAAATTAAATACACCTGTCTGTGAGAGGTCCCACAGTTGGTTAGTGCATTTCCAAACAAGAACTTCATCATGAAGGCCAAAGAACATTCAAAACAAATCTGAGAAAAAGAAATGGAGAGAGTATGGCACAACTGTGAATTTGCCTAAAACAGGCCGTCCTCCAAAACTGAGCATCTGTGCAAGAAGGGCACTTGTTAGGGAGGGCACCAAGAGGCCTATGGCAACTCAGAAAGAGTTACAGTCTCCCAAGGCAGAGATGGGAGAAACTGCCCATGGGACAACAATAGCCCGGGCACTTCACAAATCTGCACTTTATGGGAGGGTGGCAAAAAGAAAACCATTGTTGAATAAAAATTGTATGAAATCTCATCTAGAGTTTGCCAGAAGGGATGTGGGAGACTCTCAAACCAAGTGGAGGAAGATTCTATGGTCTGATGAGATCAAGATTGAACTTTTCGGCCTCAACATTGGGCGCTATATTTGGCGCAATCCTAACACTTGATACCAAGAACACCATCCCTACTGTGAAACATGGTGGTGGGAGCCTAATGCTATGGGATGCTTCCCTGCTTCAGCGACTGGAAAACGTGTCAAAATAGAGGGCAAAATGGATGGAGCGAGATATAGACAAATCTTGGAGGAAAACCAGCTGTAGTCTGAGAGAGACCTGGGACTTGGGATAAAATTGATATTCCAGCAGGACAGTGACCCAAAGCATAGAGCAAAAGCCACACGGGAGTGGTTTAAAAACAAAAAAAACAAGGCCCTGCAGGGCTCGAAACTGCCACCAATTTGGTGGCATTTGCCACTGAAAATCTGCCCAGTGCCACTAAAAAAAATAACCAGTGGCAATGTTGCCACTAGAATGTTTTTTAAATTTTATTTATTTATTTATTTTTTATCCTAAAGTAATATTTTGGTCAAACAGTTGGAGGATTTTGTTTGATTATTTGATCTCACATTGATCTTGTTATGTCGGTTAAGTTGTGTTTATGTCTGTTGTCTTGGCGACTATTTAGGCTACATGAGGTCTGGGCGGAGCCCGTCCGTTCGGGCGGCATTTCTTTCAAGTTTTCCCGAGTCCCGCGCAAAGTAGCAAGAGTCAGACACAACGTTAGAGCAAGCTAGGTCATCATTGCCGATCACAAAACCATAGCCTATGAAGAATAATGAAGCGCATCGATACGTTTTCGTGAAGAAAAATGCCCCACCACCACCACCTGAGGTTAGACCAGACGCAGAAATAGATTCAGAATCCGATGAGCAGTCACAGCCGGCAGAACAGGAATCCGAGGTAACCGAGCAGCCACCCTCCGCTAAAAAGCCAAGATGTAGCCCTAACTCGAGATTTCGCCCTGAGTGGCTTAAAGAGTTCACATGGCTAAGGTACGAGAAAACAGGAAAATATATGTACTGTGTGTACTGCAAACAATGCGGGCCGACTGTTGCAGGCAGTAGCAAACTTGCGTCTGCAGCAACCCGTTTTAAACGCGACCCCCTCGCTATCCACGGCAAAAGCCACAAGCACATACAGTGCCGCGACAGGTGCATCGCGAGCACTGCTGCCCCTCTCCCCGCAGCGCTCCAACGGCCAGAAGCAGCGGCCCGATCACAACAAGAGGCAGAGATGATCGTTAAGTTCAACACCGCATACAACATTGCAAAGGAGGAAATCCCACAGAGAGTGATAGGGAGAGGGAGAAAGACAAGTGACAGTGAAGGCAATCCTCAGTATTCATGCGATTGATAAAGTTGTTTTATGTATCTATTTATTTTATGTTATATTTATTTGTTATTGAACTATATGCACTTCTGAGTTTAGTATGAATAAAATCTCATTGCTGTTGCACCTTATTACCGGCTAAAAAAATGTTTTACGTACATTTACCTCCAAAATGTTGTGCCACCAAATTATGTGCCACTGCCACTAACAGAAAAACTTAGTGGCAACTGTGCCACCAGTGTAAAATGTTAGTGTTGAGCCCTGCCCTGAGTGGCCCAGTCAAAGCCCAGACCTCAATCCCATTGGGAATCTGTGGAAAGATTTGAAAATTGCTGTTCACCAATGGTCCCCATCCAACCTGATGGAGCTTAAGCAATTTTGTAAAGAAGAATGGATAAAAGTGTCCAGAGGTGCAAAGCTGGTACAGACGTACCCACATAGACTCACAGATACAATTGCATCTAAAGGTGCTTCTACCAAGTATTGTCTTTTATGATTTTTATTTGTAATTAATTAGCCCTGCGATGGATTGGCGACCTGTCCAGGGTGTATTCCTGCCTCTCGCCCGGAACGCATGCTGGGATAGGCTCCAGCCCCCGCGACCCTGACCAGGAATAAGCGGCTTAGATAATGGATGGATGGATTTGTAATTAATTAAGAAAAAACTGTTGACATTACAGTATTTTGTGTTGATTGGTGGCAAGAATTCCCAATGAAATCCATTTTAATTTCCCCGAAGTGAGAAAACAAAATGTGAACAATGCCCATGTCATGCCCACTGTGCATACTGAATATACAGTGTATGTAGTTATACGATTAGATTAACAGTCATGTTCAAAGCTGCCTTTCTTCACACCTTTGCACCAATTACATTACGGTTGTGCAACTGGCCTCCGTTCACTCTATTCCCAACATCATCACTATCTGCGTTATTGCTTTTTCAGACTGACACCCTTTCTTCGCAGCGATCGAGGACAAATATTAAGGTCGTTGATCTCCGAATGAGCAACAAGAGAGATAAACCTCCACCTGCAATTTGCAGCAGTGGAAAGGTGTCCTCTCGTAAACTCCCTTTGGGCTCGAACACAAGTGAAGCGACGCTTGCCTTAATAGCCACCACTTACAGTATTGAAAAAAACAAAACAATAAAAATGGTAACTGCGAAAATCTGTCTGCTCTCCAGCTCCCCTGACCCCCGAACGCTTTCGCATCACACATCTAACGCCGCGGCTTCCCAAACACCCCCTTTTCGTGTTGTGTCTCGACTCCCGAAATCTCGCTGTGCTGGAACCCCAAGCCTCCGCTCGTCCTCGTACGCTCCCGGGCTAAGAGCGCCCGGCCCCGGCGGCAGAGACCCTCTCACGGGGTAGTCCCCTCGTTGCGAAGCGACCGCCCCGCTCCGCTCAGTTGAGCAGAGTGCCGTACAGCTGCGCCTTGGTCAGGCTGTCCTTCCTGCAGAGGCCGGTGCTCCCGAATTTTTGGTACTGCGTCGGCGTCTTCCTCTGGTGGGCGGGGCTGTGCCTCTCCGGCTGGTAGTGCTGCACGTCGGACGGCTCCAGGGGGCTTTGGTTTAGGGACTCGGCCGAGCTGTTTGGGCTGACGTCCACGTACTCCTTCTTCATGAGACCGCCGCCAACGCCGCCGCTCTCCTTGTCCTTGGAGCTCCCTGAGTGGAAGAGGACGCGCTCGGACTCCTGGCCGTCCTCGTTGGCGCGGAACGCCGCCCCCTTGTCCTGCTTGCGCGGCGGGCCCGGCGCGTGCTCTGAGCCGGGTCTGGGCCCGGGTTCGGGCCCGGGAGAGGCGGCGGCGGCGAAGCAGTGGTCCAGCACGCCGCGACTGCGGTAGACGTCGTCGCCCTCCTGGAAGCTGCTGTAGAGCGGGCCCAGCTTGATCTTGGCCGGGCCCACAGCGAAGTGCTGCTCCGAGAAGCTGTAGGGCGAGACGCGGCCCGGGTGGTTGCGGTACGAGTAGGCGTTGATGTCCTCCACGCTCAGCTGCCTCCAGCGGCCGCTCAGCTCCTCCTCCGGGACGCTAACGCCGACGGCGCGGTCGTCTAGAGTAGAGCTCGGCGCGGGCGGAGGAGGAGGAGGAGGAGGAGGCGGCGAGGCGGGGCGAGTGGGGGAGTGGTACGGCTCGCCGAAGCAGGAGGAGGACGCGGCGCGCGGCGCGTAGGCGGGGGAGCTGCCGTTCTGCGGACCCCCGTGGGGGGCCACGTGCTGGAAGCTCCGCGACTTGGGGAAGCCCTGGGGGCCGTCCTTATCGTAGGAGGAGGAGGAGGGGCCGCCGCCCTTGCCCTGGCGCTCGTAGTCGGCGTCCCGCCAGTCCACGAAGAGCGGCGGCTGCGGGGACGAGACGGCGCTGCCCAGGGCGTGGCCCTTGTCGTCCGACGCCACGCTGAAGCTGGAGTACGAGCTGGAGGCGGGCGGAGAGCCGGCGGACGCGGCGGTGGCAAACTCGGCGAAGGAGGGCTCGCGGTGGGAGAACCCCGAGTGGAAGCCGTCCTCCTCCTCCTCCTCCTCCTCCTCCTCTTCCTCGTCGTCGGGGTTGCTGTCGGTGGAGTTGTGGGCGCGGAGGAGCAGGAGGCCCGGGTCTGGCGCCCCCTGCAGGTCGACGCTCTGCCTGCGCTCCCGCCGGCGCTGGTTGGGCCGGTACAGAGCCGTGTCGCTGCGGTACAGGTCCGGGGACTTGTGGGAGGCCCGGCGGTGCAGGCGCTCGCTGCTGCTGCTGCTGGTGGTGGTGGTGTTGGGCAGGAAGTCCGGAGACAGGGGCTGGGGGCTCGGGGAGCGGGAGGCTGGGCAGCTGGCGCCCGGGTCGGGCTTCTCCAGCACCTGGGCGATCACGGCGGTGGGCACCGAGTCGGGCGTGTAGGGCGGGTGGCACACGGGCACGGTCAGCCCACAGCCGTGCTTCTCCATGTGCATGCTCAGACGCTCCTGGAAATCAGAGGGGAGCTGGGGGAGGGAGAGAGGGAGGGAGGGAGAGAGAGAGGGGGAGAGGGAGGGAGAGAGGGAGAGAGAGAGGGAGGGAGGGAGGAGAGAGGGAATGGGGGAGAGGGAGAGAGGGAATGGGGGAGAGGGAGAGAGGGGAGAGAGAGAGAGAGAGGGAGGAGGGAGGGAGAAGGAGAGGGAGGGAGAAGGAGAGGGAGGAGGGAGGGAGAAGGGAGGGAGGAGAGGGAAGGAGAGGGAGGGAGGGAGGGAGGGAGAAGGAGAGGGAGGGAGGGAGGGAGGGGAAGGAGAAGGAGAGAGAGGGAGAGGGAGGGAGGGAGGGAGGAGGAGGGAGGGAGGGAGGGAGGGAGGGGGAGGGAGGGAGGAGGAAGGGGGAGAGAAGGAGGGGAGAGAGAGAGAGAATGTGTTGGAAACTTGTTTGTCTGTTTAATACAAGCCATTGATAGCACTATAAGTACTATTGTTGTTGATATGGTAGTCAGCGACTTAGCACTTGAATAAAAAATAAAAAGTGGAGTGGTGCGAGAGATTAAAAGAGGTAGGACGAAAAGGCACGCAAAAAAATGTACGACAAATGGAGCGGCAGGAGCGTGTGGACGCAGGGGTTTCCTCAGTAAAGGGTGTGCAATGAAGAACTCATGAATACGACATCGAAGCCTGGGGGCGGGGCTGAGTCTGAGTCACATGACCTCGGTCTCGGTCTCATGCATATTCATGACCTCTCCTCCCCGGTGCACCCAGCCTGTCCCATCGGGGCTGTACCCCCGCAGCTCTGAGTGAGGGAGACAGATGATGTATCCCCCCCTCTGTGCATGGAGGGCCAGGGGACCTGACACCGGTGCTTTCTGCCCTCCCTACACTAATGAACTTGTCCCAATTCTGCTGACCACATCTTCAGAGTGCTTTGCCAAGGATTGCCGCCCCCCCCCTCCCCTCCCCTCCCTCCCCTCCTCCATTTGTTCCCCCTGGTCTCCATTCCTCAGCAGTGTGAATGCTGCTGCATCGTATCACTCCACGTTTCTTTGGCGATGTACAACCAGGAAGAAGATGAAATTGCGATGTAAATTGAAATGGAAAAATCTATGAAATTACAATTGTTGGGTGAAATTTGCACTTTAAAACAAATTTTTTTTTTTATCTTAGATTTCGCTGGGGGTGTGTGTGTGTGTGCATGTGCATGTGTGTGTGTGTATGTGTGTGTGTGTGTGTGCGTGTGTACGTGCGTATATATATATGTGTATGTGTTTATGTGTGTATGTGTGTGTGTGTGTGCGTGTGTGTTTATGTGTGTGTGTGTGTGTGTGTGTGTGTGTGTGTGTGTGTGTGTCACTGTAAACTCCCCATCAGCAGTGTTGTGTCTTTCACTCCACCATCAAACACAGAGCAGCTCTGCGGTCGCTGCCAGGATTCAGATTACAGGGGGGGGGGTTCCCAGCAGGGAATAAAAACGAGAGATAGAGAGAGAGAGAGATAACAGAAAGGGGAAAAAAAGCTTATAATTGCCTGGGATGAAAATAGACGCCGGGCACTAAAATACCGTCCGTTTGACGTTTGATGTCTGTGCTATTTTTAGACCTGGCTCTCCATTGACAGAACCCTGTGAAGTAGGTGATGCAGATGGGTCGGCTGAAGGTGCTTTCACAAATGAGCCTCGCCTCCCCCCACCACGGAATTCCACAGGTCCATTTCTCTGGATCATAATTAGCGGGACGTATCCAATTAAAAAGCGAAAAGCGAGCGGGACAATGCACAAGAGTAATGAGCTTGCATGCTGCGCAGTGTTTCTCTCGCTGTCTTTTGTTTTCGGTTGTTGCCGCCCGGCAGTACGAGGGCTCCAAGGCCATCTGCAGCGCTTAAAATAACACGGCCGCGATACAACGGCGTTTTTTCAGATTTTCCCCGGTTTTTTTTCTCTCCCAATTTAGCGCCCAATTATACCCTCTATTTATTTCGATTTGCCCTCCTCACAGTTAGTTAGTCTCCACGAGAGAAGCTAATTCTCCGAGGCCAGCGAACCTTCAAGCCTTCCGCCTTCGAGACGGAACTCGCCCACCCACGTTCCGGAGTCGCCCTTTACACACTTCTTGGCAAACTTTGTGCCGGCTCACCCTCCCCCCTCCCCCCTTCCCCTGGGGCAGACAGCCAAACACCGCCGCCTCCGATCGGGGCTCCCCACGACCGTGATAGGCAGCTCACACTCGTAAAGGACCAGCCGTATTGGGTGTGTTAGCCTGCTACGCCATTGGAGCCCCCCGCCCCCCGTATATTAAATTCTACACACGTACTGTGCGATTTTCTTTCCCTCTCCGCAATACTGTAACAGTTTATTTGGCAGATTGTGACCGTTTGAAACGATATCGTATAGGGTGCAAAGACTTCCTGCACATCTGGAGGGCCAAGGGCTTCTGCTCTTGCGAGTGCCTTTTCCCCCAGAATGCACTGCTCTCTCGACTGGCCGTACGGCAGCTGGCCGATGGCGAGTATCGGTATCATTTGACTCGTGCGTTGTTTCACACGGCCGGTTGTGCTGCTGAAAGGGAGAGCAGGATTCTCTCTCACCACACAGACATTACACATTGCAAATACACACCCACGGGCCGTAGATCTAGCAATGAGATCCTGCACAAGCTGTCACCATGAATTCCCAGGAAATTATATAAGACCTATAACTCCAGTTTACACTGACATCTCCATCAACATCCCCCCCCCGCCTCTCTCCCGCCCCCCCAGCCTGAGGCAGTGGTGCGGTTTGGAGCGCTACATTCTCTCTCTGAAATCTGGAGCTCTCTGCCCACTCTGAGTCGCTCAGAGCCAAGGCACCAGCGCGCTCGGAGAACGAGCCAGACGCTCCCGCTTAACGCGTTCATCAATAAACGCCGTAAGTGCCCTCGCGGAAAGCCTGCCAATGGAAAGAAGGCATTGTCTGCCGGAGTTAAAGGATTTGTGTCCTGATTCCTCGAGTTAGTGTGGTAGGATGAGCAGCACCTTGGTTACAGTAGGCAGGGACTTATCAGAATAACTTTGACTCAAACAACGCCGATATTAGAATAAAGTTTGTAATTTCGAGCCACATAATGATGGGGTTTTTTTTTTTACGTTTTAAATGTAAAATGGGGGTTAAGTTTTAAAGTGTAAAATGTAGATCTGATGTCAGGAGGGATGGCATGAGGCTCTTCTGTTACACCCTAGATTTATTTCGATTTGTCCTCCCCATGCGAGCTCACTGCTCATCTCGAGGCAAGCTAATTCTCCCACCCACGTTCTGGAAGACTCTAAATGCAGGCTATTTGTCATGTGGGAAAGAGTGATGATCCGATAGGCCATTACACACCATCCTCACCACACCAAAGACCAATGAGCTAATTGGTTAAAGTACCGTTAGCCATCACCTTCCCCCACTGTGAAAACAGCCACATGGAACACACACTAGGTGCGCTTACATTGCTCTATATTGGGGGCATTCAAATCCAGACCCTCGCCGTGTCTGCAGGTATTTGCTCCAACCACACACTACACCACCTGATTTCACTAATCCGTTTACCTCCTTGGTCCAGGAAGCGAGCTAATAAGTTAAATCAGGTGGTGTAGTGCGTGGTTGGAGCGAATACCTGCAGACACTGCGGACCTCGAGGCCTGGATCTGAATAGCCACGCTCTATATGTTCGACCGCAGCGTTCGTATTCTCAAAACACAGCCAACGAGTGTTCCTCGTGAGAATCGGCGCTGATCTTGCCCTCTGATCTTGCGATGGCCCTCTGCGTGCTCTGGCGAGCAACAGGAGGGAGCGCCGGCTTTCCCCGCGTGAGTACGGCCGCGTGAACGCGTTAGGTGTGCGAGAGCAACAGGAGGGAGCGGCCGGGTTTTCCCTCGCGATGCGTGGTCTCCCCGCCATCCGTCACGTCTCCGTCTGAGGTCCCCAGCTGAGCGCGAGGTGACGGATGGCGGGACGGATGGCGGGAGAGAGTAGAGGACTGGAGAGATCTCGCCGACGTAGCTCGCGCAGGGGGGGAGGGGGAGGCGACATAAATCAAGCTTAAGGGCATGGAATACCAGTGCGACAATAAGGCACAGAAAGCTTATTATGGGATTTTCCATTTTCCTAGCAATCACTCATGGTAGTGTGGACTTGGGTGGGACGGGGGGGGAAAACAACTACCTTGACACGACCACATTAGCTCGGTAATGGAGAAGTTGATTAGGGACTACAATATGAGCTGGCCTTGTTTTGAGCTCTGATACCGTTACAGCGACTGCAGTGGAACGCTGAGAGCCGCCCACCGGGTCAACTCTATTAAGTCACAGAGCCAGAGGGGCTCTTTGGGGAGCCTTGCGCCTGCGTGACATCAGCTGAAACGGTGACGGGCGTTTGTTATTGACAGAGTGGGGGGGGTGGTTTTAATAAGGCGTGGAGGGGAGGGGAGGGGAGGGGAGGGGGGGGGGGAGGGGGGGGGGGGAGGGGAGGGGAGGGGTGCACACTCACCTCGGACAGCTTGTGAGCTCTGTAGTGGGATTTGCTGCACTGCAGCAGCTGGGCGGCCAGGTTGCAGTCCTTCCTGTACAGGTCCTGGGGGGACAGCGTTGGCGTTAGTTACAGTCACAGACGGTTCACTGGGTGGTCCTCCAGTACCTTAAAAAAATTCCACACACCTGAACACACACACCTCACACCTGAACACACACACCTCACACCTGAACACACACACCTCACACCTGAACACACACACACCTCACACCTAAACACACACCTCACACCTAAACACACACGCCTCACACCTAAACACACACACGCCTCACACCTCACACCTGAACACACACACACCTCACACACCTCGCACCGTCTCGGCGACTTTCACTTTATCTGTGTGTTGATGATTCAGAGGTGCTTCGGTCATCGATCCCCACGCCTGATCCTCGCAGCGTTGAGCGATCTGGCCGACGCCCAGGAGGACAGTGCAGGTTGGCAGCAAGCTGGCCGAGATCCGCGGAACTCACTGAACTTTCTGGAGACACCCTTACGTGCTTCACAGCGATTTTGGGCCGACCACCCTCCCCTCCTCCCTCAGGAGCGGACAGCTAAACGCCACCCCCGATCGGGGATAACGGCCAGGGCTGGTCTGGCAGAGACGGGTTTCAAACCGCGCCCCTAATATGCAGCTCACACTCATACAGGACCAGCCAAATACAGGTGCATTAGGCCGCTACGCTATCGGCCAGCCCCTCTCCAGTACCTTTTGCTCAGAAAGTTGTCAGGGCTGGGGTTCGGTGGCAGAGCTTCAATAGCAGGGCCTAAAGTTGCCAGTCGTGTTGACTCAGCTGCAGAGAATTATATGCTAAAGAAACAGGCAACATCTAAAAATCCCCCTTCAAATGGAGAGCAATGTGTTAAGTGAAAAATGTTTTAAAAAGGTGAACACAAACTCAGGACCAGAAAATGATCAGAATGCGGCAGTGCACATCCTGGCAAACAACCAAACAAAGGACAACAGCAGAAAGAAATGTGTCTTCAGCCAGGCGATCGTCCTCTCCCTGCCTCCAGACCTGTACCTGCTGGAGTTTGCACGCTTTGGGGGGGGGCAGAAATGTGCGACCTCAATCTCACTCTTAAAATGGGAAAATCTGCACAGTGCGTTGCTCTGGAGTAGAGAGGTCAAAACTCTTGATAGGAGCAATCTGATCGCACCACTTTTAAGGGCTTAATATGCTGTGGATTGTGTCTGGCTGCGGTCGGGCGGCGGTGGAAACGCAGTCGCCCGAGGAGGGCACTAATTGGCTCACAGGTTCACCAAATCCGGAGAGGAAAGACGAAGGGGAGAAAATGAAAAGGCTGAAACCGGAGAGTGGAAAATCGCACTCAGCAGCGTCCCTCCTGAGCGCTGTTTTAATGAGCGGCTGGAGATGACAGAAGCGGAGGAAGCTGAGGCCTGTTTGTGCCCGAGGATCTCTCTCTCTCTCTCTCTCATCACGCTCGAACCGTTTCTCTGCCTGATTGTACGTGACGCTCATTTTTTATCCAGGTACAGCG
The DNA here is from genome assembly GCA_029706075.1 of Aldrovandia affinis. Classification (NCBI taxonomy): domain Eukaryota; kingdom Metazoa; phylum Chordata; class Actinopteri; order Notacanthiformes; family Halosauridae; genus Aldrovandia; species Aldrovandia affinis. Next base: position 161,479 of record JAINUG010000128.1, read on the forward strand.
AGAAACGCAGGAAACCTAAAGGCCATTTCAGATCTTACTCAGTCTACATGTTAAAAGCTCTTTGCTTTATTTTTTTTACATTGAATTAAGTTTAATAAATAAATTCTTTCATTCGTCAATTAGTGGTTCTGTGTGGCTCAGTAGGTAGAGCACGGCGCTGACAAAGCTTAGGTTGTGGGTTCAATTCCCACTGGGACCACATATACTGAAAGCGCTTTGGATAAAAGCGTCTGCTAAATGGCATCTGTTATGTTAATTAATATATATACATTTTTTTAATTTTTTTTAATTAAGTTTGGCTTTGTTTTGTTTTTTCTCATTGACTCTGACAGACTGGGCTTTAGCACTTGTCTGCCGATCCTTGCTGTTAGTGCACTGCAGTAACTGTAACATCCTAAAATGGAGAGGTTCACAGTTTATACAATTTTCTGTTGAAGATGCACGTTTCCCATCTAGCACACAGTAGAGGAAGGGCCTTTAGTACCATTTAGTACCATTTAGTACCATTTAGCCTTTAGTACCTTTAGTGAAATTCTTGGCGTGTATTTGCTTAGCTGTCTGTAAATAGCTGAAATGGCTATGCATGCCATGAACAATAAATGTCCCATATTCACATCCCAAACCTTTCAATCAGTCAGATCAACGAATGCTCTCGTGTTCTGTAATGTGCTACATGTCACGTGCTTCCTTTAGGCTTCCTTTGTGTAACTGATTTAATTATGGACTGGCAGGTGAAATCAGAGGGGGCCTAACTGTTGAAAGGGTGGACACCTGGTCACTGAAACTGAACCGTTTGCGTAAAAGGTTCAACGAAAGCAAATGCCAATGAGCCATCTTACACGCAGGTTTTCAACAGCCTTAATTGATCAAGAGATTGGCTGTAACAAAAACCAGCGCACACATTGGGTCGCCAGGACCGAGGTTGAGAGCCACTGCTGTATAAACAATAAACACTGGTCAACACGATTTTTATTGCATGGGGTTTTTCAACAGATTCTAGCTAACTTTTGGGTGCCGAATCCAAATCTGGCATTAGTTTTTGCCTATCACGTCAGGTTTTTTAACTATGAAAAATCATTATTTTTGAGAAAACAGCAGTTTTACACTCGAAGTTGAAAAGAAATGTTGCATTAGAAGATCGATAAATGCAAAAAAATTTACAATGAAAGGTACCTACTTCAATTACAATATTTAATTGTAAAACCTAGATTAGGTAGAGTCTTAACAGTAGATTAGGTAGAGTCTTCACAGCTACAAATCACAAAAAACATAAACCTATGTAAAACATGTTTTTATGACTTAAAACATTTGTCAAATTATTTTAAGGCCCTAAATGAAGTAGTTTTGGTGAGAATAATCAAGCTTTTGCTATTTTATCCCCACCAAGATTGCCAGACTGGATGGTCAACTTTTGTAAAATCCATGAATATGGAGCATAGATAGCACAAAGATTTGGATTCAGCAGCCCAAAATGAGCCAAAACCAGTTTCCAAACTCCATGCAAGAAAGAAAACCTTTTTTTTGTAGACCAGTGATAATTTGTGTCTGATTTCAGAGTGATGAACGTCATACTAGCTAGGACTTAAACCCATGGGTAAAGGTTCTGCAGATTCATACATTTACATTTTACGCATGTATCAGACGCTCTTATCCAGAGCGACTTACACAGTTTACATTTCTTTACATACAATCCATTTATACAGCTGGATATTTTACTGAAGCAATTCAGGTTAAGTACCTTTAGCTCAAGGGTGCAACGGCAGTGCTCCACCTGGGAATTGAACCAGCAACCTCTGAGTTACAAACCCAGCTCCCTAACCATTACACTACACTGCCACTCTTATGACATGGCGTCCATGGCTCCACTAAAGTCAGCCAACGTGGAATCATCAGGAGTCCATCGAGGTCGAAATTTCACCACCGAGGGCGACTCTCAAATGTTTATCTCCAGCTCGGACAGTAAGACTTACACACGGGGCGGAGTTGTGGAGACTCGCGGGAGTCTGGCCTGAGATCAGAGCTGTTTCTGGGCCGATCGTTTGCTGATTTGCACATCTTGAAATGTTACACCATGGTAGCGGGCTCATTTAAATTCCAAGAGTGGGTGAAAGGAATATCGCCTGTAGCTAACAACCTAGCAAGGCCAATTGTAATGCACAACACAGCACCGTGACAGAAGAGGGCCTTAAAAGAGTGCTTCTTTTTTTTTTGTATCTATTCCCCTCCGAACTATTGCCTGCCAAAACAGTTTTCCAGTGAAATCGGGAAAACATAATGCAAAACAGCCTTTTTTTGAGCCTTTTGAAGTGGTTTCGAGGGCAAATGTGTGGTTCGGGATGCATCCTAACTAACCGCACAAAACCTGACGTTAACCGATAAAGTCTGAAATGTCTCCAAAGGCTGCTTTTTATTTTTATATTATTCTCCATGCAGACTACCCTGAACCACCTCTGTAAGCTTGTGAGGAATTCAATGATTTGCTACAAAGGTGTGTGCGCCGTGCTGCTCTCAAGAGAAAACCTTGAGCCTCCGTATGTCTGTCAGTGAGGCTTGTAAAGAAAATAACTTTTTTGGGAGGGAGGAGGGACTTGTTTGGAGGAAAGTAAATATTTTCGTTTTCAGATTTTTTTCCCTCATTTTCTCCCAATTTAGTAGCTAATTACACCCTCTCTTTTTCAAGTCAATCCCCCCCTCGTGTTGTGAGTTCGCTGCCGTAGCCCTGTGACCGGTAGTGACAAAGGCGATGTACATCCTCCTCCGAGCCGGAACTCGTCAAGCTGTCGACTGTAACTCCGGTACACAGACCCACTCCAATACGCAGCGAGCTCATATCAGCTTCCCTTCCCCTCTCCCTGGGGCGGACAGCCAATTGCCGCCCCCTAGTGGCACTCCCGGCCAGAGTCGAACCCTGGGCGCAGTGGCCAGCTAGGCCACCAGCTAGGCCAATGGCACACTTTTGTGTCATAAGGAAAGATGTGTTTCCTCAGCACACTCCCTGTAGTGCCCATGATGACTGTAATGGTTTGTGAAATTACTCCTATTATCCCTGTAGAACTTTTTACTCTAATGGGTATTTTTGCATCATAGTCAATTCTTATTTGAATATTAGGCTAGAGATGATAGAGGATCTTCTCCTCCAAGGACATGTTCTAACGGTCCATTAAGCTGAGTCAAATACCAGCTTATATCTGTTCTCTGCGTACGTGAACCATTCTGACTGTGCCACAACAGTAGCCTTGAAGCCATCGGGACTTGTACATGTAGCGGAGCCCGGAAGATGTGAGTTTAACACGTGAGCGTCCGCTGTGTCGATAAGAGTATGATTAGTTCCCTTGGCTGGGGACTCGGGTCTTTAGCTCAGTGGGCTAATCGTGTCTCTTGTTGTGTTGGGATCCTCAGTTTGAAACTCGCTGCAGGCAGAAGCAACTCCGTGACACACAGTCCATGGCACAAACATGCTCATCATCAGAAGTCTATTCACTCTGTTGACTAAACTTGTCCACTCTGTTGAGCATCTGTAAATGCTCTTCCATTCTACTGGCCAAGTGAGAAGAAGGAGTCACTTGAAGCGGTTTAAGCCAGTAGCTTAAACGTTTTGAGCTACGCGGAGGGCTCATCACGGAAGTTAAGATGAATCTGTCACAACATTTACTCCTTTCTGGAGTCCCGGGAACACATCTACCCTCCTTAATCCACGTAAGCTGCACAATTGTGGGGTCTCGGATAGCGTAGCGGTCTAACGCACTCACTTTGACTGGTGCTTTGTGAGTGTGAGCTGCCTGTTGTGGTCGCGGTTTCGAAACCCGACTGTGCCAGACCGGCCCTGGCCGGGAGCCCACGATCGGGGGTGGCATTTGGCTGTCCGCCCCAGAAGGAGGGGGGAGGGTGAGCCGGCATGAGCTTGCCCAGGTGCGTGAAGGGTGTCTCCAGAAATTAGGTGGGCGAGTTCCATCTCAGAGGAGGTGGATCATCGCCGGCCTCGGGGAATAGCTTAACCCAGAGGACGGGCGGGGAATTCTGTGACTCAGCTAATCTAAATAAAGGCTTATTTTTTACTGAAGTTACTGTAAGGTGATTTCTCACCTCCTCATAGCGCAGAATGACTGTCCATCGCTGTTGTCTGACCCAAGTGGAAGTGTGTTGGAGGAGAAGAGATTCTGTGTCTTATGAGCGTCCCAGACTGTTCAGGCCTCCTAGGGCTCTGTGGATACCTGGCTCACCTCACTCCACAGACAGTCTGCCACCGAGGACAGACACATGCTCCAGGCTTTCCCTTATCACTGTGCCTGAATAAACAACTGCACAGTGGATCATCGCTGGCCTCGGGGAATTGGCCTGACCCGGAGGACAGGCGGTGAGTTGGAGGGGGAGGGCTAATTGAAGTGAATAGAGGGTAATATTGGCTACTGGAAAAAAAAAGGAAAAAAATGTACACGAAAGTGTGTCTCCGGGAAGTGTGCAAACTCACATTGTCCTCTCGAAGCTTCTCGATGGTGATCTTGGCCTCCAGGAGATGGTTGTTCAGAACGATGATCTCTCGGCTGAGGGCTCTCTTCTCCTCATCGTGGTGCTGAGACTGCAGGAGACACATCAGGAGAAACCGGTAAAAACATATTTAGTACACGGCAGTATAGTGTAATGGTTAGGGGGGAACTGGGCTTGTAACGCAGGTTCGTTTCCCAGGTGGGACACTGCCGTTGTACCCTTGAGCTAAAGGTACTTAACCTGAATTGCTTCAGTAAAATATCCAGCTGTATAAATGGATTGTATGTTAATAAATGTAAACTCTGGATAAGAGCGTCTGCTAAATGCCTAAAATGTAAATGTAAATGTTTCAATCGCCCCGCCCCGCTTTCCTGTTTATTTATTTTCCTCAATTTAACGCTTAGCTTCCCTTTATTTTCTGTTATTCTGTTGATTTTTATTATGTTCAATAAACATTCTTGTTAAACATTGTGTCCGCTTTGATGTTATGGAAACATGGTAATATAGCCAAAATAGCTTATTCCAAGAACTCCCCAAATCCTTCACACTTCATGTGTATTGTCGACAGTTGTAGCTTTGATATAACGACTGAAGCATCAACATATTCATAATCTAAAAGTGAATAATCAAATGAGACTGATTGTAATTATTTTATTTTAAGAGACTGATTAAATATAACCTGGTGTGATAACACCACACATGGCCCTCACATCATAATAATCAGAACATTAATAAATAAAACACTGAAAATGTGAAGAGAAAAACATTTAAAGGAGGCAGTTTAAATAATAAAGACACAGACCATATGTTTAAAAAAGAAACTAACAAAAAAAACAAGCCGGTGTGGAGACAAATAGGCATACAAATGAGTCATACGATTTAAAATAAACAATTACAATAATAAAATGGTATCTCAGTGGACATGCCAGTGCCTTATTCATTTATTCTTAAGCAATGCAATAAAGACTGTACCCAGGGGTAGGAAAGGTGTGTATGAGTCTTAATAAAAAAACGAACAAAAAAACTATTAATATAATATACGCCATTTAGCAGACGCTTTTATCCAAAGCGACTTACAGTAGTGAATGCATACATTTTTCAGTATATGTGGTCCCAGTGGGAATTGAAACCACAACCTAAGCGTTGTCAACACCGGGCTCTACCTACTGAGCCACACAGAACCACAAATACACATACTATGCTATACAAAGCCTCTTCCTGGAGGGAGAAGCATATTAAATTGAACTTGAAACGAGCTCTTTACTATGTTCTGATTGCCAGCAGTTCTGCAGATTTTAAAGAATCCACAAGTGATATACTGTAGTTGTTTCTTAATTTTAATCCTTTGCACCTTCTATACCCACAAGGCCATGATAATCATACTTGGTACGACTGATAATCGTGACACTCCATCACAACAGGAGCCAGTGAAGCAGTTTTTTTACCCCCCAGTGCAAGCCCTAGCCTGTTGCTATGGTAGATGCGTATCGATTTGGTCCATCTCCAGGTCCATCCATCCATGGTCTTTGATTGGTTATTCTGTCATATTTTATGTCGAATTTGTTGAATAATTATGGTTAAAAAAAATGTTTTTTTAAAAGGCTGATTTTCAATTTTTTTAATCATTGAAACAAGAAAAAAACTAAAAACCCTCGCAAGCCCACCTATTACAAAAATTATATAATGATCACAAAACGCCCGCCTGCTGACCAGTTAATTGGGCCCTTCTCTTATGAAGCTGTGGGTGACAAATGATTTATGTCATGGCAGTTCATTCCGCAACATACTCACGATTATTCTGTCATACGGAGGGTGGAGGGCATTGTTACAGACCATAATTAACGTCAGTGACCAATAACCGGGCCATTGATATTCAGAGCCGTCCTCCTGTCTTCCCATTAATCTCTCACTGTGTGTAGCTCAGCGGCCCCTAACACCTTGTAATCGCGCTGTACGCTGGTGGAGGAGGGGCTCACCACTGCCACAAGCTGCCACTCCCCCCATGTGTGGCCAAAGAGGGGACCGTGGCCAATTGAGAGAGAACATTCAAATCTTTTTCTATTTTCTCTTTCTGCTTTTTCCCCAATTTTCCTCCCAGTTTAGTAGCCACTTACACCCTCTTTTTCATGTCCCTCCCTCATGTTGAGAGCTCACTGCTGTAGTCCTGAAACCGGCAGTGACAGGCGGCGGAGCACCGCCTCCTCCGAGCCTGAACCCGCCAAGCCGTCACCGTAACTCCGGTATGCGCACAGGGCCACTCCTATACGCAGCGAGCTCGTATCGGCTTCCCTCCCCCCTCCCCTGGGGCAGAGCTGATACTGGCGTGACCTGGTGGAATCAAATCCTGGTCACAGTGGGCAGCGTTGAATGTTCTACCCGGGAGGCGTTTAACACTTTGTTTGAAGAAAGGGGTTTACACACCTGACATACCTATGCTGCTGTTGTGTCTCCAAGCTTGTTACGGTGTGGTGTGGTTTTCTGAACCTCAGAATTTAGCTTCCGGGAATAAATCAGCAGTTATTACATTATACAGACTGGTTGCCTTTGTGGGGCCTTTTTTGGGTATCAAAGGAACATTTTTAACAAAATAGTGAAATAGGGTTGCACATCATCTTCTCCTTTGGCTTTTATTTAAAACAACAGCATCAGCAACAAAAGTGCCTTCATCAGGGTAATGTGACGTGTTTGATGCTGAAACATTTGTTGCCTCTAGTTGTGTTGGACTGGAAAACAAGGCATCATTCATCTAAAATGGCCTTGTCAGTGTGCAATTCACTGGGTTGTCGTTTCAGTATCAATATCTTTGATTTTTTTAATGCTTTTTCCCCTCCCCTGTTTTCTCCCAATTTGGAATGGCCAAGTCATGTTCTAAGCTGCGTTCCCAGCAACCTCCTCTCTCAATTCGAGAGCGCATAGACAAGCATGCGCTCTCCTCTGGAAACATGTCATATGCAGCCTCCGCTTCAACTAAAGCTTGCACAGACACGAGTCCACTTTGTGTGCAGCCTTATACTGGCAGACTGCCGGTCCCTGATTGGTCAGTGGGGGGGGTCGCTGGTGTCCAATGAGAGACACAAACAATCCGGCCAACTGAATCCCTCCCTCCCTGGGGGGTGGGGGCACTACTGCCAATTGTTTGCCGCCCTGCCGTAGTCAGTACATTACATTTACATTTTAGGCATTTAGCAGACGCTCTTATCCAGAGCGACTTACAGTTTACATACAATCCATTTATACAGCTGGATATTTTACTGAAGCAATTCAGGTTAAGTACCTTGCCCAAGGGTACAACAGCAGTGCTCCACCTGGGAATTGAAGCTGCAACCTTTGTGTTACAAACCCAGTTCCCTAACCATTACACTACACTGCAGTACTGGCACAGCCTGGCTTCGACACCAGAGCGTGGGGGCTCATCCACACACACACACATGACTAGAGCAGTGCCTTAACAGGATCTTTTTCGAGGTATTTTGCCATTTGTCTAAACAGGTAGTGAGGAAATAAAATACAAAGCTTCCAGGAGCCAGAGATGTGTGACAAAACTGAGGCGCATTAAAGAGGAGAGCTGCACAAGATGAATGGAGGAAGTCACATTTGACTGAACGAGGACGATTTCAGACTTTAATTTCTGCATAAAATTAGCGATACGGCTAAGACCCCCCTGCTTTAATATCCTCCCTACTCCCTTGAAGGTAGAAAGAACACTTTTATCCGACCTCATGAGTTCAGTGATGGTCTGGGTACCTTTATTAGTGTACGCATTAAAATATACTATATTGGGGCCGTGAAATACAGTTACAGTTAAACCACAGCAGCAGAATCCACATTTATTCCCGAGAGGAGAAGTGTGTGCCCAAACATATCATACATGACGTGTGCTTTTATGATGTGAGTATCCAAACTCCCGGGGGGCTCAACAGGCATGTCACCATATTTTTTCAGTGGCTGTACATTTCTGATGAAGGAATTGTCTCTCATGCTCTTCCTGGATACTTGTACATTTACTATGATCATTATTTTTGAACAACCACTGGAACATATAACTCAACATCAGAATTACACGGTAACCATAACTTCTTGGACTGATATAATAACATTACGTGACTATGTCATTATAACTGTCATTATAATCACAAATAGGGCCCATAAAGTGAATAACTGCACACTGAGTTAGTGCTCAAATGCGTTTCATAAAACACTGTGCACATTTGTCACTCAAAGTGTAACTCTCGATAATACATGAAATAATTACAAGATCTGCCACCACGTCCAGAATTAAATAGGAAACTCTTGCACAAACAAATCAAATCCACTTCAGTGACCACTTCAGTGACCACATCACTGATGCAGAGAAACAAACGAATCCACCGATTAAGTCCACACACCTTATAAAATGTGCTCGGGGTCTCCTTGAAACGCATTAACATTCAAAGAAAAAAGAAGGAAATATTGCAATGTCCTTTAAAAGTACTCGATTATTAAAACCTCTCGTTTGAATCAAATGGAAAGGGAAAAAGAAAGAGTGGTAGCAGAATGAAAAGAAATCCCAAATCTACTAGTTTCTCTTTTTAAATGTTCTGACCCCGAGTTTCTCACTTGTAAAAGAAAAGTCATCCACAGGCCCTGCCTTTCAATGAATGGAATTGGGGTCTAGGAATAGATTGTCAGTTCCAATTCAGGTCTGCGGCTGACTAGAGGGAATGGGTGCACACAGAGAAGAGGACAGGATAACACTGTAGTTGTAAAATTGAATTTCCTCCTCCCTCAGCCCCCACAATCTCTCCACTGAACTGATCAATCTGTTCTTCCCTGTACACCGCAGGTTACGAGCGCTCTCCTGACTGTAGACTTTCATAAACATCCTGGCTCAATCAGAGTATGTTTTACCCCATAATATGTCTTGTAATTTGGCTTACTTAAATAAAGTGATGACAACCCTGTGGTGGCAGACAGTTATTAGACCAGGGTCTGAAAGCGGTCCCACAAAGGCAATCAGTCTGTATAATGTCATAACTGTTGGGAGGTGTGGTTGTTTGTGTGTCTGTGGGGGGATGTTCCCATGGTAACAGTTTGTCAAATCAGTATGTTCTCTGAAACTTATTACCCTGGAGAATTCCGACATTTTAATTACATATTATTATAATTTAATTGATATCTTATTTATTGAACGCGCATGTAATTATCATCAATTATTAATCATGGGGAGTGGGGGAGGGGGGGGGTCATGTATTACACACTTCTGCTTGTGATGCCATTAGGAGACTGAGCGAATGTCTCTGTTGGAAACAGAGTGCAGCACAAATCCTCTGAGATTAAATTAGTCAGCAGTCAGAAGCAGAGAGTCAAGGCACTATACAGACTTCTGAAGAATGGCACACAGATGAAACATTTCTTTCTTTTGGCAAAATAATAATAATCTGCCTGTCACTTTTAATTGGTCGAACTCTCTGAAGAGAGAAGGAAACTTTGAACCTTAAATAAGGTCACTTGGAAGTCATACATGCACATGGTATTAAAGACAAACAACTCACTGACATTTTATTCACTGCAACCAAATTGTTTCATTTAGCCTATTCTCTGGCTCAGACTTCACTCAGATGTGAACACAACTTGTGGAGGAATAATAATACAGGTTTTATTTTTGTATGTCCAGAATATGTCTGGTATATTCAGAAGCCAAACTGGATGGATGATGAACACAGTGTCAAATCTAATGGGGTAGAACCCATGTCCCCTTGTTTCTCCAGCACCAATCAAACCACACAAGATTAAAATGGACTAAGTTAATATATATGCCATTTAGCCCGCAAGTGAAACAGGATGCCTTTTATCCAAAGCGACTTGCAGTAACGAATTCATACATTTTTCAGTATATTTGGTCCCCAGTGGGAACTGAACTCACAACCTAAGCGTTGTCAATGCCACGCTCTACCTACTGAGCCACACAGAACCACTAAGTAAGTTGTAGCTTACAAGTGTTGTGAGACTCACTGAATGAGGGAGAATTAGTTTGAATTCAGCGAATAATACAGACATGGTTGGCAGCTCTTGACTTTACATGAATTGCCCCCAATGGAAAGCCAGCAAAAATGTTAGATTATAATTTTTTTAGCTGTTAAGCACTATGATATGTACTGATGTGTTGGATGCTACACAAATGATTAAGAATAGCACATTAATTTGAGTTTAACAAGAACATCTGTAGAATGATACCCGTGTAATCAAGTCTGCAGTGCCTGCAGCGAGTTTCGAACCGAGGATCCTGACGCGACGAGAGACGATTGAGCTAAAGACGTCCGCTGAGCTAAAGACTCAAGTCCCTACTCCGGGAACTAATCTCACTCTTATCAACGTCACCCCTTTGCAGCGGACGCTCACGCGCTCAACTTCAACTCACGCCTTCTGAGCTCCGCTACACCCCCATCGATCTGTACTTTACTTAAAACCAACAGAGAGTCGTTCTTACAGGAGACACCATGGCCGTGCTCTGTTGTGATACGACACATCCCTCGAGCAGCAGAGGAGTTTACGCCTGTGTAGTTTGGAAGAACAAGGCATGATTATCAGAACAATAGAATCACGGTGGGAGCTGTTGCTGTGATGGCTCTCCCTGAGGTGTCATTTGCTCTTTTCATTGAAAAACTTTCGCTAATTAGAACGCGGGGAGCGATACCCTGCTCAGGAAAACAAGCAGTCCCGCGACCTGCTGCGTAAGGCAACGCATCCCGACGAGACTCGCAATTAGCGAAGCATTTTCAAACCCTAAACGCAATATGGCAAGTCGTCTCCGCTGTAATCAGACACGGCGGTCTCTCCGCCCGTAGCTCACAGCGCCTCATTTCACACACAAAAGCCAGACATGGAAAATTGCCTGTTTGCGGACGTGTTGCGCCGCTGTAAATAAGCGAGGTGGTTTTCGGGATGAACTTGTTTACGCTGGTGGGCGTCAGCGTTTTTGAATATTACTTCCTGGCGCGAGAGAGGAAGGGGACTCTTGAGGTTGAATCGGAAGGAGACGGAGCGCCTGGAGGAAGCTCGGCTTCAGCCGTCTGTAGGCGGGTGAGAGGCGAGTTGCTTCAGCGCCACGGAGAGCAAAGTCTGGCAATGTTCCCGAATACCACCACTTCAAATGACTGAACTGAATGGTAGGGGCAACTCACCTCAATCACCTACCAATGTGCAGCGCCCACCTGGGTGAACATGACGGCAGCCATAGTGCGCCAGTACAAACTCACTACACATCAGATACACAGTGGAGAGGCAATTAATGGATTCCATGTATTTATATATATATATATATTTGTATATTGTCTTGGTTGGGAATTTGGCCGGGACACCGGATTAACACCATACTCTTTTTCGAAAAGCACCATGGGATCTTTTATGACCACAGAGTCAGGACCTCGGTTTTTACCGTCCCATCCGAACGACGGACATGTTAGTCCCGTGGGATCGAACCCACAACCTTGGCGTTGCCAGTGCCATGCTCTACCAACTGAGCTACGGGACTACACTTTGGACTAGAATTTGGACTTCATTGGCCACACTGCGTTCAGTAATCGCACTTTCTAATCGGACTAAATGCACATATAATGGAGGGAGTGCTTTATATATAGCCTACTTTTCCCAAAAAGGTCCAAAATTACCTTCAAAGTATTACCACCTTTTTAAAAAACGCAGAGTAGCCGAATATAAAAACAATCATTTGGTGGGACTTCCTCTTAACGTTGAGACGATCAAAACTGTTTCCCAGTGAAGGGTGTATTCTGTCCTTAAAATATCACTGCAAAGACATCACAAGGAACCACAATCACAAAGAAAAACACTTCAAATGCAATCCTATAATGGCGCCCGACAATGACTGTGATTCGTCACACAGCCCTAGTCAGACAGTTACTTTGAGAGGGGAATTGCTTTGAAATCATTTTCAGCTTTGAAATCGTCAGTGCTGCCTTATCATGAGTCTACAAATAAAATATGAAATGGTGGAAAAATGTGTGTCCTGAGAAGACACACATCTGATCCTGAGCAGGTGATTTACTTTATAATTGATATATTTAATTAATCAATAAATGTCACATTATTCCTAATGGTCACTGACAATGGTCATCATTTGTCTGTTACTTGTGCTGACAAATTGGTTTCTACTGGCTACCACCTCACTGAACACATATTGAATTAGTGTACAATGAGGCGACCCATGCTATTGTCACCACAAGTAGAAAAAATGCCATGTGAAAGCCAGAGGGATCTCGACGTCTGTGGTCCCTAGGCCCCGCCTCCGTTTTGGGCCCCCAACCCCAACGCATGGCATTCTGGGAAATTGAGTTCTTAGATTTAGTGTTAGATTAGAGATATTTCATTTGTGTTATTGATTTTTTTATGACTGCTACTAATAATAATAATAAGGATCCTGTGTGATGAACATATATTTATTAGGCGTGTAAGTGTAATATAAATTATGTAAAAAATAAAAAATACAAATACAAAAATGTATATATTAAAAAATAATATCAATATTAATATTTCCCCCATAATTCTGGGCCCCATGCGACCTTTGAATTGAATTGAATTGAATGTCTTTATTGTCATTATACCAGGGTACAACAAAATGAAGATAGGCTCAGCTTAAATGTGCAGGACAACATACAACACAGTCACGAACAACATACAGTATACCCAACAGTAGTAGAAAAATACCCAACAGTAGAAAAAAAATATATATAATACAAAAAATATAGGCTATATCTGCACATATTGCACTGTATATCGTACATAGATATTGCACTGAAGTGGCTTATATTGCACAGTGGGGAGGGGGAGAAGGGGGGGTTAGGGGGATCAGTGCATGTTTGAGTTCAAGGTGGTTATTGCTCTAGGCCCTAGGCCCAGGCCTTGTCGGCCTGTGTGGAGATCGGGCCCTGCTTGTGTGCACCGTTTACCGCGGTCCAGTGCAAGAACGAGGTTTCACGCATTGCTTTCTTTGTTCGCGATATTGGAGCAATCAATTTTCCCCAGATCACCTGTGGAGACGCAGTCGGGGTAGATAAATTAATTTCCCTTCCGGGCGGCTCGTGGCGTGTCTGAAAATGAGCGACTGTCCTCTGCCTCAAATGAGATTAATCTTTTTTAATTACGAGGGAGATGAGCTTGCGCCTGGACTTCTGGCACGGACTCATCTCACTTCGGCAGAAGCCCACCACTGCTTGTTGGTCTTTTAATGACCGTTTGAAATAAAATCATCATTGAGGTTTTCGTGTGGGGGTAGCTCCTTCACTCCACTTCAACATGCCATCTGCTCTCTGAGAATAATCACAGGCAGAAGTGAAGTACAGCAGGCAGCTTCAATATCACCTTTTGCAGGGTTGGGCTTTATTACGTGGCTCAGTTGGTAGAGCACGGCGTTGGCAACGCTTAGGTTGTGGGTTCAATCCCCACTGGGGCCATATATACTGAAAATGTATGCATTCACTACTGTAAGTCGCTTTGGATAAAAGCGTCTGCTAAATGCATATATTATTATTATTATTATTACATGGTGCTAATTAGAATCCTGTTTCTGTACTACTAGTGTGTATACTGTTAACCGAATACTATATAGCAGCGCTATATCTAATTACATTTCGTGAAAATATTACTATAGTCATTAAATCTCCTTCTAGACATTACATTACATTTTTTAACATTTTAAGCATTTAGCAGACGCTCTTATCCAGAGCGACTTACAAGATGTGCAGACAACATTACATTACAATCCATTTATACAGCTGGATATTAACTGAAGCAATTCAGGTTAAGTACCTTTAGCTCAAGGGTACAACGGCAGTGTCCCACCTGGGGATTGAACCTGCAACCTTGATGCTACAAGCCCAGTTCCCTAACCATTATACCACACTGCCTGCACATACTTAATTGACTCCTCCTACCACAAGTATGAAATGAAAGGGGTACGTTTGTCACAATGATCTTCTTCTTGGCCATCGTACCAAACGCCAGATCATCTCATCCGTGAAAGACGTTTAAGCAGACGAGCTAAGTGTGCACTTTAAGACGGAGGGCTCCTGAAATGGGTCCTGGTTGCCAGTTGGCCTCTAATGCTGATCTGGCCCCTCCTGAACGCACTAGTGAAGAATTGTTTATATTGTTGTGCTCCACCACTTCCCTGGGAGCCCAAGCCAAACAGGAGCTCTTTACACTGTGATTGGTGACACATTCTCATCCAGCTGGGAATAATAGTTCTTTAACAAGGTTTCATAGCCAGGCAAATTGCTTGTGGCATCGATCGTGTCCCATCTTTGATCGTGTAATTGCTTTGAGAGAAGGGGGAGAGGGGGCAGGCAGTGTAGCTTGTCTGGTCTTGTCTGAAATGAGGGGGCACGATCAATAGATCTCAGTCCGAGCCCATTGCTCCCATTGCTCCCCTTGCCTCCTGGTGTGGTGGCACGCAAATGAAACAGGATGCCAAAGCGACAAGGTGTGTGAAACGACAGCGATTCGCAAGACTTTAACAACTGTCCCGTTCTTTCACATAGATCTCAAAAGACGAAAGCGAACAGATTATGAAGGGGGCCAAAAATACATTGTGGTGACTAAACTAAATTAGTAGGTGTTTTGGACAACAGGAAATGGAGCAGATGGCAAAAAAAAACATAGCACTCCAGCACCAAGCTTACAGTTGTCCTCCTGGCTTTTCCCAGCTCTGGGGTCTTGTGTTTGGGGGTACGGACAGGCCAACATGGCATACAGTTCTAATGGTCGTTAAAAAAAAAAAAAAAAAAAGAAAAAAAAAAATCTGCTTTTATATAATAGACACAATATATAATCGCAAAGCACATGACAAGGAGCAATTATTGGATAAACAGACAGTGCTACAGCAGTGATATTACACGCGACAACTACCACTTTGCTAATGTTTTATTCGCAGCTGAGGATGAAACGTATATTGGCAAACATGCGATTTCAAATAGAGCACATCAACAACTCCTGAAAGACTGGAATCAAACATCCGCCGCCGTCCGCTAATGAATTCCCCCGCTCCTCGGAGATCAATCAATCACATCACTGTAGTCCCCGCGATCGCAATGTGCAGGCTCAGCACATACAGGCCGATCGATACGGCTCCCGCTGCCTCACAGAGAGGGGTCAGGTTCAACCGCCGTGCCAAGGTATCAATCTCCGCTCAAGTGAACCTGCAATACCGCGCAGGACAACCCGAAACAAATGAGTTCTGTCCCCCCCTCTCTGTTATCTCTGTCGCTGCGAGGGTGACAGCCGGCCGTTTGTTCTTCGCTACAGACTCATTCGGGCGCACCTTGTGTCTGAATGAGTCACTAATCGGCTGGTCCCGAGAGGCTGTCAGTTCCGCCTGACGTCATGTCACGGTGTGCTCGCTCACGCGAAGAGCTTGGGCGTACATTACGGGGTGATTTAGGGGGTGCAACTGGCACCTGCACCTGTTCAAATGCCGAACGACTGATTCTGTGTGCGCGCATCTCACCTGTGGCAGATTTTGAAAGCAGCTAAGAACATAAGAATACGTAATGATGAGAACGGGCCGTTCGGCCCATCTAGGCTTGTCATGTCTTAACACTTTGTTGTACGTCGCTCTGGATAAGAGTGTCTGCCAAATGCCTGTAATGTAATAATGTAATGTAATCTAAAGAGTATCTAGTACTACATCTAGCCTGGACTTGAATAGCCCAAGTGTTTCTGACTCTACTACCCGACCTGGCAAGCTGTTCCACCTGTGGCAGATTTAAATAATTTTTCTCCCAATTTGGTAGCCAATTAGACCTGATATTTTAAGTCAATCCCCCCTAGTAATGTGAGTTCGCTGCCGTAGTCCTGCAACCGGTAGCGACACCCGACCTGACGCCTCTTCCGAGACGGCACTCGCCCAAGTATCAACCGTAACCCGGTATACTGCAGGGCCACTCTTATGCTCAGCGAATCTCATGTCAGCTTTCCTCTCCCCTCCCGGTGGCGCTCCCGGCCAGAGCCGACTCTGGCGAGACGGGGAATTGAACCCCGGTCTCCGTGGCCAGCGTCGGACGTTGTAACCACTGGGCCACGCGGGAGGCCACCTGTGGCAGAATTTGAAAGCAACTACATGTAAGACAGTCAATCGCCACCTCCGAACGGGATTCTTGGCCGGGATCGAACCCCGGCTGCAGTGGGCAACCTGCACTCCGGGGGGAGCGCCTTTACTGTTTGTTAAAATGTGACATTGAACCATATTTGTGAGGATCTCTGTATTAATTATTCCAGTTTACTTAATCAGTACAGTAATATTAATGCTAATATAATATCAAGAGAATTTGTGAGTAACTAATGGAGTAGATACCAGGGCCCGTATGTACAAAGATTCAAAGAGTAGGAGTGCTGATCTAGGATCAGGTTTTCCCTGTCCATATCCTAACCATATCAATTATGAGCTAAAAGGCTAAACTGATCCTAGATCAGTACTCCTACACTTAGAATCTTTGTACACACGGGCCCAGATCGCTCAAATTGCATCTGCTGTTCTGTTCTCCGTGACACTGGGATATTTTGAACACTTGCCTATGCACTGGAAAGCAACGCTTGTTGTTCTAATGCAGACCCGCGGGTCGAAACATTAACCAACCTGGCATGGCTAAATAAACCGTGACACTTTTTTGGTGCCAATTTTTGTGACAAACTTTGCTGGAGTGTCTAATGAGTATGCGAGTCTCATTCTTTCACTTCCAGCGCGCAGTTATACCTTCAAATATTATCAGCCCACTTGCACCTCGCACTGCCTCTGCTAGCATAATAGAAACACAGAAATTAATTCAGACAAGCTTTTTTATATATCAGTGCCAGAGGATTGCAGCTTGTCAGCTGATAACAAGATTTCCATTCCGAAAATAGGACCCAAGGTTTATTGTGGAGAGGGGGGTGCCATAGTGTTTAGGGACCTGGGCTTGTACTGTAACTATGGAGACGGTAGCAGGCTGTCCTGGGTGGGGACACTGCCATTGTAACCTTAAACAATGCACTTAACCTTAAACAATACAGCTGTAAGTAGGGATGAACCTACATTCTGTAACTTCCCCTGAATGATGGTGTCTGTCTATCAGTCGGGCTGTGGTTGCTGCTGCAGGAGTTTCGAGGGGGAGAATGTAGCGGAGGAGCTCTGATACGTGTGTTAACACATGAGCGTCCGCTATAGAAAGTGACGTCAATAAGAGTGTGATTAGTTCCCTTGGCTGGGGAATCGGTTCTTTAGCTCAGCGCGCTAATCGTGTCTCTTGTGGCGTTGGGATCTTCTGTTCAAAACTCAGCGGAAGACCAGTCAATCAATCAATCTTTATTTTTGTATAGCGCCATTTACAAACAGGTTGTCACACAGCGCTTCACAATTGGCATTTTCCAGAGGGAATCAAAAAAACTGAAAACCATTGGAGCCAATGTGGGAAACTGGAAAATTATTCCCTGACCCCTTAAAAGGCGGTCGAGATGAACTCCTGGAAAATGGTGGGATACAGAGAAAAACAAAAACAAATAGTCCTTGACTCCGTTACATTACATCGATGGACGGGGAAACGCGGCGGCTCTCTTATCGCCCTCTTATTGATTCTCCAGAGGGGGGCGTCCGCGTTCGCGTTCGGTGGCAAGAGGTTCGCTCGCTCACTCGTGAGTCTCTGAAACTCCATGACATACACGGCCGTCAGATCTGACCAATCTAAGGAAACCTGTCACAGCACTTGGACGGAGGGACAAGCGATCTTTCCGAGCCAAACAAGAGGTGCGATGCAATTAGAGCAGCGACGTTCAGGCTGTGTGGAAACTGAATCCAAAATCTGAGCACGATAATCTGTGTGCAGGTAAACATTTGGCTACTGATCGCTGCGAGCGTGGGCCGTGTTTTTAGGGGGATAAGCCGTTGGCTGTTGGCATGGAACTGAACAAACAAAGTACAAATGGTGCAGGTGGGAACGGGAGTTCATTCTGTACCCCGATTGGTCAGTTAAGGCATAATGGCGGAAGTATAGAAGAGTTTCCTAATTACTCAATGAGACTTGACTTATTTCATGATCAACTCGTTCGTGATTGACTCTCTATACGAGAAAAGCCAGATCGAGTCCGCGGAAATCCAAGAGGGTGACCATGTCATTGACTCAATGTTTTTTTTGTCTGCCACAATGGAACGCAACGCTATAAGCTCCTGATTTGAGGCGCCTGCTCACCCAGTCAAGGGCAACTAAATTGGTACCTGGTTTGAAAGGTAAAAGTTATGAGGACAGACTTAAGACACTCAATCTGTTTGAGCTTAGCAAACGGAGACTTAGGGGGGGATTTGATTGAGGTTTTTAAATTCCTAAAAGAGATTAACAAAGTGAACTACCAAAGATTTTTTAAAGATAAGTTCGGTTAGCAGAACAAGAGGCCACAGGTGGAAATGAGTTAAAGGCTAATTCTGCACGGATATTAGGACGTTTTTCTTTACACAGAGAGTTGTCAATGCTTGGAACAGCTTGCCAGGTTGGGTAGTAGAGGCAGAAACACTTGAGCTATTCCAG
The DNA here is from genome assembly GCA_029706075.1 of Aldrovandia affinis. NCBI lineage: Eukaryota > Metazoa > Chordata > Actinopteri > Notacanthiformes > Halosauridae > Aldrovandia > Aldrovandia affinis. The sequence goes on from JAINUG010000128.1 coordinate 180,507, forward strand.
TCTAGACTAGATTCAGTACTGCACACTCATGACGAGCCTAGATGGGCTGAATGGCCGGTTCTCCTCATTATGTATTCTTATGTTCTTATGTTCTTATGAAACACTCCAGTAGGAGTGCAGGGGCCGTCTGCTTTTCCCCCGTGGTCCAGCGTGACATTTGTCCAGTTCCGATTTCCTCATCCACGCCCGCCTGCAATAAGCTCATTTTGTGCCATTTGCACAGCCGTGCGAGGTTTCGCGTTAGGTTCCCTCTCTGGCGATGCTGCTCTGCCCTTCTCTACGGGTCAGCGCTAACTCACCAGCGCTCCTCATGCAACACAAAACAACATTAATATTTGATTGCTTTTTTTTCTTCTTTCTCTCAAGTGCCCTCAGGAATACAATATGTCTGTTTATAAATGTCACAAATCCCTGCCCCCGGGGCAGCAAAGTCCACAAATATCAAGTCCACTTCCCCAGTTTGTTTATTTAACGGAAGTACAAGTTTACTTTTTAAAAATATTCCTTGGCTGAGTGACATCTGGACAGCTTTTTCTGTCACCAGAATAGCGCTGTAATGTTTTGAGCCGTGCCCAGGGGGAGAGGATGTGGTATCAGGGCTCTGACAGGCGGACTCCAGTGCCAGGGACAGCAGGTGTCGGGGAGAGGACGGTGACACACGATGCTCTGTCTGTCTCATTCAACATTTATGAGGAATAAATGTCAGAGTCGATGGGCGCAAAGCTACCTGTCTGTTTGTTTGTTTTAAAGTCCCTCCGAACCGCGCGAGGATGTGTCAAACACTCTCGGGAACCCGAGGATGAACATCAAACAAATGTGTACGTATGTGAAATGAGAAATGTGTACATATGCATATACCTATGTGCCAAAAGCAATCACCTGACCTTTAGCGCAGTGTGGGTGTCCACAGGCAACAAGCTAATATAAACTGTCATTTGTAAAAAAAATGTTTACTGCACTGCGCATTTTGCGATATTGTAATGCTTATAAAAAAAATGTGTATGCGTGTCTGTGAGGACATTATACACCTGAATCACCCTCTGGTTGTCTTTTCAGGGGCCGGTAATGCAGATGGCTGCTGTTTCTGAAGCTGTGAATGGGCATGGCTAGCGAGGCACGTGCCTTCGCGTAAACAGTCGGAATTTCCTTATTTCGGTGAGGTCAAATATTGAGTGGCTCACTGTAAATAATATGCCATTTAGCAGACGCTTTTCTCCAAAGCGATTTACAGTAGTGAGTGCATACATTTATCACTATATGTGGTCCCAGTAGGAATCGAACCCACAACCTAAGCGTTGTCAGCGCCACGCTCTACCATGTCTGTGCCATGCACCCCGCCATGCACCCTCCTACATCCTGTGTCATGAAGAACCACAGGGATGATGTCACCTTCTGCTGGGAGACCCTCACACCACGCGGCTCTGCAGAGGAGAGGGTGAGAGAGAGAGAGAGAGAGAGAGAGAGAGAGAGAGAGAGAGAGAGAGAGAGAGAGAGAGAGAGAGAGAGAGAGAGAGAGAGAGAGAGAGAGAGAGAGAGAGAGACAGAGAGAGAGAGAGAGAGAGAGAGAGAGAGAGAGAGAGAGAGAGAGAGAGAGAGAGAGAGAGAGAGAGAGAGAGAGAGAGAGACAGAGAGAGAGAGAGACAGAGAGAGAGAGAGAGAGAGACAGAGAGAGAGAAGAGAGAGAGAGAGAGAGAGAGAGCTGCTCTTTACAAACCTTGCCTTTAATCCCTCATTCCACTAGATAGTTCCAAAGTTCAAGGCTGCCAGGGTTCGAGTGGTTTTTTTCTTTTTCTGAGTGAACACTCCCTCTATTCTTGTGCCGCGTCAGGCCACATTGAGAATATGACACAAGGAAGACAAAGCATTTACCGAAGCGGCCCTTTCTCAAGCTCCCTTTAATCTGCCAAACCCGTCGCCGGTGACCGGCCTGCGTCCGCCCCGCTGGAACAATGAAACAGCGACTCTGCAGCGCTGCCATGCCTCGTCTCCACGTTAAGCACAGTCACAAGCACTGAGAGGAACTCACGCGTGGACAGACAGGCAGACAGCTTAACGCGTGTGAAACTGGGAGTCCGAGGGACAAGGAGTGACAGCGGAATAATGTAGCAGCACAGAATAACAACGTGCGAGGCGTAGGAGACTTCACGGAGACGTTCACATCTGGCTGAAAGCTGAAAATGGTGCAATGTCAAAGAGAGAAATACGGCTGGTGTGCTCGACATGGCCACACGGCTCCAGCTCATCGCTGATTCTTACAGTAATGCGTTCCCCGCTGGGGCTGCGTCGGACTAAAATAACCACACCGTCCTGCCCCTCCAGGGCCTGGAGATGCAGAAAACGAGGCAACAGTGAGTTCCCTGGGATGCTGAGCTAGGACTCTACCCTTGTGCCCTCCGCCTTGCACCCAAAGCTTTAAATAAAGTCATAATTCATCACACGAGCGACCGCTCATTAAGCCAGGAAGGCAGGGAGGGAGGAGCAGAGCCATTTGTAAACTGACAAAATAAAGGGCACGCCAACAGAGTGTCTTAATAGGGCGTTGGGCCATGACAAGCTGCCCAGAACAGCTTCAGTACGCCTGGGCACAGATTATACAAGTGTCTGGAACTGTATGAGACATTCCATCATTTGGTGTTTTGTTGGTGGTGGTGGAAAACGCTGTCTCAGGCGCCACTGCAGAATCTCCCATAAGTGTTCAGTTGGGTTGAGATCTGGTGACTGAGATGGCCGTGGCATATGGTTTACATCATTTTCATGCTCATCAAACCATTCAGTGAGCACTCCTGCCCTGTGGATGGGGGCATTGTCATCATGGAAGAGACCACTCCCATCAGGATAGAAATGCTTCACCACAGAATGAAGGTGGTCACTCAGAATGGCTTTGTATTTATTGGTGTTTACCCTGCACTCTAAGGGGTTGAGTGGATCTAAACCATGCCAGGGAAATGCAGCCCACACCATAACAGAGCCACCAGAACCCTTCATTTACTCAAGTGTTTATTTTATTTTGGCAGTTACCTGAAGTAGTTATAATATGTCTAATATCAAATCCTACCATCATAATTAGTTAACCGGTTACTGTTAACGCTTTTTCTGCTGGAGAACAGTAAAAAAAAAAAGCATTTACACAGCTGGATATTTTACTGGAGCAATTCAGGTTAAGTACCTTTAGCTCAAGGGCAGTGCCCCCAACTGGGGATCGAACCTTCATCCTTTGCCTTACAAACCCAGTTCCTTGAACCATTATGCTAACACTGCCGCCTCGGGGTTGACCTGACACTTAGGACCTGACACTGGGGACCGTGTTACATCTGCGTCTCGACAGGGGGACTCCCCAGAGCGATGCTCACGAGGGCTCATCAAACACTGGGCTGGAGTCCTGCTTTAGTGCATTAGCTGTGAGAATCCTGCAGCAGGCTTAGTGAGACTTATCACACACCCAGCTCCGCTGACAAGAAGGGGCTTGTAGTGTTGAAGGTGCTCTGCTGTAAACACAGCTCTCGGCTAATTTTCCAGCGCCACTGATCTAGTACATTTTACATTTTACCTTTTAAGCATTTAGCAGACGCTCTTATCCTGAGCGACTTACGAGATGTGCATTAATACACGGTAGGAACATGACGCAACCTCCTCAATCTCCTCAAGATGCAACATTTGCGGCACACGCCTCTCTGAGTGCTGATTGGCTGTGGCGGGGCCCCGTGCGGGTTCGGCGTTGACAGTTTAAGCGGGCCACTTACCGTCCGGTGTATCTTATCCTCCAGGTCCTGGTTGATCCTCTGCAGGGCCGCGTAGCTGTTCTGTATCCTGAGAGATGGGGAACAGAGAGAGGGAGTGAATCATCGCGGTTAGGAATACAGCGCGCGGGCGTCCCATCTCAGACCTCGGGTTTAGATTATGTGGTGGTTGGGGGACGGATAGCATAGCGGTCTAACGCACCCGTATTTTGGCTGGTCCGATACGGTGTGCGCTGCCTGTCAGGGACGTGGTTCGAAACCCGTCTCTACCAGACCGTGAAGCGCGTAAAGGAGTCTCCAGAACGTGGGTGGGCCGCATTCCTTCTCAGAGGAGGCGGAGTTCGCTGCCCTCTGAGAATTAGCTTGCCTCGTAGAGACGAGTGGTGGACTCACGTGGGGAGGGTACATCGAAATAAATAGAGGGTATAATTGGCTACCAAATTGGGAACAAATAAAAAATTATATTAAATAAAAGAAACAAATATATATATATAGAAAAGATTATGTGGTTATCACACGCTGTAGATTTCATCCACGTCTTTGCAATGCACCGTATTTTGGCTGGTCCGATACGACGCATGCAAAACATAAGCAGCGTGACCATTGGCCTCAAACACAGAAAAGAACACTGCGTCTGACAAGATTATATGCAGGGGCACTGAAGAAATACAATCAATTAACTAATCGATCAACTCCCACAACTAATTTTCCTGGCCTGTGGCCTTCATCAGAGGAAGATTAAAGGCTTTGAAATCAAGAGTTGATTGGTTGAGAACTCCTTACATAAGCCAGTGAAATGCAACACGAGCAAAATAATGCTAAACAAAAGTAAATTAAAATAAAATAAAAAAATCAACCTTCGCATAATGAATGTCTGTACCACGTAGCCCAGATTAACGCTCAGCGTTAGGAGTGATGCACGATTAGTGCTGGCTCCGTTTCAGCGCGTTCAGTGGTCCACTGGGCCTAATTTCAGCACAAAACGGGGCTTCTCTTCCTGATTGCATTCCAGCGCATTAGTACAATGGACACAACGAGCTGTGTTTGCACCTTTGTACCCGGTGGGAGAAAACTAAAACTATTAATACAATTATTTGGACACACAGTGCCCCCCTGTAAAGTCTACACCCCATCTCTCAGAAAAATTCAAAAACTAATTAAGTCAGACTTTCCCCACCTTTGTCTACACATTTTACCCTACGACTTCCAAGTGAAACAATTCTAGAAATATCTGAACAAATGTTAAGTCTCATCTTTTGAGCAAACATACCATATACACTGTAGAGCAGGGGTGGGCAAGGAGGGCCGTATCCGTTTCTGGATTTCATGCCAACTTCTGCTCTTAATTATTTAATTAGCCCCAATCATGCACGTAATCTGACATTTCAGCTAAATTTATTGATAAGCCCATGAATGACAGCTGAAGACTGTTCTTGTGTTCCCATATGAAACATGTTACTGTGGTCTAATCTACAAGTGAACCAGCATTGGTGTATCAAACTAATTAGCTAACTAAGCCATAGGGGTAATTGGTAGAAACAAAAACCTGCACACACACTGGCCCTCCAGCACCGGAATTGCCCACCCCTGTTGTAGAGGCTTGGTTTGGCACATGCATGTACGTATCTCCTCATGCAGAGAAGTTTGTAATTGATACCATAATTCAATCATATTGTCCCATGATGAGATTATCTGTTCACTTAACTGGTCATAATTGCATTTAGAGATCATATTATGGTTTTAAAATGCAATTGAATCATCACTCCGATGCCCCCTGGTCTACCTCTGCAAACCTGACAATAAACAAAGAAACTCCTCGCCTCTCTAGCATCCCCTTCACAATCAAAACATTGAACATGTTGAACTGTTGAATAATTTATTTTTAATTTGTCACAGATTTTTTCTGCACGCATTGTCTCCCCACATTATCTCTATGAGGCAAGCAAATTCTCAGAGGGCATCAAACTCTGCTTCCTTCAAGACGGAATTCGCCCCCACCCACGTTCTGGAGACTTACGCGCTTCTCAGCGAGCTCATGCCAGCTCACCCTCCCCCAATCGGGACCCCCACCAGGGCCGGTCTGGTACAGTCGGGTTTTGAACCGCGACCGTGATAGGCAGCTCACACTCGTACAGGACCAGCCATGAGTGTAACCTTGAGGGCTCCCCAGAGTGCCGTGGGTGGGACATTTTACATTTTTACATTTTAAGCATTTAGCAGATGCTCTTATCCAGAGCGACTTACAAGATGTGCATTAATACATGGTGAGAACAATCATAGTTAGCGCACAAGATCAGTGCAGTAATACAGCAATAGACATCATTGCAGGCGTCTGCGTACCTGTAACACTGGGAAGGAAAAGGTTAGTGTTTTTTTTTTTTTTTGTATAGTGTTGAACAAGTAAACAGCGGTGAAGACAATTTAGCTAGATGGACAGAGTTCAGCGGTAGTGGAGTCTGAAGAGGTGGGTTTTGAGAGGCGGAGAGAGCTCACCTGCGCAGTTTGTCGGTGAACTTGTCGAGCTCCTCCTGCGCCCTCCTCAGCTCCGTCTCCAGGTACTGGCGCGTAGAGTCGAACTCCGTCTCCAGCAGCTCCAGCTTGTGGGTGGTGTAGGACAGCCGTCTGCGCAGATCGTCCCTCTGTTCCTGTAGGGAGCTGCAGACGCCACAGACAGGGCAGGTAGACGGTCGCTCCAAACACACACACACACACACACACACACAACCCCATCCCGCTCCCACCCGCTGACCCTACACATGGAGAGGTCAAACAGTTTGTGTGAGTGGAGTAATGGGCGATGGGGTATGGTGGATCTACAGCAGCGCTGTGTCACCCAGGCGCATGACTACACATTGTAAATATCCAAGGCTGGGGCGGTGGATAGTGTAGCGGTCTAACGCACCGTATCTTGGCTGGTCTGATACAGTGTGCGCTGTCTCTACCAGACCGGCGCTGGTCATCAGCCCCGATCGGAGGCGGTGTTTGGCTGTCCGCCCCAGGGGGAGGGGGAGGGTGAGCCGGCTCGGGTCCACCGTGAAGCACGTAAGGGAGTCTCCAGAACGTGGGGGCGAGATTCCATCTCGAAGGAAGGGGAGTTCGCTGCCCTCAGAGAATTAGCTTGCCTCGTAGAGACGAGCGGCGGGCTCGTGTGGGGAGGGCAAGTCGATATTAATAGAGGGTGTAACTGGCTATCAAATTAGGGGAAAAACATGAAAAAAAACTAAATAAAAAATTAAGTCAGGTCTAATAAAGAAAGG
>JAINUG010000128.1:195000-200000 GCA_029706075.1 Aldrovandia affinis
AAGGTCCTGTAGTCCTCTCCAGGCTGTGGGAGGGAACAGGAGCAACTGACAGCAGCCAAAAGGGAGGCGCAGCCCTCTCCACTCCTCCCTCCACCTCTCCTGGCGTAACGCCAAGATACTACCTCTGTACGATGTTGTGACAATGTCATGTGCTAGGGTTAATCGACATTAATTATAAAGGTCTGTCCTCGGTGCCTAGCTGTTTCTCTGCATTAGTTTCCACAACATCATGATATGTTGCTAATTTACACAGAACCAATCACTGCACTATGTGGAGCTAAAATGCTAAGATGCTACTGAAAGCCTGTACGCTTGCAAACCAGTGTTGCAAATTTGTATCATGATTTGTGGTGACAAAGAACAAGTTATAATACAATAAGATATTTATTTATCTATTTATTTACACAAAACAAGTTTACAGGTTTGCATGTTAGATTTATTCACAAGCGTGCAGCGTGGTTTGTGAATAAACGTAAGACGGTTTGCAGACATGTAAACTTGTTTTGTGTAAATAAATAGAACAACACTTGTTGTTCCATTTAAAGTTGTAGGATGCTTTCAGAAAAAACACAATGAAATGTATGCACTGTGAATAGCGATAGTTCTTTTGTGAATTCTGAAAAACATTTACCCAATCAATTTGGCAGATTTTGCAAAGCTTGTTTTGAGACTGCAAGTCATGACACAAATTCACAAAGCTTGGTTTGCAAGCATACATACTTTTTAAAACAGATTTTTTCCCCCCATTTTTCTCCCAGTTTAGCAGCCAATTCTGCCCTCTTTTCATGTCAACTATCCCCCCTCCATGTATTGTGAGTTTGCTGGCGTAGTCTTGAGACCGGAAGTGACAAAGCCGATGTACCGCCTCTTCCCAGCTGGGACCTGCAAAGCCGTCGGCTGTAACTCCGGTACACACAGGGCTACTCCTATACGCAGCGAACTCATATCGGCTTCCCTCCCTCCTCCCTGGGGCAGACAGCCAATTGCCACCCCCTAGCGGCACTCCCAGCCAGAGCCGAACTGGAGCTTGTTTTGAGACCACAAGTCGTGATACAAATTCACAAAGCTTGTTCTGCAAGCATGCATACATTTGATAGCGTTGCATACAGCACGTACACATCTTGAAACCACAGCTGGCTGAAATAAACCAATGCCAGCGCTGCTAATTTTCGCAACGCTTCAGTTTATCTTTGGAGTTAGACGTAATGTCAATGCTCAATTGGATTGTGGCTTTTGAAGGAGAAACTGCTGCAGGGAGATTCATTCGAGTGCTGAGCTCTGGGGAGATGCAGGAGAGCGTTGGGCTCAATGAAGACATTGGAGAGCGTTGAGCTCTTGGGGGAAATATCGACAGACTCTGGCTCAGAGACTCTTAAGGCACTTAAGTCGGTCCTTCCTGCTTTCACCTGCATCCACTTCACAACTGAAGAGTTCGCTCATAATTAGGGATGGGACGACCACTCACTTCTTTGCCTCAGAGAAAACGGTGAATAGGAGGAGAGAAAATGTTTGTGATATTCCCCTGTGTTACAAGACTGATCGGATCACCAGATGTAATGGTAGAGTCCACTTTAAGCTTTGTTCAGTATTAATGAGAACTGGACCTCATGGTTCTGCTGTGGTGTTCAGCTCCTCTGGGCCGCCTGGCTCAACCTGCTAAAGTGCTGGCTCAGTGTTGTGACGGGCCCCACGGCCAAATACTGACTGGATCCTGACTGCTGTCTTGCAGGGCAGATTTCAGTAGGTGGGACTGTCCTTGTGTCATCGTGGATGAACGGACTCTACGGTCGATTGGGCACCTGTTGTCTTGCCCTGCCTCAGCTGCGCATTGGGGGGTACTCCTCTGACACAGCAACTGCGCAGCTCAACTGGTGGACCAATGAGTGAAGAGAAGCAGCCAGCGCCGGTTTAGAAGGCGAGCACATGCTTGTCTGTCAAGTGACAGATGCCCTTGCAGTAACGAGACAGTGTTTGGAATATGATTGGGCATTCCAAATTTAGACAGAAAATAATCTGGAATAAAACGTTTTTCTTTACATTTTTAAACTAGGTCCACAGTCATATATGAAGATGGGTCTAACACCAATGTGTTGAAATATGGTAGCCGTACGGTATACACCATTTCGATTTTGCCCTCCCCCACGAACTCGCCGCTCGTCTCTACGAGGCAAGCTAATTCTCCAAGGGCAGCGAACTCTGCTTCCTTCGAGACGGAATTCGCCCCCACCCACGTTCTGGAGTCTACCTTACACTCTTCTCAGCAAGTTCATGCTGGCTCCCCCCCCCGGGGCGGACAGCCAAACGCCCCCCCTCCCGATCGGGACTCCCCACCAGGGCCGGTCTGGTACAGTCAGATTTCAAACCGTGACCGTGATAGGCAGCTCACACTTGGAGATGGGGGTTTTAAAGCAAACAAACTCCCGGATATTGGGGTGGCAGGTATGCCATTCGCCAAGTGTCACAGGTTGGCGGTGAATACCTTATACCTATACGCCACTTTACTGGGTTTCCCACAGAAGTGACCATAATGGCCACAGACTCTCAGTCCTTCTTGCACACTTGTGAGATGGCCAGCTGTTTTGTTTTGTTTTACAGCGATGGCCAGCTGTTTTGCCTGTGCGGTCCTCGGACCAGATGAGAGGGTGAATGGATATCACGCATGATCTTTCAATGCCCTCACTGGATCAGTCACACGAATGTCGTCGTTGAATAATGGCTTTATGGCTTTATGGCTTTACGGCGCTGGCGGCGGATGGTTCCATGAAAGCTTTGCGACATCGCCTCTTACCTTTTCTTCTGATGCTTACAGCCATTTCTGGGGGGTTTTAGCGCCGTTTTCCCAACATGTATCTTTTTCATCTTTTTCTCTTTTGCGCTCGCTCTCGTGCGCGACTACTTTCCGGACAGGAAGCTGACGCACTGCCCCCCCCCCAGTGCTCCCCCTCTTTGCGAGGAGATTATGTTTTCCCCGTGGGGCCAGAGAGCAGCTCTCTATCTGTGTTGATCCTGCCAACAGAGCAGAGAAACAGCAGGGTTGCAGTCACACAGCAATCAGACCCCTACTGCACCATCACCCTCACCCCTACTGCACCATCACCCTCACCTCTACTGCACCATCACCCTCACCTCTATTTAACCCACATCGGCCTAATGCTTTATTCTGTATAAACACGGTGTGCGCCTAGCCACGTAACACACCCATTCACACTCAGCCAACCTTCAGTCTAACACTCCTCTCTTATTGTGGTTCTCTGTGGCTCAGTTGGTAGAGCACAGTGTTGGCAACGCTTAGGTTGTGGGTTCAATCCCCACTGGGGCCACATATACTGAAAATGTATGCATTCACTACTGTAAGTCGCTTTGGATAAAAGCGTCTGCTAAATGGCGTATATTATATTATTATATTATTATTGGAAATGGAAAGAGAAACAATATTATGTATCGTTGGAAAGAGCATGGAATTATCTTTATTTTGATGTGTAAACTGATGCGTTATGCCCAATCACAAAAAAAGTTGCACAGTTTCACCTTTGTATTATCAGCTTTATTGTAAACAATGAAAGCATTTAGGATAGCGATGTCAAGCATGTACCAAATTGTTTTACAGTACCACTTTAGTGACTTTGTCTCGAGTGAGAGGCCATTTTTTGTCAGCGAAGTCTACACCCCCCCATGAGTTTGTTATATACTGATATAATATTTGGACGTTGCACCTCAAGTTTTGGTTGAGATTTTGGACGGGTTTTTCCGTAGATCGGCGAATGTAGCGTTTGCGCGTTCTGTGGAATATCCCGTATACAGGTGGATACGAGTTAACAGAAGTGTTCAAAAGGTTTACAGAACATACGAAAGCTCACATATAGCCTCCAATACAGCATCCCAAATGAAACATGACACAGCTGAAGCTAACGCAGCGGAGCGGATTAGCATGCAGAGATCAGCACACGACCCAGCCTGTTGCTTTAGCAGTGTTGTTCTTATCATTGATCCACAAGCCTCGTCTCCCACCGTGATCTTACGTTCAGAGAGCTCCCATTCAGACCCTGCTGAAAACGCACCGGAGACTTCAAATACGGCCCTGAACTGGTTGCACTGGGAGAAGAGAACCATTGGGATGTTGTGCCACAAGCGCCGTGGATCAAAACTCACAGCAAAGCCCACCTCTGTTGCATTTACTCCAACGGACGTTTGATTGCTCACTCTTTGGCGCTCTCCGCGTTCTGACAGCATGTTTGTGTTGCCGTATTGAGTATCGTTTCCTGCTCTGCTTCCCGATTATCCGCCTTTTAATAGCCCAAATAAACCAGTTTATCAGCCTCTTGTGATTCACTGTGACAGAAAAGAATTCACCTGCAATAAGATCTGCTCCGTGGCACTAGATTGTGTTATAAAGTCAAAACCTCCCGTGTAAGATAGCTCTGGAGAATCACGAGCGAGTATCGGTTTTCTCTGTACATAAAACCACTGAATATTTATTTTACAATGTTTATTCTGGATCACACGTGGAGACGGACAGGCCACTCATTCTGAAGCTCCTCATGTGTGCATCGTTAAAAGTTCTGAAGTTCGGCCCTCCCGGGTGGTCTAGCGGTTACAACGTCCGACGCTGGCCACTGCGACCGGGGTCCGATTCCACCGGCCGCGCCTGAGTCACCTCTAGCCTCTGTCACTACTGGTCTCAGGGCTATGGCAGCGAACTCGCAATATGGGGGGGGATTGACATGAAAAAGAGAGGATGTAATTGGCTACTAAATTGGGAGAAAATCTGAACAAATTAGAACAAAAAAAAAAAGTTATCCTAACGCAGAAACATAGCTGAACACCCCCATCGCGTATTACACCTTCCCCCATAATTCCGATCCTGATTACTATGTAGAGCGAATGAAATGGCCCGGGGCTACAGCACGATGTGACCGATCGATGTGCGTGAATGTACGCAGCAGGTGGAATGAAGTACGGAGGGATGCGTCTTCCAGACCTTCGTTATGCCGTTTGATCAT
>JAINUG010000128.1:205000-222500 GCA_029706075.1 Aldrovandia affinis
TCCGTCCCAGTCTGCCAGGAGTCTGGGGTAACCTTGGACAACCAGCTGTGTTCTCGAGCCATATTGCAGCGATCTCCCGGACCTGCCGTTTCTCCTCCACAACATCCGGAGGATCAGACCGCTCACCCAAGAGGCCACTCAACTCCTGGTCCAGGCCCTGGTGATCTCACGTCTGGACTACTGCAATTCCTTGCTGGCAGGCCTTCCGGCCTGTGCCATCAAGCCACTGCAACTAGTCCAGAACGCTGCTGCTCGCCTGGTGTTCAACCAGCCGAAGTTCACCCACGTCACCCCTCTACTCTCCTCTCTGCATTGGCTCCCCATCGCAGCACGCATCAGATTCAAGTCACTGGTGCTTGCTTTTCAAGCGGCCAGAGGTACTGCTCCCCCATACCTCCAGTCACTCATCACGCCCTACACCCCGTCCAGACCCCTCCGCTCCGCCTCCGCTGGCAGACTGACTGCCCCATCCCTCCGGGCGCCTGGCAGCCGCTCCTCGCGGTCTCGCTCTTCTCTGTCCTGGTCCTCGATGGTGGAACGACCTCCCGCAATCGGTCAGGACTGCGGAATCACTTCCAATCTTCCGCAAGAGACTCAAAACCCACCTCTTCAGACTCCACTACCACTGAACACTGTCCATCTAGTCAATCTGTCATCACCACTGTTTACTTGTTAAAAAAAAAAAAAAAAAAAAAAAAAAAAAAAAAAAAAAAAAACAACCCACTAACCTTTTCTTTCCCAATGTTACAGGTATGATACGCAGATGCCTGCAATGATGTCTTTGCCGTTTTACTGCACTGATCTTGTACGCTAACTTTGATTGTTCTCACCTTGTATTAATGCACATCTTGTAAGTCGCTCTGGATAAGAGCGTCTGCTAAATGCTTAAAATGTAAAAATGTAAATGGTGCTGGTTGAGGTGAGTTGCCCCCTATCGTTGTAAAGCGTTTTGAGTTCCCTGTGGGAAAAAAAGTGCTGTATAAATCCAGTGTTCATTCATTCATTGATTCATATCTAAAGTAAAGCGGTGTAAATTCGTGCTCTGCCACCCACAGACCGTTCCCCTCCAGCTCAGCCGCCGGTTGAGTGGGATAATAGTAACGGTGACAACAGATCGAGGCTTACGTGAGAATCAGGATTACGTCTCACTGTTATATTAAGTGTGATTTATCAGGGACGTTGATGACACAGACGGCTCTCTCCGCATTGTATTATTATTATTATCATGTATTTCTTTTCTCTTTCGATTTTGTTCTCTCCTCCAAATTTGGGGACGGAGGATCGTATTCACGGGGGGTTCCAAACGGCGCGACTTTCTGTCCGTTGTTTTTGGAGATCACACCGTAGTGCACGCATCATCATCATCGCCCCCGAAGTGCGTTGAGCCAATCAGCTGCTTCCGTTCGCTCTGCCGTCCACGCCCCCTGCTAGGCCTCGCAGTCACAACTCGCCGAAAGGAACGCACAAGTTAACGCTGCTGAGCGATGAACCAGAACACGTCCTGTGGCGCGGTGATGAACAGCTGTCGGAGAGGAATCACCCCACGATACTCTTCCCTTTTCTTTCTCTTTTCTTGTGCAGTGTAGTGGAGAAATGGCCTCGCTGCGAGTATGCTTTGACCCTCTCGGGCCACCGTCTGTATAAACTCCTGATGCACATAAACGGTGAAGCACCACGTAACTCTCTCCGGTCGGCACCAACGATACCGCACTCTGAACTCTGAGGTGAGCGTTTTGCGATCGTGGCGTGCATGTTAATGGCCCCTCGCCCAGTGCGAGTGATAAACACAAGGTTTCCCGTTTAATACGAGTGTCTAATCAATTGCTCTCACGGTCACCAGAAGGGCTGTGAACGCGTTCGTTAACGGCATACTCGTTACAGGGATGCAGCAGCCCCCACGCTTGCCCCCCACACAGACCTGCTTTACAGCCAGTGACGCGCCGACACGACACGGATATGATAAAACGGCTCTTTACGAGCCTGTAAAAGTGTTCCCCCCGTACTCGAAAGGCCTAAAGCTTTCAGTCGGGATTTTCCACGAGACGCCACCCTCACGTCGTCCTTATCGAGTCCCGCCAGAGGAGGCGCGGAGAGGCGCCCGTTTAAAAAGCGAGGCGATGACACACAAGTGTGGGGTGGCGCTCGCCGCCCTGCTTCTGTTCCGCACACACGCAAACAATTTATTATTATTATTATTCTAATCTCCTTTTTCGACGCAGCAGCAGTGCCGGAGACAAAGGGGGAGATAGTGGTGGAGGGAAGAGACGAGCTGAGCGCGTGTGTGTGGGTGTGTGTGTGTGTGTGTGTGTGTGTGTGTGTGTGTGTGTGTGTGCCTGTCAAGTCTTATCTGCCAGGAACAGAGGCGGGAGAGTGAGTGTGCGCTGCTGGGATAGGGATTGGGACAGAGGGGGAGGAGGTAGGAGGGCCACCTTTCAGTGTGCCGCGGCAAGAGAGGTAGCTCCCTCCCTGCCCTGTGTGCCCTGTCGCGTGATGTCATAACGGGCGGAGCTGTCGTGTGATGTCATAATCGGTGGAGCTGACGTGTGATGTCATAACGGGCGGAGCTGTCGCGTGATGTCATGATGGGCGGAGCTGTCGCGTGATGTCATAATGGGCGGAGCTGTCGCGTGATGTCATAATGGGCGGAGCTGTCGCGTGATGTCATAATGGGCGGAGCTGTCGCGTGATGTCATAACGGGCGGAGCTGTCGCGTGATGTCATAATGGGCGGAGCTGTCGCGTGATGTCATAACGGGCGGAGCTGTCGCGTGATGTCATAATGGGTGGAGCTGTCGCGTGATGTCATAACGGGCGGAGCTGTCGTGTGATGTCATAATGGGCGGAGCTGTCGTGTGATGTCATAACGGGGAGCTGTCGTGTGATGTCATAACGGGTGAAGGGGTATCATGTGATGTCATAACGGGTGAAGCAGGAGAACTCCGGAGCGAGCCTCACTCCTTCGCCCTTTATCTGAAAAGGGACGAATCAGCACACCCCCGAACCAGGAGAATGGGCGCACACACGCACACGCACACACAACGTGTGCAGACTGCTCATTCATCTTTGACATTTAAAGAAGTAGAGAGTTGCTTTAAGAACTGATGAAAGAGCCATGACTCATTCCCACACTCTCTCTCTCTCTCTCTCACACACTCACATACTCTCTCTCACACACACACAAAAAGCACATTCCAATTCCCATCCTTTCCCGTTCTTTTGTCAAAAATATTCTCCCTTTGCTATGCTAGTTGTGCGCCCGTTCCAGTCTCAAAGCCATCTCCCTTAATGCTACACAGCGCGTCCGGATAAACACATCAATTAAACACTAAATATCAGCGTCATTCCGGAATAGCCATTCTTACAGGGCTCCTTATCAACACGTGAATCACAGCCGGGCTGAATTATAAAGCGAGACTCGCGCTTTCGTTCTTTTCTCTGTGCACGTCTCTCTTACACACCCGGGTAATTACCGCAGTTCTCGGTTTAATCACGGCTAAGCATCCTTTATTTCGGCTAAACGTGTGCTGAAAGGTCAGTGGGATTTATGGCCCTTCCTCTCTGAACGGGGTGCAGGAGGAGAACGCCGGCAGAGGGACGTGGAGCCCATCAATCACGGCGAGGAGAGGATCTAACGACCCCAAACTTCTCGACGACGGCGGCGGCGGCTGACATAACGAGGCCCCGTGAAGTTTTAACGGGCGTGAGGCCGTCGCTCACCGCGCGTCGACATGCCGCCGCCAGGATGGAGGGCGCAGAGCCCG
The DNA here is from genome assembly GCA_029706075.1 of Aldrovandia affinis. NCBI lineage: Eukaryota > Metazoa > Chordata > Actinopteri > Notacanthiformes > Halosauridae > Aldrovandia > Aldrovandia affinis. The sequence goes on from JAINUG010000128.1 coordinate 208,761, forward strand.
CGATCGACAGACAGATGTTTCACAACCGAGCTCACGCTTCTGTGTGTGTGTGTGTGTGTGTGTGTGTGTGTGACCGTACCCCAGGACTGTGTGGCTAAGGGTTCGACGCTCAAACACCGCTCGTGTACTACACTGGCCGTCTGGAAAGGGACCAAAGCTGCAGAGATCTTATATTGTTTATTTTTAAACATTTTATTTATCATTTGTTTCAGATTTTTTCCCCCGGTTTTCTCCCAATTTAGCGGCCAATTATACCCTCCATTTCTTTCGATTCACCCTCCCGTCACAAACTCCCCGCCCTCCCCCACGGGACAAGCTAACACCCCGAGGTCGGCAATGATCCGCCTCCTCCGAGACTGGACTCGCCCAACTACGTTTACCAGGTCACCTTACCGCTCCTCGGCGAGCTTGTGCCGGCTCACCCCCTCCCCTGAGGCGGACAGCCAATCGGCCAGAGCCGGACTTGACATAGTTGGGTTTCAAACCGCAGCTGCTGTGGGCAGCTCGCATTCCGGGGCGGAATGCTTTAGACCTGTGCACCGCCCGAGGCCCCTCTCACACGGTCTCTGGTGCCGATGTGACGCGCTCGTCGGTGCGGCGTATAAAAACAAAGCCCTGGGCAGCGGCCTGACGGAGGGTGAAGGTATTCGGCTGCCCACCGCAGGCCGGCCCAGCGATCCGCCGAAGCCGGCCCTCTCCATAACTCATTACGAGCGACCGAAAGCAATTACCTGTGTAATAGATTTTTCTTTTCTTTTTTTGCACAGCAGATACGGCCCCAGAGCGGCACAGTAATAAACAGGATATGAAACCAGGGAGGCATTAAGTAACGGCGGAAAACAGATGATGCCAAGTCCTCTCTTCTTTGAGGAGGAGGGGGGGGGGGTTTGCGGCCACAAGCAGCTCCGGGCCCGGAGGTGAGGATGAAGCGGATTCCATTTCGCTTCACTGAGCCAAAATAAAATAAAATAAAAGCCCCAGAGGGGAGGGGCTCTGCGCCACATTAGGACGTAATCCTTTTATTAAAAAAGTGGAGGGAGAAACTGGCGACATAAAACATTTCGGCGAGTGCTGTGCAATTTGCTTATCGGGCTTGTAAGGGAGCTACAGCGTGTGTGTGGTTTTCGTACAGTTTTGTTCACCGCAGATAAGCGCGTGCATCCAGGCACGTATGTGTAAATGTGCGCTGGAGCAAACTTGAGATGCGGTGTGTCGTGTACAGACGAAGGTCGACTTAACCGGTGCCTTGAAAATGGTGAATCTGGCGGCGGAGAGCAGCTTGGCTGGTCCGATACGAGTGTGAGCTGCCTATCAGGGACACGGTTCGAAACCCGTCTCTGCCAGACCGGCCCTGGTTGTCAGCCCCGATAGGGGGCGGTGTTTGGCTCTCCGCCCCAGGGGGAAGGGGGAGGGTGAGCCGGCTCGAGTTCGCCGTGAAGCACGTAAGGGTGTCTCCAGAACGTGGGTGCGGGCGAATTCCGTCTCGAAGGAAGAGGAGTTAATTGTCCTCAGAATTAGCTTGTCTTGTAAAGACGAGCGGCGGACTTGTGTGGGGAGGTCAAATCTAAATACATAGAGGGTGTAATTGGCTAATAAATTGGGAGAAAAAAACTGGAAAAAATCTGAAACTAATTTAAAAAGAAGAAAAAAAGAAAATGGTGAATCTGCTGAAAAATGTGTTTTGGGTTTATAGCGAGTCAGTGGTAACAAAACAAAAAAAGTACCAGGCAGATGAGAAAAGTATTTCGATTATATTATAAACCGCAATCAAACATTAGGCTTTAGGTTTTTTTTCTCCGGGATCAAAGCAAATTACGATATTACATTTTGTCCTTTGAGATCGGGCTGACACAAATAGGACAAGGTGATGCTTTTTCCCCCATTCGTCTGGATAAAGATAAAAACACTGGCATTGCACACCCTTCTCTCTGTATCCAGCAGTAAGAATGACAACACTAAACCCACTCCTGTGAGGACAAGGGGAAATGGAACATCTTGCTGATACACCATTTTCTGGCACAGATTGACAATGCAGGCGGGAGGCCGTCGGTTCTGATTGGCTGAGCCCGGCGTGGGCTCTGTGTCGCCGCAGGGCTACCTGCTGCACAAACTCCACACAGATGGAGGTTGTCAGCCACAACGCCGCTCTGCAGAGACAGACACAAAGCTGTCTGCCATGCAGCACAACACACTGTGGCCCTTTCTTTCATAAACTATTCACAGATTTGATTTGATTTGATCATTTGTCTCAACATAGAAGCATCTTAAAAATGGTAAATAGTCTAACAAACTACAACAGCTGTCGAGAAGGGCCAGGAGGAAGTAAAACACTTATCCAGTCCTGCCCCTTCCTTTACAATATTTTACATTATATAAAAATAAAATACATATAAGTATGTATATATACGTACTAACCTTTTCCTTCCCAGTGTCACAGGTATGGTATACAGCTGCCTACAACAATGTCTATCGCTGTATTACTGCACTGATCTCTTGCGCGAACTATGATTGTTCCTACCATGTATTAATGCACATCTTGTAAGTCGCTCTGGATAAGAACGTCTGCTAAATGCTTAAAATGTAAAATGTAAATGTATCAACATACAGTAAATTGATCATAAAATATACCTCATTACTTATGTAGATTATTTTATCAAATCTCTTTTGTTCATCTTTATCAAGGGTATGAATAAAAACGGAGCCTACTGTAATTGGGTTAAACTGGAATGGCCCTGACGCACATTAAATTGAAGACATAATCTCTCTCCGTAATAATATTGTGACAGTTATGTTTTTCTTGTTGCGTGGTGACCTGGAAAAGAGGAAAGCATTCATGAGAGTATAATAAATGTTTTGGGTGCTCTAAGATCGAGGAAATTCACGTGCCTTTCTGAATAACACAGGGCATCACTGTAGAGAAAGACGTAACGGGGAGAATTGAGCGACGCATATGAAGGAACCTGTCAGAGAGTGAGGGGTGTGGCAGTGGAGAGAGAGAGATAAAGCTTTTCAGCTGCAGTCCCAGATCTCGCTGAAGTAGCTTTACCCCTGAGGGTAAAAGGAAAGCTAGCCCGGGGCAAGCCTAGCCCGGCACAGGAGAGCCTCTTCCCGCTACAACAGCAGCATCTGCCCACTCGCTAGCGGCGTGTTGCGTTCCTCTAGAAAGGGCCCACACGGGGCCTCGGATAGCGTAGCGGTCTAAAGCATTCGCTTGCGAGTGCGAGCTGCCTATTGCAGCTGTGGTCGAAACCCGACTGTGCCAGACCGGCCCCGGTCGAGAGCCGCAATTGGCTGTTCGCCCCAGGGGGAAGGGGGTGGGTGAGCTGGCCGAGAAGCTTGAAGGGTGTCTCTAGAAAGTAGGTGGGTGAGTTCTGTCTCGGAGGAGGTGGATCATCGCCGGCCTCGGGGAATTGGGCCGAGGAATCAGGGTATAATTAGCCACTAAATTGGGGGGGGAAAAACTAAAAAAGGGCCCACACTGCACTGTTCCCCAGGTAGATGACATAGAGCTGCCTCCCGGGAGAGATTAGGGGGGTCACTCTTTCTCCCTCGTCAACACTTTTGGAAAGAATGTTCTAGATCAGGGTGTCAAACTCATTCCATCTTGGGCCGAGTGTATGCAGGTTTTGTTGCAACCAGTGCACTACACCAGGTGATTTCACTAATTAGCTTCCTTCTTCTACCAAGGAGGGAACTAATTGAAATCACCTGGTGTTGTGCACTGGTTGCAACAAAACCTGCACACACTGCCCACGATGGAATGAGTTTGACACCCCTGGGCTAGATTCATGAAGGGAAAAGCCCAAGTCTCTCAGCTCAGCTCTGCCTAGGGCAGTGCTTCTCAATTATTTTCTGTTACGCCCCCCCTAGGAAGAAGAAAACATTTCGCGAAAAAAAGCTGAGACCAGTTCGTTTATTTCGCAGACCGGGGGTGCTACGCGAAAAAAGCTGAGAACAGTTCGTTTATTTCGCGGACGGGGGGGGTGCTACGCGCCCCTCGGAACCGGTCCACGGTGCTAAAAAGTTTTTAAAAAAAAACGTTTTCTTCAATTTTGCGCCCCTCTTGCACCCCCCACGCTACGCCTCTGGTCACACGCGCCCCCCCTGGCATCGCACCCAGGGGGGGGGGGCCCCACTATTTGAGAAACACTGGCCTGGGGACAGGCAGAGAGGTGATCTCTGAGTCTCCAGTGTGTGTTTGAGGAGATTTAGTGAGATGCCCACGGGCCCTGTTGTGACACACTTTGCATGCATTCTTCCATACACTCTCCTGTGCACCAATGAGAGGCAGGCTTTGGGTTGGGGGGGTGCTGATGGTTCCAGGTTTTACAAGAAGCTCATCAGCCTACTGCATGCAACTTCAAATGATAAACCTATTCTTATCACCTTGTTGAGAAGTCACACCACACACACACACACACACACACACACACACACACACACTTACAGGGCAAAAATGTCATGTCAAATTGTGGTACGCAGTTATGAAGAAACACATAACACAAAATTCAAAAGTTAACAAAAAATGTGAGAGAGATGTTACCGAAAGCGCAACACACACACACACACACATGAAACACACTAATATTACACACAAAACCAATGACACACACACATGTCACACACAAAAGCCTATTTAGATACCACAAAACCAAGATGCCTTCATGTCTTACAGAAAAGCCTGTTTCTCACGCACAATGGGGCCCTAGGGCAGTGTTTCTCAAATGGGGTGGGTGTGACCAGAGGGGCGCAAAATTGAAGCAAGAGGGCGCAAAAAAGAAAACGTTAAAAAAAAAATTTTTTTTAGCACCGTGGACCGGTTCCGAGGGCGTAGCAAGCCCCGCCCCGGTCCGCGAAATACATAAACTGGTCTCAGCTTTTTTTCGTAGCAGCACCCCCCGGTCCGCGAAATAAACGAACTGGTCTCAGCTTTTTTTTCGCGAAATGTTTTCTTCTTCCTAGAGGGGGCGTAACAGAAAATAATTGAGAAGCACTGCCCTAGGGAGACTCCAGAGAGTTTAACAGTGTGCGTTAGGACCAGGAGACAGTGTAACCGCTCCTCACAAATACCAGCAGAGTCCAGAGAGTCCTCATGGTAATGGATGAGAAAGTGAGTTCAGTGGTGCGAGAGAGATTAAGAGGGAGAGGGAGAGGGAGAGAGAGAGAGAGAGAGAGAGAGAGAGAGGGAGAGAGGAAAAGAGAGAGAGAGAGAGGGAGAGAGAGAGAGAGAGGGAGGGAGAGAGGGAGAGAGGAAAAGAGAGAGAGAGAAAGACAGAGGGAGAGAGAGAGGAAGAGAGAGAGAGAGAGAGAGAGAGAGAGAGAGAGAGAGAGAGAGAGAGGAGAGGGGGACAGAGAGAGGAAAGAGAGAGAGAGAGAGAGAGAGAGAGAGAGAGAGAGAGAGGGAGAGAGAAAGAGAGAGAGAGAGAGAGAGAGGCCTGGACCAGAGCCAATCAGGCCATTAGCTTCTCTTCTCTTCTCTCTCCGGACTCTTCTCGTGTATTAGGAGGGGAGGAGAGAATCTGTGGATAATGGTATTCCCGATGCCTTTCGAGGAAGTACAGCTTGGCGAGTTTATCAGATGTGATAAAATAAAACAGCAGCGAGGAGGCGAGGGATTGCCTGGCCACACGACGGGACTAACGACGAGCACGGGAGCGTTCAGCTGAGACCTCTCGCCTGATTTCAGACACTCAACAATTATGACACGAGCAGAGGCGTGATGCTGCCCTTTAATGAGACGCAAAACGCAAAAACCGCTACGGGGGGGGGGGTGAAATACCCCACTAAAGAGAATCTCACACTAAAGGGGTTTGTGGGGAATCGTGGATTGATACAGATCCACGGTTATAATCCACAGCATGCTCCAGGGCACACACTTTGTCACCGCTAAAAGCAGTGACAGTGCTTTAGGCCCAATTCATCCTCAATCTCTCTCCTCATCTCAATGTCCTTTTTTCCGGGGTTGTCTCCGCACTCTTGGAAAACGGAGAAACCGAGCTATAAGGACGAATTCCTTTTGTTTTGTTTGTTCTAAAAAATCTGTTTTTCCCCCAATTTACTGGCCAATTATACCCTCTATTTATTTCTATTTGCCCTCCCCCACGAACTCGCCGCCCATCTCTGCGATAATTCTCTAATTCTCAGAGGCCAGTGAACTCCGCTTCCTTCGAGACAGAATTCACCCACCCACGTTCTGGAGACTCCCTTACATGCTTCACCGCGAATTCATGCCGGCTCCCCCTCCCCCCTTCCCCCTCCCCCTGGGGCGGACAGCCAAACGCCGCCCCCGATCGGGGCTCCCCACCATCCGGTACAGTCGGGTTTCAAACCTCAACCATGATAGGCAGCTCACGCTCGCCAGCTAAGCAAGCAGGAGTTCCCCGTGAATAAAGGCTGCTGTTTCCCCATCGTGGCGCTGGAGCCGCTGGGCCAGGCATGCTGCCAGTGGGAGGATTAACAAGGCTTTGGGTGGCTGGAGCTCATCAGACTCTCCTCTCCTCGTGCCGTTTCCATACGAGCGCCGCCTTAAACACAACAGCCTGGATCTCCGACCCAGCAGTGCTTTGCACATCGCCGCTTACTGACAGCCGTAAAAATGTGGGCCCCCGGGGACCAATCAGCCGCTGTGTTCTCTGACCGTGGATGCCCCCCGACATCATCACAATAAAACGGCCCGGCTGAGCAGAACTCCACACTTCTCTTCTCTGTGGCGGTCGATCGCTTTCGGGCACGTTCGCAAACGGACAGCATCGTAACGTTTCGAGAAGCTACGCCACTGGAGCACACTCCGCTCACACGCCTGACAGCGCGGGACAAACGGACCACACCCGGGAGTCTGTCTGTCTGTCTGTCTGTCTGTCTGTCTGAGTCACATACAAACAGTGACCCCTCTGAGCTATCGCCGCCCGCTAACCTGCAGCTTCCACCGCACTGCTGAAACTCAGCATGCTCCTCTTCATTTAATTAAATGAGTCACAAAGCAATCCTGTGTGTGTGTGTGTGAGAGAGAGTGTGTGTGAGTGAGTGAGTCAGTGTGTATGTGAGTGAGTGTGTGTGTGTGTCTGTGTGTGTGTGTGTTTGTGACTGTGTGTGTGTGTGTGTGTGTGTGTGTGTGTGTGTGTGTACTGTGTCTGTGTGAGTGAGTGTGTGTGTGTGTGTGTGTGTGTGTGTGTGTGTGTGTCTGTCTGTGTGTGTGTTTGTGACTGTGTGAGAGTGTGTGTGTGTGTGAGTGAGTGTGTGTGTGTGTGTGTCTGTGTACTGTGTCTGTGTGTGAGTGTGACTGTGTGAGTGTGTGTGTGTGTGTGTGTGTGTGTGTGTCTGTGTGTGTGTTTGTGAGTGTGTGTGTGTGTGTTTGTGTCTGTGTGTGTGTGTGTGTGTGTGAGAGTGTGTGTCCGTACTGTGAGTCCGTGTCTGCGGGTGCAGGAGGGACACTCTGCAGGCACGACGGCGTTGGGATATTGCGAGCGTCAGTGATCGCGTCAGTGATCGCTCACGGTCAACAGGGTTGCTCAGAAAGAGGTCAGTTTAAAAAAAGGCCCCTTACGTAATCACCCATAAACTGAACACAAATAACCAGACCCCCCCCTGCCCACTTCTCGCTGATTTCTCCAGAGTCCTCTGTCACTCTGTCACAGCGACCTGCTCACTCCTCGCGCAGTCATATCGATTGCTGCGGGACGATGATTTCAGAGGCTCCCGTCGGACACAAGAGAGAGAGAGAGAGAGGCCTAGAGGATGAGAAGTTCCCTTCCCAAAACATCCCCGTGACCCTGTGGGCTGTGACGCCTCCCGCGGTCCGTCCTTCAGTGCGCAGACCAGGGCCTACGCCTCTCTCCTGCCTCCTCAGCGATGATGGATTCAGCTCGACGCGCACACACACACACACACACACAGCCCTCGGTAGGTCTAACGTTTGAGCGTCCGTGGGGAGCTCTCTCTTCCCCTCACGCGCGCGGCGAGATTAGATTGTGCGGCTGAAGGAAAAACAAAGCTCTCCACCCCCCACTCCACCCTCCCCCCTCCCCTCTCTGACCAGCCGCCAGAGTAATTGATAGCCCTTTGTGCCTTTAACACAATAACGGTCCAATTAACAAACAACAAAGTCTGGAGCTCAAACGGAATCACGGCCTCTCCTGCAGCAGACAGGCCGCACGGTGGACGAAATCCATTAGCAGGGCGGGTCCCCCGGGGGATCCATTGCTCAACGTGAATAGGTTGGTAACTTTTACAAAGGGGGAGGAGGGCATGGGGGTTAAGGGTTAAGAGTTAATCACATTCAAAGCAGATCAGGGATATAATCATGTCAGGGAAGGACCGTTTGTCAGCGTGCTAGACGAGCAATGCGCCTCTTTAGCAAGCTGTCTTTCCCCCGTGCGTGCGACTCAGTGGTTAGCGACACGGGCTGGCCAAGCGGAGGGTTGCCGGTTCTAATCCCAGGAAGGGAAACAAAAAACAACAACAATGAACTGGAAACTGGAGGGATGTTAGTTCACTTCCGAAGTGCCCTTGAGCAAGGCACTGAACCCCTAAAACTGCTCCAGGGGCGCAGTACTATGGCTGACCCTGCGCTCAGATGTCTCTTAGGAGAGATATGCAGAGAAACAAATTCACATTACCTTGTGTGACATTGCAATAAAGAATATTAAATTAAAATTTAAATGATTGGTTGTTCAGGCAGAGACATCGGTTTACTGGCTCAGTGATTCAGCTCTCATACTGATTAGTTTGTCCCTCCTGGAGGTTCAAGGAGCAAGAGGCCCAAGAGGAGAGCGCTTCTCGGCTCTCCCTCCTCCCTCCCTCCCTCCCTCCCCCTGGGCTGGACAGGCAATTGCCGCCCCTGATCGGGGCTCTCGGCCAGGGCTGGTCTGGCACAGTCAGGTTTCAACCGCGGCTGCAATAGGCAGCTCGCACTCGCAAGCGAATGCTTTAGACCGCTACGCTATCCGAGGCCCCATGTGGGGCCTTTCTAGAGGAACGCAACACGCCGTTAGCGAGTGGGCAGATGCTGCTGTTGTAGTGGGAAGAGGCTCTCCTGAGCCGGGCTAGGCTTGCCCCGGGCTAGCTTTCCTTTTAACCCTCAGGGGTAAAGCTACTTCAGTGAGATCTGGGACTCAGCTGGAAAGAAGTGCGATTGAATTGATCTCTCTCTCTCCACTGCCACACCCTCTCACTCTCTGCAGGTTCCTTCATATGTGTCACCCAATTCTTCCCGTTACGTCTTTCTCTACGGTGATGCCTGTGTTATTCAGAAAGCCACTTTGCCGCTCCCGATCGGGCCTCCCGTTCAAACTGTGGCTGCAATAGGCAACTTGCATTCCGTGGTGAATGCTTTGACCTGTTACGCCACCCGAGGCCCCACGTATCATGTTTAATCATGTTTGAGTGCACACAACACAACGGGCTAATTCAGCAAAACAAACGCCCTGCACATTTTACATTTGACATTTTGGTGCAGACGCTCTTATCCACAACACTTACAAGATGGCTAATTCAGCAAAACAATCACCACCTGCACCAGCACAGCACAGCCACTCCACTACTACCTTTCCTCTAACTACCAGTAACTGTGCAGTATTAATATACTTTAGATACACCTGGGTCCCTCAGAAGCCCGTTCCCTTCCCACTCACTCTGTTGACACGTTCTGCTTCCTGCTCTTATAGTCTCTGTAGTGGGCGGCAGTGTAGTGTAACAGTTAGGGTACTGGATTTGTAACTCAGAGGTTGCTGGTTCAATTCTCAGGTGGAGCACTGCTGTTGTACCCTTGAGCTAAAGGTACTCAACCTGAATCGCTTCAGTAAAAATATCCAGCTGTATAAATGCATTGTATGTAAAGAGATGTAAAACTGTGTAAGTCGCTCTGGATAAGAGCATCTGCTAAATGGCTCAAATGTAAATGTAAATGTAAATGTAACGTCTCACACGACAAAAGGCCCCCTGCCAGCCTTGAAAACTATCAGTATTATATAAAGTTCTTAAAAAAACTTGAAACACACACAACGGGCAAAACAAGCCCAGCCAACACAAACAGTAGGCAGATCACGCAATGGCAGAGTCCCTGTGGTGCACTATTGCGAGCTATTACTCAAACAGACAGGCAGTAATTAGAAAATACAACAACTGCAATCGGAGAAAGGGGGCGCGAGGGTTTGCTGCTGAAAAACTGCCACTGCAAACTCAGCGTTGGGGGGGGATAGCGTAGCGGTCTAACGCACCGTATCTTGGCTGGTCCTGTACGAGTGTGAGCTGCCTGTCAGGACGTGGGTCAAAACCCGTCTCTACCAGACCGGCCCTGGTGGGGAGCCGTGATCGGGGGCGGGGGCGTTTGGCTGTCCGCCACAGGGGGGGGGGGGAGGGTGAGCCGGCTTGAGTTGGCTGAGAAGCGCGTAAGGGTGACTCCAGAACGTGGGCGTGGGCGAATTACCTGTCGACGGAAGCGGAGTTCGCTGCCCTCGGAGAATTAGCTTGCCTCGTAGAGATGAGCGGCGGACTAGTGTGGGGAGGGCAAATCAAAATAAATAGAGGGTGTAATTGCTACCAAATTAGGAGAAAAACGGGAAAAAATCTGAAACAATTTTTTTATTTTATTTTTTTACTCAGTGTCGGGGGCCACACTGGGTCTCCTGTGAAAAGCACAGCAGAGGTTCGGCAGAAGGACGGAGAATTTGGGATGTGTCCCTCTTTTCTGGGTATGTCCTCACATAAATACTAACAGCCAATAGGTTTCCAGCACCCTCGTGGTTTTACACACAGTATGGCGATGTTGGTCAGGGAGTGACATGGGAATAGAGACTACGTGCTCTTGTCCACAGGATCAGCGCTGTGTGACAACCTGTTTGTAAATGGCGCTATACAAAAATAAAGATTGATTGATTGATCTCATTGGAGATGCATGTCTCCACAAGGCTTTTTTTATCCAAACAACTTATGGAATGCTTAAAAAAAAAAAAAAAAAAACAGGAAATACCTGACATTGCTTTACAATGTCAAATTCCATTTCAATCATTTTAATAAATTCAATACATTGTTCTCACAGGATGGTTGCAAAACTTTGCAAACTGTTCTTTTCTTTTTTACCCCCATTTTTCTCCCAATATAGTGGCCCTATTTTTCGATTGGCCCTCCCCACACGAACTCACCGCTCATCTCTACGAGGCAAGCTCATTCTCTGAGGGCAGCAAACTCTGCTTCCTTTGAGATGGAAATCTCCCCCACCCATGTGGCAACACTCACTGGAGTCTCCCTTACGCGCTTCTCAGCAAGTTCATGCCGGCTCACCCTCCTCCCTCCGCCTGGGATGGACAGCCAAACGCCGCCCCCGATCGGGACTCCCCACCAGGGCCGGTCTGGTACAGACGGATTTGGAACCGTGACTGTGATAGGCAGCTCACACTCAAAAAGGACCAGCTCATACAGGTGCGTTAGACCGATACGCTATCGGAGGCCCACCACAAACTGAATGTTTCTTTTTAAAAAATGACTCCTGGGCGATCCAGGTCAATGACATTAGTCCAAATGGCCTTCTTTAACATAACATAACATAACATAAGGGGAAGACGAGAACAGGCCATTCAGCCCAACACTGCTCGTCCATTCCTACCACTAATCTGCTCACATGCTTAGTTTACCCAAAGGCTAGAGTGTCTAACACTGGATCGAGCCTAGCCTTGAATACCCCTAGTGTCTCAGCCTCTACTACATGTCCAGGCAAGCTATTCCACGCATTGATCACTCTCTGTGTGAAAAAATATTTCCTAGTGTCCATGTGAAATTGACTTCTCTGTCAAAATGTGAACCATCACTACTATGCCCATCTGAACCACGTAATGTGACAGTCACCTGCAACAGTCACCAACAACCTCAAACAAACGCCTTTACATTTAAAAGACCCTAGATGAGATCCTCCCGGGTGGTGTTGCGGTAAGAACATTAGACGCTGGCCACTGCGACTGGGGTTCAATTCCACCAGGTCGCGCCAGTTCAACTCTGGCCGGGAGTGCCACTAGGGGGCAGCAATTGGCTGTCCGCCCCAGGGAGGGGGGAAGGAAGCCGATATGAGCTTGCTGCATATAGGAGTGGTCCTGTGTGTTACGGTGACCGTGGTGGGTGCCGGCTCGGAGGAGGCGGTGCAGCGCTCACTACCGGTCTCAGGACTACGGCAGCGAGCTCTCATACGAGGGAGGGGGATAACTGACATGAACAAGAGAGGGTATAATCGGCAACTAAAAATAGGGAGTAAAATGGGGGGGAAAAAGCACAAACAGAGAATAAAAAAGACATAACTAATTAAAATATCCTCGATAGGATCTTGGGCTAAGGGCTCCTAATCACAGCGAGCCGAACTCGGATCCAAAAAGTCTTCCTTCGGAGTCCCAGCTCCCTCTCCTTCCTGGGCTCTCTGTCCGGCCAAGCCTCAGGACGTGCACTGCCTTTTAAACCCGGGCCCCAGGCCCTCTTGACCTCATGCCCAATAATTGACATTAAAACCCCCAAAAACTGAAGTGTGCCACCCTAGCAGAAAAAAAAAAAACATTAGAGGCTAGAGAGGGTTATGGAAGATATCCATAACTTGACTCCTCACGCGTCGTCTGTCAGGAGCCCAGTTGTGGTGTGGTGTGGTGGGGCGGTGCTTGGCTGCACTCTCCGGGCGAATCTGAGTGTGCAAATCCTCTGAGTGTGAATTAACGCACGGCACAACATTTGCCACTTCTCTGGTTGAGGTGATTTGAAGTCATATATCTTGTAAATATCTTATGTTATTTTTTTTATATATATTTTTTTTTTTTTTTTTCCTCTTTGTATTTTTAAACTTTGATTCTGTTATCTGTTATATGTTATATGTTTTGTATGTCTGCAACTAATTGTTTTCTTGCTGCCTGTCTTGGCCAGGACACACTTGAAAAATCGATTTTTCATCTCAATGTGGCTTTTCTGGTTAAATAAAGGTTTACTTTTTTTTTTTTTTTTAAGTAGATGGGACTTAATCTGCCTGTAATTGAGTGTGGAGTGGGAGGGGCAGCAGGTTGGCTGGTCCTCTCCTGGGTTTAGACACCCCCTCCGTCCTGCCCCCTCACCCAACACCAACCAACCCAGCGCATCCCGCATCATCGACCGCATCTGCACACAGTGAGAGGTTTCCTTTCCCTGGGGACTTGACCGCAAACACCTCGCAGACCCGTTGACTCACACTTCAAAAGATGCAAAACCGCCGTTCCCAAGGCCTGAGCGATGTTATGAGAAACATCGGCTCTAATTTAGTAATAGCCTGTGGTGGTTATTTTTTAAATCAAATTTCCCTGTTGGAGTTGAACGTTATAGAGGGCACTGGATGAAATTAATTTCTGCTGACGTGATGGCAACGCCGGAAAGGACAGGAACTTCAGCTTCAGAGGTACGCAACAGTGTACAGTGTTGCTGTAATACTTTTAACTCTTATTAACAACAATTAGTCATACAAATTACATTTATTAATGTATAAAAAAACAACTGCAGGAGAATGTGGCCCATTTGTGATAAGCAAGGTGAATTGTCACGTACAGATTTTAAATCGGACTGCGATCTCTCAAGCGAAACCTCAGAGAGATATAACCCGCCACCGATTTAAACCACACCCTCTCCGCTGAACTGAGCCGCTCTCTCAACTTCTCTGAAAGTACTACGCACGGGATCTCCACGGCGACCACATCCCAGCGCTGGCGTTTGTGAGACTCGCTGCTTTGCCATTGTGCAGACGGAGAGAGA
>JAINUG010000128.1:230000-315000 GCA_029706075.1 Aldrovandia affinis
GAACGTCATAGCTACGGTGAAATATGGTGATTGATCTTTTATGTTATGTCTTGCATCTACTGGCTCTTGTTAAGGTCAACGGAATCATGCAAGTCCATCCAGCAAGTACTAAGACATTTTGGGCAAAAACATCTGCCAGGAATCTGAAAAACTTGGCTGCAAATGGATCTTTCAGCAAGACAATGATCCTGAGCATACCTCAAAATCAACCGAAATGGTTAACTGACCGCAACATGGCTGTTTTACCGTGGCCCTCTCAGTCTCCGGACTTGAATTGTAGAGGGCAGCCCACAAGCACAGACCAAAGGATCTGGAGGATCTTGAAAAATTCAGTGTGGAGGAATGGTCAAAGATCCAATGTGTTCACCAATCTCATAAAACACTATAGGAGACAATTCATGTAGAATCTCGGTTGGCCCCAGGCAACCCACGAGCCAATGAGAAAGCAGATGAATGCAACTTGACGACCATTTTGAACTTCACGAAGTAAAGTTCGCAGCAGAAAAGTTGCAGGCAGCAATTTCAGCATTTCACTATCCAAAAAACGAAAGAGAGAAAATAATGAACTATTCAATCAGCTGAATCAAACCTGCGTGGCTTACACAGAAAGATTCTCAAATACCGAAAATGAGCACACAGTTAAGCTCGTACTTTAAATGAAAAATGAAAAATGAAAAAAATGTAAATTCACTTGACTTCTATTCTGGCTAAATTGAAAAAAAAAGCTACGTTATCGCAATTACACCTCTTCTCTGCGGAGCGTGAAGCGTGGAGGCGTATTGACTTAAACGTGTTTATTTTTCCTGCAAAGAAAAGCTGTTTCCAGAGGGCTTAATTTATTCTCCCTTTGCGCCCTGCTACAGTAAAGAATGCCAATTAGTCCCCAGTAATTGCCTGGACTATTTGGGGGTCATCGGATTTGAGCGCGGAGAGCTTTAGACCGGGGGAACTACGGTAGCGAACTATCATTAACGCACACAAAGGATAACAGTGGGTTTTTTTTTACTGGTAGACACTTATGATTTACTTTATACTTATAACTATTTGCTTAATACTTTACAGTGTTATGAAACGGGTCATTTGAGTACAGTACTTGTAATGTGAGTTTCCTGGAGACCGAGCTATCACAATATGTCACCTGCTGCGAGCAGCATAATTACGCCCGATGCTCAATGTTGTCAGATGCTGAAAGCACGGTCCATATTTTCCCACACATGTCCCCTTTGAAGCCAAAAATATATCTTTTTTTCTCTATTCTTTTTATAACTGGGGTAAGAAATTACACCTTGAGCCAAATCGAAGTTTGCTGGTGAAATACCATGGCTCCAGTGGCAATGCTGTCGTTTATGCTACCGTGAACTCCGTTTAGTCTGCAGAAATGACACTAAGTAGCGGAGACACTGCACTTTGTCACTGCCTATACATACACTTTCAAAGACTATTTGATCTATTGCATTATTGATGTACATATTTTCAAGAGATTTTATTATTTTTCATGATTTAACTTGTTTGTCTATCTGGTTTGTTTGATTGAGTGATTGCCAGTGTTTGGAGTTGAGAGAGTAATAACGTGAACAAAGAATCTCACTGCCATGTACGCCATGTGTATGTGATCAATAAACCTGACTTGACTTGAGATACTGATCACTCTTTCCCGGTCTAGGAGGGGGGGTGGGTGGTGATTTAACATCTCAGTGTGTGTCTGTGATTGTGCTTTACATGCCAGTATTAATATGTATATATATTTTTAAAGAATTTGTTTCCGATTTTATCCCATTTGCTCCCAATTTAGTAGCCAATTACACCCTCTATTTTTCATGTCAATCCCCCCCTCCTATTGTGAGTTCACTGCCGTAGCCCTGTGACCGGCAGTGACGAAGGCGAAGTATCGTCTCCTCCGAGACGGCACTCGCCAGGCTGTCGACCGTTACACGGAGCCACTCCTGTATGCAGCGAGCTCGTATCGGCTTCCCTCCCCCCTCCCTGGGGCGGACAGCCAATTGCCACCCCTGGTGGCACTCCCGGCCAGAGCAGACTCTGGCGTGGCCGGTGGAATCGAACCCCGGTTGCAGTGGCCAGCGTCAAACATTGTAACCACTAGACCACCCAGGAGGCCCCAGTATTAATATTTTGACCCTTGATTCCTCAGACCAACGCTGTGTGCCAGTAATCCCTGAGGAAGCGACTATTTAATTTAATGCTCACACTCAAGATGAATTGGTGTCACCAATCCCATTAACTATTCTGGCTGAAAGATATTTAGATAAAATACGTTGATAGCTTGTAATATTTAATCTTTAAAACACCAGATATAGCCTAGTTGATATGATATAAAAATAATTGCTATGTGTTGCCTTCAGTTTGGAGATAATGTTTGGGCCTACAGCTTTAAAAACTTTTTTTTAATCAAACTTACTATCTAACTCATTCACCCAAAGTTCTGCATGAACTACTATTGAAGTGATTGTTCAGTATGAAGTGTGGGCATTGCCCCAACGTTTATAAACTATGAAAGAACTTGCGTCAGATAAAGTGAGCTGGACAGACATATAAGATCACCAAATAGCACCCAAGCAGAGAATAGAACAATCACAAGGATGCCATCACACATGTCATTAAGCATCTTATTAAGCCACCTTCAGCCGGTGTTTTCAGGCAGGCAGAACTTTTGAGACACATTTGATTTATTCATGAACCTAATTAACTGTCTTCCTCCAATTGAAGAGTGTTTTTCCAAAACTCACTCAGTCCACTTTTGAGAAAATCTAAATTTTTGTTTAACTGAAATTGGTTTTTTTTCTTCATGAAAAATCACAAAACAGCAAAAACTATTTTGTCATGCCACTACGGATTAAAAGTGGGCGGATGACATCGCCAAGACTCGAACCCTGTGATGTCTCAGCTATAGGACCCAGCATGCACTCATAGTGAGTGCCATTAGCAACTGAGCCATCCAGGAGCACATCTTAGAATCATTCACTACGCTTTTCTGTTGAGGATTGTGCAATTATACCGTTACAGATGTTTCTTTTGTGCAGTGGTTCACACAACAAGATCTAGACTCAATGTATTTATTTATTTATATAGCACCTTTCCAGCAACACAGCACAAAGTGCCTCACAAAATAAGGGATTAAAATAAAAGACAAAAATAGACAGAGCACAAAACAAACGAGACTTTTAAAATAATAGAATCTCATTAAAATGCAAAACAAAGGTTAAAAGGTTGTAAAAGCAAGTCTGCAAAAGTATGTTTTTAAAAAAGGTTTTAAAAGAGGACACTGAAACAGCTGTTCTAATATCTACCGGAACAATGACACTAGTCCACTGCACAAGGACTAAACAGTGATTAAGGAATTGGGTCTTCAGACTCCACTACCACTGATTCTGTACATTAACTCATTGTCATCACCACTGCTTACATGTTCAATACTGTATTTCATATTTTGTATACATGTTTAATACTGTATTATAAAAAAAGAAAAAATTCTACTAACCTTTTTCTTTCCCTGTGTTACAGGTATGGTGTGCAGCTGCCAACAACGATGTCTATCGCTGTATTACTGCACTGATCTCTTGCATGTACTAATGCGCATCTTGTAAGTCGCTCTGGATAAGAGCATCTGCTAAATGGCAAAAATGTCAACGTAAATGGCTGTTACCATGTGAAGAGATGCTGCCATTGCTGAATTTAAGAGCAAATGGATTTCCTATGATATTATTTTAGCAAGGCCATTTTGCATGAGCAAAATATTCTAATGGTGACAGGAAGCCCCGGGGGTTATAGACTCAGGAAATCTGCTTGGGCCGAACCGCCATCTGAAGTTCACATGTACAAACTAATGCGATGGGCGATGGGCGAAAACGCCTTCCAGTAACATTTACATGGCTTATAGAAAAATGCATGGTTCAAAGCCATATGAACTCGCGGATCGATGCTGACACATTTAGCAGTGCCTGTGCCTGTTATTTATATCGAACCGCATCGATGCGTTCTGCGGCACATGTACATGCCACATGGACAGCACTGCTGCTTAATCTAAGTGCTACACAATAGCAATAAAACATACTTATAGAAGCAGTATATCTATTCTATCTTGACCTATTGGTCAGAATTATAATGTATTAAGCATGACTAAAAAAAATAACAGGCAAAGTAGAAGGAATATGCAACTGGCTGCTTAAGTAAACTGATTTCGATAGGGAAAAAGTTTCTAAATAATTATGGTTAAAAGAAAAACCTTTAATCGCAAAATAGACTTTTTTGCACAGATTTCCTCTAAATTAAGATTGAAAGCACCGAGGGCCAGATTTACTAAAGGACTGAGGCTGCTTTTCCAACGCAAACACGGTCGCTACAAGGCCGCGATATCTTTCCTTTAGATACATACTTAAATATGTTCACGCATATGCATATCTGGGGTGAATGTGCTTAAAAAGGGTGGAGCCTTTGTACATTGGACTGATTAAGTATGCCGTCTGATTTACTAAAGCATGCCTTAACTGCGACTCTCCTCTTTGCGTGAGAATTGTAAGAACACCTGAAAGCAGGTGGTATTTTGCTGAGTGCTGATATAGCCTAGCTCACATTCTATCAAAGGTGTGCTAATAAGGAGCTCTCTCCCAAAGTTCCCCGGTTCATGTCACGACAGCTTTATTTTCAGGAATAGCTGTATCTACAGATCACTAAGCAACAAGGACTATGGAGTCACCTGGCTGTTAGGTAAGGCCTTGAGAGTATTGCTCCAGAATTGTAAATACTATATATCCTATACATCACACGCATTGTTCACTAGAACTTCCATGTATTTTCAGATATAATATGAAAATTCTATTTGTTTTATTGAAATGATGCAGGATTTCTATTGATCAATCTGTCATCAGCTAGCAGTCAGTATGAAAACACAGTTCTGAATTAGAGCAATTGTCTCATTGTGCGTATGCGGGCAGTAGGGTATAGAATGAATTGTGTATACAGTTTTACTTCGAAAGACTCGTCTCCGATCGTTTTGTTATGGCTAACGAATTTTACTTTTGTTTGTGATCTTTTTTGTGCCTGCGCCTAGTTGACAATTGCCTCCATTTCCTGCTCCGATTTCCTTTTACTCGTGGTTCCCTTGCAACTTGTACCGTAACCGTATCCACTTCTCCCTGACGCTTTGTGATCTGGATGTGTGAGCGTGCCATATCGTTCTGGACCCTTTTTTTACTGGTGTATCCTACCGCAAAATTTAGATCGAGGGCGTTCCATTTCTTTGATCTCCTAATTAGAACCGGTCTCGGTAAACTGGGTCGTCAATGGGTCGGTATCTGTGACCACAAAAGAGCCGCATCGTAGCGACCACGTTTCGCCCTGCAACTACTTCCTGAGCAAATCTGTCCTTCCTCAGAGTATTATCATCATAAGTACAGTGCCCGGAGCGAAACATTATAATATTCCTCATTTCATGGACACTGCTTCCAATGGCTTCAAAGATTTTTCTGAATAATCTTTCAAAGGGTTTGAAGCAGCACATGAAAACCTAGACTTATGATAACACGAATATTGCACGCCTGCAGCATTTTAATAGGAAAAGCCCTGCGATACATTCCTCTGAACATTGAACCCTGGTTATGGCCCTATAATCTTTTTATTATGTTTTACATTTATTTTCCGTTTATGCTTTTATTCCCCATTTTTAGTTGCCAATTATACCCTCTCTTTTTCATGTCAATTATCCCCACCCTGTATGAGAGGTCGCTGCCATAGTCCTGAGACTGGTATTGAGCGCTGCACCGCCTCCGCCGAGCTGGCACCCACCACAGTCACCGTAACACACAGGACCACTCATATACACAGCAAATGTTTGCTTCCTCCCAGTGACAGCCAATCGGCCCAGTGGGGCCAGAGCCGAACTGTCGCGTCGAACAGTGGGCAGCGTCGAACATTCTACCACTACACCACCAGGGAGGCCCATGGTGTAGCGGTAAGAACACCTCAGGGGAGGGGGGAGGGAAGCCGATACTAGCTCGCTGCATATAGGAGTGCCCCTGTGTGCATACTGGAGTTACGGTGACGGCTTGGCGGGTTCCGGCTAGGAGGAGGTGGTACTCCGCCGCATGTCACTGCTGGTTTCAGGACTACGGCAGCGAGCTCTCAATATGAGGGAGGGGGATACTTGACATGAAAAAGAGGGTATAATTGGCTACAAAATTCGAAGAAAAATGGGGAAAAAACAGCAGAAAGAGAAAATGGGAAAATAACGCTGCACTCACCCTGCAACTGATGCCACGCGGCAGAGACGTCGACCTGTAGGTGTATTTGGGGAAGTCTTTGGCCCAGCTCAGGAGAGGGCTTGGGGATCTCCTCCTCTCCAGGGTGGCCCGTGGTGTGGCTCTCCTCTCCCTCTCCCTCTCCCTCTCCCTCTCGGCGAGGCTCTCCTTCTTCACCTCCCGGCGCGGGTTCACCCCCGGCCCATCCTCTGTCCTCATGCTGTCGATGTCGGTCTCCAGGTAGGCCTTCCCCGCCGGCTCCCGAAAGCCCCGCTCCTCCCGCGCGGCCTCACCGCCGTCCAGGACCTTACAGCTGGGCAGGCACCTGCTCCACCGGTACACCGAATCGGCCACGCCGCCCCTCCCTGCCTCCCCGATGGCGGAGGAGCAGCTGCTGGGACCCCCCCCGTCCCAGGGGGCGGGGGGTTCGCTAGGCCGCAGGGCCCCAAACGCCTGGAGGCTCCCAGGGGCCAGCACCCGGCACGTCACCTCGTCCAGGAACTGGGAGAACTTCAGCTTGGCCTCGATCGTCTGCTCCAGCGGCCCTGACGCAACGGCCGCCACGGCGGGCGTAGCGCCCTGGCTGGAGGACAGGCTCTGCGCGGAGTCCCTCCACCCCTCCGACGCCGCCCCCTGCTGGCCGTGGGAGCGAGCGCAGGCACCCGCGACGCTGTCTCCGTTCGTGCGTCCGGTCTCCGGGACGCTGGTTGGCTCGGTCCGACCCCCGGGGCCCAGGCGGGCCTGGAAGGCCTCCTCGCTGTTCCTCTTTATGGTGCTGCGCAGCAGGCAGGTGGCCCCAGAGCTCCAGCTGTTGGTGTCCCAGCTGCTGTCGTCTTCGCTGGAGCTGGCACTGGGCAGGCTGGAGCTGGCACTGGGGCTGGGGCTGGGGCTGGGGCTGGGGCTGGAGCTCGCCAGGCTGGGAGCGGCGCTCTGGAGGCTGGACAAGGAGCCCCTCAGGCTGGGGGAGGAGAGGCTGGAGGGGCAGCGGCGTGGAGGAGGAGAGGAACGGTCCCCCCCCTCCTCCTCCTCCTCTGGGTCGCTCCTCGGCCGCTCGGAGAAGGCGGGGCAGGAGGAGGTGGAGGCGCGGGAGTCACGACCCGTCCTGGGCCGCGTCTGGCGGGGGAGGGTGGCGGCGGCGGCGGCGGTGGGGGGCGTCGCCCCTCTGCCGGTCCTCGCTGATCCGTTTGGCATTCCGGGGGGGGGCCCGGGGAGGGTGGGGTGCGCTCGACGACCGTCGCCGACCATCAACTGAACCATGGTGCGACCATGGCCGGCGCGGATCTCGAAGGGCTCTTCCTCCCCCGTCCCATTCTGCTGCTGGACGATCGTTCCCCCAAAACCAGCAGAACCGCAGCGACCAGTCTGCTCAGCTTCAACCCCGCTCTCCAGAGACACAGATCGACAGTGAGCAGAGAGGACCTACTTTCTCAACTGTGTGGACTCGCCCCCTAATACCCAGTACAATCCCATTTCCCCCTAGGGAAAGCCATTAGAGATCCGGGAGTACTGTGTGCTGTGTGTGTGTGTGTGTGCGCTACTCACACATTTTCCAATCTATCGATACGGGGTAATAGTGCAGTCGGGCGAGCTCTTCCAGGTCAGCGGATTCTCGGCGCTCGACGTTGATTAGGGACGACAGGAGGCATGTGTGCGACCCGGGAGCCGGGGCAGAACGGAAGGACCATAAATCAATGGCTAACAATGGAGCTGTGCGCTTTGATGGCACGTAGAGAGAGGGGCTCTTGCTCTGTACGACAGGGTCTATGTCCCCTTGCCTCTTGCATTCTTCGAGGTGGGATAAAACTGCACTTACGGTGAATTAATATCTCGCGGAGTGGTGAGGGAGTAGAAAGCGGGGCATAATTGAAGAACTCACTCAGTTCACTTTGACCAATTTTGAGGAAGATCAACATTTTTGTTTATTTTAAATTGGTGGAGATTTTTTTTTGCATGAAAAATCTATTTTATTTTAATACTTAAATCCCTAAGAATAATAGCTTTGTGTGACAGACATTGGTCCCCATTGCCGCTTGCCTTTTTCGAGGTCATATAAAATGGCACTTGTGAATTAATACCTCGCAGAGTGGTGAGGGAGCTGTATTTTTGAGTAGAAAGCGGCAGCATAATTGAAGAACTCACTCAGTTCACTTTGACCAATTTTGAGGAAAATCAACATTTTTGTTTATTTTAAATTTGATTTTTTTTTCTGCATGAAAATCAACATTTTTGATTTTATTTTAATGGTTTATTTGGTGTCCACAGAGATTTTGAAACCATGCTCAAAGAGTGGACTAGATTAATTTCCTCTCAGTGTCTTCCAAGGTGACCATTCAGAGCTGTTTTGCTTGTTGATGTTTTATTGTTCCATGAATATGACCGTGAAAACATCTGTTATTTTAAATTATGCCAACTGAAACTACATTGCATACGTTTTTGCTTGTTGATGTTTTATTGTGAATATACCACATCTGTTATTTTAATATCGATGAAGAATGTACTCTTAAAAAGAAAAATGTATGCAATACATATTACATTTTTACTAAACTTACAGTACAGTCACTTTATTTCTATGATAAGATGTCTTTCCACATGTCATTCACATTTTGCATACTAAAATGCTCATGAAGGCTCATAGATATGCTATTTGTGAAAACAACAGTATAGAGATACAAGTCATTTTGTAGTAGAACAATAGAGAATGCTTGGAATTGGGGGAAGGGCAGAGAAGGTCATTAAAATCAGTTGAGTGTACAAGCCTAGGCATTGTATATATTTCAATTAATCGCATGAGTTAAGGCACTACCGCATTTAAATTAGTAGTGAAAGGACATCGGAAAGAACAAAGACAGGGCAAAGAACTTGGTTCTGTGTGGCTCAGTAGATAGAGCATGGATCTGTGTGGTTCTGTGTGGCTCAGTAGGTAGAGCATGGATCTGTGTGGTTCTGTGTGGCTCAGTAGATAGAGCATGGATCTGTGTGGTTCTGTGTGGCTCAGTAGGTAGAGCATGGATCTGTGTGGTTCTGTGTGTCTCAGTAGGTAGAGCATGGATCTATTTGGTTCTGTGTGACTCAGTATGTAGAGCATGGATCTGTGTGGTTCTGTGTGGCTCAGTAGGTAGAGCATGGCACTGACAACGCTTAGGTTGTGGGTTCAATTCCCATTGGGGCCACATATACTGAAAAATGTGCAATCACTACTGTAAGTAGCTTTGGATGAAAGCATCTGCTAAATGGCATATGTTATGGAAGGTGCCATTAACTTGGTTGAAGGGAAGTTTGTTTGTTGACATTTTTACCTTAAAATGCAGTTAGCAGCAACATGCAGCACCATGTTGGTGAGTCCACAACTCAAACCTACCCCCCCCATGACAGGTGCTAATCAAGACTAGCCTCCCCATGACATCATCAGGGACATGACATCATAAAGATTCACAACCTCAATATACTACATCCTGTCCCCCCAAAAGAGTATCTCGAAGTGATAAATATCGATCCTGCTAAATCATCACCTTAATAAACCCCATCAGGCTTGATAATACGCACAGATTAACCTTTTACTAACCCTTCAACTATGGTTCATTATTTATGACATATTAACTGTGCAATTAATATCATCAAAGGTAAATAGAGTTAATAAAGGAGAAATTCAACTCTGGTTACATTTTACATTTTAAGCATTTAGCAGATGGTCTTATCCAGAGCGATGTACAAGATGTGCATTTATACATGGTAAGATCAATCATAACAAAATGGTAATGGTAAGATCAATCATACAAAAAAATAATAATAATGGTTGAATGCTAAAGCTGACATAGCCCCATCCAAAACAGGTGTTAAAAAATATTTTTTGTGTGTTTTACATATAAAGGATCAACAGAGGGTTAACCGATTCACGGTTTGTTCTTAGACGGTATTGCCAGTGAACCCAGTTAAGAGCCCCTCGGTGCTGAGAGGCGGGGGTCATGGCTGACGTGCGGGTGTCACGTGCGCAGTGGCCCATCGGCAGACGTCTTCCGCATATCATAAATGACTCATCCAAGGTCAGCCGTCACGCAGAATTAAAAGCAGCAGCGTATGCCGCGGTCGCTCCTCACTCATAAATAAGCCGGCGCTGATCGACATTCTGCTCACACGCCTTTCAGAAGCTCTTAGAGGGAGACCTGGTCCCCGATGTCACTCATCCGTCCGGCGGAAGACATTAAATCTGTTTAATCCGATCGCAGATCTCCACGTTGAGGGAAAGCGGAGAGAGCTTTTCACACAGAGTGGCTCCTCTCAGAGAGAGAGAGAGAGGCTGGGTGAGTGACTCATTCAGAACGGCTTCTTGAGGGAGACCTTGGGTGATCCGGAGCGACGGTTCTCCCGCGCTTCGCTGTGACATGGCGGCCATCGAAAAGGAGGGCGTAAGTAAGAAAGTAAATCACCGTGGTGTGATTTAAGTGTGCGCGCGTGTGACGGATGGAGAAGAGAGTGTGACGAATTAGGCCTTTCGCAATCTTCCGCCGATTCGGGCGCTCGCAGTCCCCTGAGTGTATCGCGACGGAAAGCAGAAAGCAATTTCAACAGGCGGGGCTCCTGTCCATTTCATTCCCTTTGCGTTGTGTGTCGCTGACGTCTACACGCACGGGCGGAGTTCTGCCTTCGGGGAAAAGGCGTGTTAAAGTCAAACGATAAAGGACTGCCGTGGTCTGTAAGCGATGGGCTCCACTGTGGATAATCAACAGCGGGCCTTGCGCAGTGTGCAGGAGGGAATCCGAGGCCGTAACCAGAACAGATCTGCCACGCTCATGCAGGCTGACGGAGGAAGTGTGACGGAACTGCAGAATGCCGAGCCTGCAGAAGGAGCCCCACAAACCAGCTCCGTAACACAACAAACAACAAATCCGGGGGATGATGGCAATGCACATTGTTGCTAAACACTGTTTTATGAACATTTCATCAGTTTGATAAAAAACTTCCCAAAGGGTAGAAAAGAGGAATATAAAGTAATGAAAATACTAGAAACGTTTGTAATAATATGAACCAAAAATGTATTTACGTGTTTCCAATTTTTCTGCTCTGTTTAAAATTCAGTGTCGCACACATAATTTCTATCTAGAGCATTCTGCAATATTACTAATAAGGTCGTTAGGGATTTTAAAGTTCCACTGTGTATTTGAAAATGTAAAGAGAGCATTGGTTAACCCAAACAAAGAAGTACAACATGTGTAAACAGGACTACAGTAACTCAGTAGGAAAACAGTGGGTTTTTTTTAGTGACTGTTAAACAATGACCGTTGAGAGAAGAGTAGGCTTATGACAGGTTTATAACAGGCTTATAACAGGCTTATGACAACTTATGACAGGTTTATAACAGGCTTATAACAGGCTTATGACAGGCTTATGACAGGTTGGAAAAGTGGTCTAATTGCCCATGCCACTCACCGTGCCAACATTGTGCAGAATGTGGAGAGGACATGGAGGACTGGTTTATAAAAATGTCAAGAAAGCCACTGTAACACCAGCAGGGAAATGGCTTTGATTTTGATCTTTTCAAAAATGTTTTATTTTCTAATTTGTTTCTTGTTTTTCTCCCAATTTGGTGGCCAATTATATCTTCTATTTATCTCAATTCACCCTCCCCCACGAGTCCGCTGCCCGTCCTCTGGGTAACAAGCCAATTTTTCCGGCCTGGTAGATCCGCCTCCTCCGAGACAGAACCCGACCACGGACGCTCTTCCTGCTCCTCGACGAACCCGAGCCGGCTCACCCTCCCCCACTTCCCCCTGGGGCGGACAGCCAAACGCCGCCCCCAATTGGGGCTAACAGCCAGGGCCGGTCTGACAGAGACGGGATTCAAACCGCGCCCCCGATAGGCAGCTCACACTCGTAGAGGACCAGCCAAATACGGGTGCGTTAGACCGCTACGCTATGCTCTCCGCCAGCCCCCTTTGATTTGGATCTTAATGGAAACCCTGTGAATTCAGTTTCAGTCAGAGGAGTTTAATGAGACCGCCTGACAGAGGAACTGCTATCTCACGAGGCGCCAGGATGACCTTCAGCGGAAAAAAGTTCAAGTAATCTTACCTCAGCTTTTTCATAATACAGTAGGACAGCCTTTCAGATTAATTTCCCACCATCACCCGTTCAACCTACAATACAGGTTTTTTTTTTTACAGTTTTTTTCCCCTCAAGGGGTTTTAAATAGGCTCTCTTTTCTCCCCCTCTGCCAGACTGGGCACTTCACTCAACGCATCAGTGCAGAACCAGTGGAGCACAGTGTAAAAACCTGTGGAAAGCAGGACCGCAACGTGCCTGCAAAAAGAGATATGAATGTCCGCAGGCCAAACGCGGGGTGGTATTCACACGATGCCTCGGGGGCGAGGATGGGGGGTGTGGACTAACATGTGCCGTCCGTGGCAGCAGGAGTGGCACGGTGCCCACCACCAGAGCATGTGGCTGCACCGCGGGGCACCTATCTAGGAGGCTGGCGTAAAGGGAGCTCAAAGACTCGGCAACACGGTGACCCGCATTCCAAATAAGGCACTAATGACTCCCTCCGAGACCGCGAGAGAAACTCGGCCCACCTGCTGAGGTCGCTGGCACGTCCCGCCAGCTCGTAAATCAGTGGACTTGGTGGACTCGCGTCCGGTTACGCGGGACGGCTTGATTAGACCGGGGCACTGATGTGATCAGTCCAAAAAATCCTTCGTGACATTACGCCGCAATCATGGTTCAGAACGACCTCTGTTAAAGTGGCTGGGGTTTTTTTCCCCCCTCTTTTTTTCCAGTGTTAGTAACGTAGCTTGGAAGAACAATCTGTGCAGGAATCCGTGCATCCATTACTCTTAGTCTTCAAAGGGACAGAGGGTATATTATGGCTGGCAGTGTAGTGGAGTGGTTAGGGAGCTGGGTTTGTAACTCAGAGGTTGCAGGTTCAATTCCCAGGTGGGGCACTGCTGTTGTACCCTTGAGCTAAAGGTACTTAACCTGAATTGCTTCAGTAAAATATCCAGCTGTACAAATGGATTGTATGTAAAGAAATGTAAACTGTGTAAGTCGCTCTGGATAAATGGCTAAAATGTAAATGTAATGTAAATGTATTATGGAGTTACATTTGTGCCGTTAAAATGAAGCAAAGCTACAAGATTTGTAAGCAAAGTATCAAGTGTTGAAAGCAAAAAAAAGATATACAGTATATATATATATATATTAAAAAAAGTTTTTCAGTTAAAAATTGTATTGGAGCCCGGTCACTGTCATTTGCAGTCAATCCCCTGCCTTTGATTTCGTTACTTTTTACGATTGCTTTTCTGTCTGTTTTTTGATTTTGGATTTATTTATTTTGCTCTTGAATTTTGGCACATTCGTAGCAAATGGGTGGAGTTTAGAAGAAGGGGTATTGCATACGTGTCTATTGGTCAATCAGGCTTTGGAGTGACAGCTCCTCAAAACGTTTACCACGCCTACTCAATAAATGGGGATTCTTATGGCTTGACATGTTCACAACATGAGATCAGAAGTATGGAGCGATATTAGCGCCACTATTACACTATTGACACTATTATTCTTAGGATTTTATTAAAGTATTACAACGTGATTTTTCATGCAAAAAATGCCACCAATTTAAATCTTTTTTTGTGTGTGTGATTTTCCCAAAATTGGTCAAAGTCGACTGAGTGAGTTTTGGAAAAACACTCTTCACTCTGTAATTGGATCTGTTTTTGATGGACGCTGTCTCCTTGAGAATAATATTGACGGGGCCCAAAATGAAAGAGTGTTGTCACATCACTCACACCTGATTATCTGTGAATGCCCAGAGGGCCATGTTATTGTTATTTCAGAAATAATTGGCTGTGACAAGAGAACTGTGAGCTACAACTTCAGCATTTTCAGCACATTTCCTGAACGCTTTCCTGAAGGTGTTATTCCTCCTTGGAGGTAAATTACCTCCATGTTTTGCAGTGTATACATGGAAATTGCATGTGCCATTTGGGGGGGGGGGGCGGGAGACATTCCTGAGCACAATTCTCTGTTCACATGCCATGAAGCATCGAAGATGAACCTCTCAAGACAGGAAGAGACACATTTACAAGGAGGACATTACATTTACATTTTAGGCATTTAGCAGACGCTCTTATCCATAGAGACTTACAAGATGTGCATTAATACATTTTTTACAAGGGTACATATTACGAAAAGCAGTATTAAACATGTAAGCATGAACATGCAAGACATGAAAGGAAATGGTCCTAACTGGGCCAAAAGAGAGATAAATATTAGGGCTGGGACTTTAACGCGTTAATTTCGATTAATTAATTACAGAAAAAATAACGCGTTAAAAAATGTACGCATTTTAATCGCACTATATTTTTGCACTCCAGACACCACGGAACGTTTCTCAATGCTAAACATGTTGCAGCTAGCGTGGAAGCCAGAGCTAACGCTGATCAGGCTAACGTTAGTCCTAGTACGAGCAAGCTCGCCAACCCACACTCGACCAGATGACGGGGTTCAGAGCCAAGATGAGTAAGACCACGTCTAACAAAGTAACCAACTCACTGGCTCACTGGATTGCCGTGGACTGTAGACCACTTTCGGTGGTCGAAGATAAGGGGCTGGAAAAGGTGCTACAGATTGCGTCGTCTGACACAATTTATGAACTGCCATGCAGAAAGACAATTTCGAAAAAATCCAGCAGCTTCTTCCAAAGGAATCATATTCCTAAAATTGCTGCACTTTGTTAAAAATTGCACTGGTCTGTGTTGTAGCTAAAATAAACAAGATTTTGCTGCTTAAACTTATGTATATGTCTATTCATTGATTCTTTCGTATACCAAAATCCATTTGAATTGAAAAATAAACGTGTCAAATATTGATATGCGATTAAAATGCGATTAATTTGGATTAATTAATTACAAAGCCTCTAATTAATTAGATTAATTTTTTTAATCGAGTCCCACCACTAATAAATATACAACCTTTAATGGTGTCTAGCGTTTCATTGTGTGCCACACCAGCATTGGCTCTGGCTGGGAGTGCCACTAGAAGGCGGCAATAGGCTGTCCGCCCCAGGGAGGGGGGAGGGAAGCCGACATGAGTTTGCTGGGTAGTACAGGAGTGGTCCTGTGTACCGGAGTTACAGTCGACGGCTTGGCGAGTGCCGTCTCGGAGGAGGTGGTACATTGCTTTTGTCACTGCTGGTCTCAGGGCTACGGCAGCGAACTCACAATTGACATGAAAAATAGGGTATAATTGGTTACTAAATTGGGAAAAAATCTGAAACAAAATCTTAAAAGAATCCCCACCCATAGGCCATTGGCATTCCTCTGACCCATTAAGACACTCTGATTGGTCCAGATCCAATGGCCATTCCATTGGGCAAAATTAGCCTTTTATTACATTTTAAGCATTTATCAGTTCTTATCCAGAGCGAGATGTGCATTATTACATGGTAATTACTTGGTTACTAAATGGTTATTACGTTTCAGGGCGGTCATTTAGGTCTACCAAAACAATCCCAATGCAGTGGACTGGCAATGAACTATCAGGGACGTCATGGTATGAGTGTGTGACGGTATGATAACAGTCCTGAAAAATACTGCAGTAATATCAACAATTAATAACATGCACTGCTATAACATTTATTAAATTGCTGCCATGCTTACAACTCTCCTGAACATTCATGTGCCCCAGTGCTTACTGATGATTATTAATAAATACATGAATGTTAGTTCTTCAAGCCAAGGACTTTTAAATGTATTTCTAAAAACTGAAAACGTGATGACAAATTTATGAGATTATAGAAACAAAACAAACAAGCAAAAACATTTTTGGTTTAATAAGCCTACTGTGTGTACAAATATAGCCAGGTTAGCCAGGTTATTTCTCCCTGTATGATCTCGCTTGCTTCCCTAAAGTTTAATAAACCATAAAGATTTTAATTTATTTAACCTTTATTTAGGCAAACATGAGGTTCTTTTTGCAAGCGTAATGAAACAAAATAAACCTATTTATAAAATGGACAGTTCCACTCTTGTTGCTGGTTCTTCTGGTAGAAGGGTCCATAAGCGTTCAAGCCTTGTGCATATTTATGGTATAACATATGCGGCTAAAATATAATTGTCAGCACACAGGGTAATATCACTGTGCATCAAAGTTATACAGTATAACTTTACTGGAATTATCTGGCCAGCTGCTGAATCCGACAATTCCATCATAATATACGCCATTTAGCAGACGCTTTTATCCAAAGCGACTTACAGTAGTGAATGCATACATTTTCAGTATACAGTGAAGGAAATAAGTATTTGATCCCTTGCCGATTTTGTAAGTTTGCCCACTGACAAAGAAATTAATGGTCTATAATTTTAATGGTAGGTTTACTTTAACAGTGAGAGACAGAATATAAAAAAAAAATCCAGAAAATCACATTATATAAAAGATATAAATTGATTTGCATTTGATTGTGTGAAATAAGTATTTGATCCCCTAGCAAAACATGACTTAATACTTGGTGGAGAAATCCTTGTTGGCAAGCACAGAGGTCAGACGTTTCTTGTAGTTGTTCACCAGGTTTGCACACATCTCAGGAGGGATTTTGGTCCACTCCTCTTTGCAGATCCTCTCCAAATCCTTAAGGTTTCGAGGCTGTTGCTTGGCAACTCGAAGCTTCAGCTCCCTCCACAGATTTTCTATGGGATTAAGGTCCGGAGACTGGCTAGGCCACTCCATGACCTTAATGTGCTTCTTCTTGAGCCACTCCTTTGTTGCCTTGGCCGTATGTTTTGGGTCATTGTCGTGCTGGAAGACCCATCCACGACCCATTTTCAGTGTCCTGGCTGAGGGAAGGAGGTTGTCGCCCAAGATTTCACGGTACATGGCCCCGTCCATCCTCCCCTCGATGTGGTGAAGTCGTCCTGTCCCCTTAGCAGAGAAACACCCCGAAGTATAATGTTTCCACCTCCATGCTTGACGGTGGGGATGGTGTTCTTGGGGTCATAGTCAGCATTTCTCTTCCTCCAAACACGGGCAGTCGAGTTGATGCCAAAGAGCTCGATTTTGGTCTCATCTGACCACATCACGTTCTCCCAAGCCTTCTCTGAATCATTCAGGTGTTCATTGGCAAACTTCAAACGGGCCTGTACATGTGCCTTCTTGAGCAGGGGGACCTTGCGGGCGCTGCAGGATTTTAATCCATTACGGCGTAGTGTGTTACCAATGGTTTTCTTTGACTGTGTCCCAGCTGTGAGATCCCAAGCTGAGTTCTGGGCTGATCCCTGATCCCTTTCTCATGATCATTGATACCCCACGAGGTGAGATCTTGCGTGGAGCCCCAGACCGAGGGCGATTGATGGTCATTTTGTGTTTCTTCCATTTTCGAATAATCGCACCAACAGTTGTCTCCTTCTCACCAAGCTGCTTGCCGATGGTCTTGTAGCCCATTCCAGCCTTGTGCA
Organism: Aldrovandia affinis; assembly: GCA_029706075.1. Lineage (NCBI taxonomy): Eukaryota > Metazoa > Chordata > Actinopteri > Notacanthiformes > Halosauridae > Aldrovandia > Aldrovandia affinis. Next base: position 247,690 of record JAINUG010000128.1, read on the forward strand.
GGTCTACAATCTTGTCCCTGACGTCCTTAGACAGCTCTTTGGTCTTGCCCATGGTGGAGAGGTTGGAATCTGATTGATTGATTCTGTGGACAGGTGTCTTTCATACAGGTAACGAGTTGAGACAGGTGTCTTTTATACAGGTAACGAGTTGAGATTAGGAGTAAAGCGAGAGGACTAATCTAACCGGTCTGTGGGAGCCAGAATTCTTGCTGGTTGGTAGGGGATCAAATACTTATTTCACACAATCAAATGCAAATCAATTTATATCTTTTATATAATGTGATTTTCTGGAATTGTTTTGGGATATTCTGTCTCTCACTGTTAAAATAAACCTAGCATTAAAATTATAGACCATTCATTTCTTTGTCAGTGGGCAAACTTACAAAATTGGCAAGGGATCAAATACTTATTTTCTTCACTGTATGTGGCCCCAGTGGGGATTGAACCCACAACCCAAGCGTTGCCAACGCTGTGCTCTACCAACTGAGCCACCGAGAACTCATGGAGAGTTGTTCTACACCGTAGTAGCTTGCTAGTAAGCTATATATTTAAATTCCAGGCTAATTTCACTCATTACATTACATTACATTACAGGCATTTAGCAGACGCTCTTATCCAGAGCGACTTACAGTTTACAATCCATTTATACAGCTGGATATTAACCCTCTGAGGTCCGTGCTAAGCTTTTAGATGTTTTTTGATTTTGGCATGGTCTGATATTTATCTCAATTTCATCAATTTAACACACACTTACTCCAAAGTGTTTGATATTTTTATTTGAAGGACAATCACAGCTACATTTGTATGCCATCAATAGTTTGGTCAGTATCATATGCAGCTTGTAAATAGATCTACAAACACACAAGTTAAAAATAGTAAATTTTTCTGCTGTCACAAAAGTTGTGAAAGCACACACTAAACTATAGTGACGAATTGTTTTGCCAATGTGCGTTTGTTCATCAAGGTCTTGGTTATGTAAGGGTGTGAAAACAGTTTAGCACATCTTAGATCTAAATAGCTAAAAACCTGTTTTTATCAGGTTTTTTAAAACCTGTGGTTCTCTGTGGCTCAGTTGGTAGAGCACAGCATTGGCAATGCTTAGGTTGTGGGTTCAATCCCCACTGGGGCCACATATACTGAAAATGTATGCATTCACTACTGTAAGTCGCTTTGGATAAAAGCGTCTGCTAAATGGCGTATATTATTATTATTATTATCAGAACTGGTCACATTTATTTCAGGCTGTGGGAGGGCTAAATGCTAAATACCTGAATATTCATTATTCATTGTCCACACCTCTAAGATCTGTCAGATGGGCCATCTCACTGGGCCATCAGTGTTATATTCTGAGTTCCTGTTCTGTTGTTTTTGGTCTTTGTTTATTTTTCATTCAGTCCTTATTCATTATTCTTTATCCAGTATTGCATTTTCCCTGTTCTGTCACGTTCTGCTCCCTGTCTGTCCTTGTTCCGTTTATTTCGAGATCCACTCCTTGTCTTGTCATGCACTTCGGGAGTTTATACTTTTCGGGTTTTTTCGCCTTCGCTTATTATCTCGTTTTCTTCCTTCTTACTTTCTAGATTGCACTTTGTATATATTAGGTAGATGTGTATAGTACTAACCAACTAATCTACTAACGTTAGGTATTTAGATTAAGTTACTAACACGCGGAATATGTTTGGCGTCACAAGACGCGGAATTCATATATTTTCACGAGTATTTGAAAACAAGCGAAATAAATAACATTTTAGGCTGTTTGAAAAGTATTCTTCCATAGATCTTGTGTGCATATTGCAATTTGTTACGTTGCAACACGCGGAATATGTAGTCACAAGATGCGGAATTCATATATTGAATATATATACAGTATTTGATAACATGGCAAATCAAATATAGTTACTTACTCTTCGTCAGTTATTGTCTTCGTCGCTTTTCATCAATACTCTCAAACACTGCAGCGCAGAAAATCTTTCCATCTTGAATAAAATTGTATGTCTGTATAAAATCTTGCTTCAAATTGTCGGGACAGTTTATGTGTTTACGCCGGCGTTTTCACATGGCCCCATGCCCCTCCCCACACACCTCCCGAAACTCGCACCTAGTTACCATGTCAATAGAAGGGGGACGTTACTACCAGGTAAAAAAGAGAGTAAAAGGCAAGGTTTACTTTTGGTCTAATTAACCTAATTTAAAAAATCCCATTTGATTTGCCAGTGCTCAAATCGGAAAGTCGCGATTCTAAGGTTTCTGTCAATGTTTTTGTCGCGTGTGTATGATAAAATATCGCGAAGTTAGAAATAGTAATATACTTTTATTGCTGCTGGGAGCGGCGCCGCTCCCGTCGACCTCAGGGGGTTAACTGAAGCAATTCAGGTTAAGTACCTTGCTCAAGGGTACAACGGCAGTGTCCCACCTGGGGATTGAACCTGCAACCTTAACGTTACAAGCCCAGTTCCCTAACCATTATACCACACTGCCTGCCACACTCCAACCCAAAAACTTAGAATTACATCAAAAAAGGCTGAGATTCTAGATCATGCCAATTTGGCTCTGGCTGGGAGTGCCACTAGGGGGCGGCAATTGGCTGTCTGCCCCATGAAGGGGGGAGGAAAGCCGATATGAGCTCTCTGCGTATAGGAGTGGTCGTGTGTGTTACGGTGACCGTGGCGGGTGCCGGCTCGGAGGAGGCAGTGCAGCGCTCACTACCGGTCTCAGGACTACGGCAGCGAGCTCTCATACGAGGGAGGGGATAATTGACATGGAAAAGAAAGGGCAGAAAAATGGGGAATAAAAGCATAAACAGAAAATAAAAAAAGGGTGAGATTTGTAGTATGGGTGCATAGTTTCTTTCATCACATAAAAGCAGTCAGTGCAGATTCAACCTCTGTCAAGCTGCGCTCCAGTCGCTACAGTAGATGTTGGCCTTAAGGGCTGACCCCAGATCAGCTCACTGATGCCTAATCAACCGTAGCCATCCAGGGTCAGTTCTTTTCGGAAAACTGTCCACAGGACAGACCTATTCCACCAGCTTCTGAGCAAAACTTTTCTCTTTGTGGTTTTTTCAAATTCATGAAATGGAGGAAAAACTTTCTGCTGCACAATACCAAGGAAACGACGTAGATAATCACAGACATCAGATCAAAGGGAGGCAACCTAGAACGGGGCCCTACTAACAATGAGACGGGTGGAAAAAGTGAAGGATTAAAAGCATTTGGGAACAATGAATGACATCTTGCCCAGGATGCCAGCAATCTGGCCATTTACTGTACAGGGGCAGCAGTGGCTCAGTGGTTAGCGACACGGGCTGGCAAGCGGAGGGTTGCTGGTTCAAATCCCAGGAAGGCCAAACGAAAACACAATGAACTGGAAACTGGAGGGATGCTAGTTCACTTCCTGGGGCACTGCCAAAGTGCGCTTGAGCAAGGCACTGAACCCCTAAACTGCTCCAGGGGCGCCGTACTATGGCTGACCCTGCGCTCGGACCTCCCTGATGGAATATGTATGTGTAGTGGTCTATGTGTGTGTGTATCTAGGAGAGATATGCAAAAAGACTAATTCCAATTACCTTGTGTAGCATGGCTAACAAAGTATATTCTTTCTTCTTATAGAAATGGGGGGGGTATTTCCAATGCAAAATGCAACAATTCAATGGGCAAAATGGATGGAACAAGATATAGACAAATCTTGGAGGAAAACCAGCTGCAGTCTGCAAGAGACCTGGGACTTGGGAGAAGATTTATATTCTAGCAGGACAATGACCCAAAGCATACAGCAAAAGCCACACTGGAGTGGTTTAAAAAACAAAAAAAAGACCTCAATCCCATCAAGAATCTGTGAAAAGATTAGAAAATTGCTGTTCACCACCAGTCCCCATCCAACCTGAACTGGAGCAATTTTGTAAAGAAGAATATTCGGTGGCCAGGTATGTAGTAAATCCACCTCATAAAGGGAGATAAGGTGCTTTATGGACGTGACAGATGTTGCCTACAGCAGGGATAAAAGGAGCAGAACCAGCAGATACAGCCTCGTCTAGACACCTGGACATTAAAGGTGTATATTACACACACAGACACCACTACCGGTGTCTGAAATATATAGAACGCCTGGCTCTGTGTCCAGACCCTGTTACTTCTCACTTCACTGCTGAACCAACCTATTACTGAGCAGTGAGTAAGGATTACCCATTTGTACTTTATCATTTTCTATACAAAAACTAAATTGCTAGTTAACGGCTTTAAAATGACATTCTGTTTCCTGTGTAGCCAGACGGTCCGAACTTGCAAAACTTCATTTCGGGGAGATTTATGGTGCCAGATTTATCAGGGAGACTTCAGGAATATATCACCAATTTACCCTTATCTACTGCCATTCTGTCAGAATGAGTGTTGGGAACTAAAACGTGTCGAAATTTGACCTGGACTGGTGTCTTCAAATACTCGCCCCAGTAGATTGCATTTTTTCAATCAAATAGTTGCCTCCCCATGAAACCAGTTTCTTGTGTTTTCCTATTAGCACAAAGTTGCACCAGCTGGCAAACTAGGTACCTGTGACTTGTGTGCTTATCAAAGGAATGTATCAGATAACCGTGTCTTGGTCACGTGCTGGTTTATAACATCTCAACAATAACATCTTCACCGTAAAAAAAAGAAAAAGAAAAAAATGTTACTCACATACACAAATCATATGCTCTCAGTACCTCTGAAAAAGACAATTATTAAAATAGCACCAAATTATCTATATAAAAAATGTTATTAATATCAAAATAATGTCATATAGGTGCCTCCCGGGTGGTCTAGTGGTTACGCTGTCCGACGTTGGCCACTGTGACGGAGATTCGATTCCACCGGCCGCGCCAGAGACGGCTCTGGCCGGGAGTGCCACTAGGGGCCGGTGATTGGCTGTCCGCCCCAGGGAGGGGGGAGGGAAGCAGACATGAGCTCGCTGCGTACAGGAGTGGCTCCGAAAAACAGTTGACAGCTCTGCGAATGCCGACTAGGAGGAGGCGGTACATCGCTTGGTCACGGCCGGTCTCAGGGCTACGGCAGCGAACTCACAATACGAGGGGGGGATTGACATGAAAAAGAGAGAGTGTAATTGGCTACTAAATAGGAGAAACAGGGGGGAAAAATCAGAAACAATAGATCAAAAATATATAAAATAAATAAATAAATAATGTCATAGCAACTAAACTGTCACCAATATATTTCACAGGAAACCAAACAAGCACTGTCCCAAAAGCAATTATTAATTTAATGATCGATTCACAAAAATGTTTAGCTGTGAAGAAAAGGTGGCTCATAAACGAAAGTGGCTCATATTTCTCTCCTGGCGGAACGTTCCGGCCCCAACCGAACACACTGACACACATACGAAACACACACTCATGCGCATACGCGCATACACACTTTCCCTAAGCCTCCTGTACGTACACACATGCTCATACCGTTCTTCTCTTCCTCTCAGTCACTGTGTTGCATTTGTAGACAGCCATCCAAAGTGCAGTAATCCATCTATTGGAAATTCCTTTCGAAAGTGCAGTGCTATCCTGCTGTATAATACAACATGGCATTTTTATTGGAAATTACAGGTTGCTAAAAACCATTTATTTTTGTGCGATTCTGTACCTCTGCCTTGCAAATGACAGAGGAAGTGATTTGACTATCTGCGAATGGGCCCCCGCAGGAATGATAACGTGCCTGATAGTGTCTGGGAAGGGCGGTGGTGTTATCCATGTTTGCTCGCGGAATAATCGGTGAGCCTTTGGGCCAACCTCTGTCCTGCGTTAGCACATTATGCACTTGGCTCAACTCCAACTGGCTCGTGCGGGGTTTGAGGTTACCATGGCGACACGACAAGGCGGTGCGGGGCCAAGGGGAGATCACTCCTACACACAATTTGTTGTATTTGCTGGCAGTGTAGTGTAATGGTTAGGGGAGCTGGGCTTGTAACTCAGAGGTTGCTGGTTCGATTCCCAGGTGGGGCACTGCTGTTGTACCCTTGAGCTAAAGGTAATTGACCTGAATTGCTTCGGTAAAATATCCAGCTGTATAAATGGATCGTATGTAAAGAAATGTAAAACCTTCCGCAAAGGTTGTAAAATGTAAAACCTTCCGCACTAGTGTGAAATAAAGTTAAATATACCCATTACATGACATCCTGTGTTCCATGTCAATTCTCACGTGTATACTTTTGATTGCAGTGTCCTACATTTTGGGGAATTTGACACATTTTCCATTTTTTTGTACGTTGGAAGGCCTCCTTGAGGCAGGTCATGAGATGATGAAAAATGACAACACAAGTGTGTTGTCTTTATTTGTTTTTATCGATCATCTTGCTACAGACACAATGGTGATCAGGGGAGGGGGCCTAGAATAGCGTAGCGGTCTAACGCACTAGCATTGACCGGTGCTTTACGAGTGTGAGCTGCCTATTACAGTCCTGGTTCGAAACCCGACTATACCAGACAGATTGAGGGCGGTATTTGGCTTTCCGCCCCAGGGGGAAGGGGGAGAGTGAGCCGGCACAGGCTCTTCAAGAAGTGCGAAGGGTGTCTTCAGAAAGTAGGTGGGCGAGTTCCATCTCGGAGGAGGCAGATCATATCGCTGGCCTCGGAGAATAGCTTGCCCCGTAGAGACGGGCGCTGAGTTTGTGGGGGAGGGCGAATCGAAATAAAGAGGGTATAATTGGCCACTAAATTGGGAGAAAAAAAAACCTGGAAAAAAATCTGAAACAAAAAAGACAGCAGCTGCATTGGTACCAGCATCTGTTAAAATGTATTCACCTCAACCATCCTATCTACTTACAAGAGCTGCTCATCTCACAAAATGTAAAGTACTCTTTAAGGCACACAAAGCACCCTCTCTACCAGGAACCAAGAGTGTCTCTTGAGATGGGCAAAAAGGCTTTTTAATTTAAGGCTCCTACAGAACGGAATAACTAACCAACTGCTCTAAAATCTATAAATTCACCAGTTTCATTTAAGAACTCTCTCGTAATTTATCTCACAACAGACTGCTCCTGCTCAGTTCACTCACAATTAACCATTAACTGACACAATTAACACCTTAATTGCACACACACACACACACACACACACAGGAGTATGGGGCTGAGGTGTGTGTGTGTGTGTGTATGTGTATGTGTGTTTGTGTTTGTGTTTGTTGTCTCTTTCCATTTTTTTAAAAATAATGTTGATGTATCCGTAACAAAGCAAAGTAATTATAATTTATTTTCCCAAGCCACGCGGAGCCGCAGCATAAGGATGAAAGAGCCGCATGCGGCTCCGGAACCGCAGGTTGCCGACCCCTGTTGTCTCTTTCCATTTAAAAAGAAATAATGTTGATGTATCCGTAACAAAGCTGTAAAGATGTGTTTTATGTGTATTGTAGATTTGGCAGGACCCCTTCAAAAACTAGCCTCAAAAATAAAACTTATATGACAATATTATTATAATATAATAATAATAATATTAATAATCTCTTGTAAATACATTTAATCTCATTCCTGAAATTATCTTCATCTCTCAGATATTGTTATGTTTTGGCATAAATCTTTAAATTATGCACATCTCCTTCCAAGACATCTTGAACTGATGAAGCGTAAATATTATTAAGATCCATTACACTCGGTTCCCCTAGGGACAAATGTCTTTGCTTGCCATGGTGAATGTATGCAGAGCCATAAATAATCAAACAAATTGTTGTGATATCCAACTGCTTGTAAAGATGAGCAGTGCTTTGGTGGTTCTCTGTGGCTCAGTTGGTAGAGCATGGCGTTGGCAACACTTAGGTTGTGGGTTCAATTCCCACTGGGACCACATATACTGAAAAACGTATGCATTCACTACTGTAAGTTGCTTTGGATAAAAGCGTCTGCTAAATGGCATATATTATTAAATTATATTATTATGATGTCATCATGACAACAAAGGATACACATGCTTACTTCCACTTCCATTTCCCATTTCCCATTTCCCATTTCCCATTTCCATTTTAGGCATTTAGCAGACGCTCTTATCCAGAGCGACTTACAGTTCACATTTCTTTACATACAATCCATTTATACAGCTGGATATTTTACTGAAGCAATTCAGGTTAAGTACCTTTAGCTCAAGGGTACAACGGCAGTGCCCCCACCTGGGAATCGAACCAGCAACCTCTGAGTTACAAGCCCAGCTCCCCCTAACCATTACACTACACTGCCGCCACTTGACCTGTTTTACATCGGGCCAAACTGCCATGATATAAGAACATAAAAACATATATATATTTTAAAAACTGTTGAGAACAGGCCATTTAGCCCATCTAGGCACATTTTCCTGGTTTTAAGAACATAAGAAACAGTTGGGCTATTCATGTCCAGGCTAGATGCAGTACTAGATACTCTTTAGATTAGGACATGATGAGCCTAGATGGGCTGAACGGCCCGTTCTCATCATTATGTATTCTTACGCTCTTAAGGTCAGCTCTGTGTTCAGTGATGAAGATGAGGAGAGCTTTTCCCACACTGGGTACAGAACAGAGAAGAGCGAGGAGTAAAAGACCAGCCAACGATGCCGTCTCTCCATCAGTAAGATTATTTTTCTCAGCCATCTTTTTGTTAAATTTTGTTTAAGATTTTTTCCCCATTTTTCTCGCAATTTGGTGGCCAATTGTACCCTCGACTTATTTCGACTAACCCTGCCCCACGAACTCGCCGCCCTTCCTTGGCGTCAAGCCACTTTTTCCCCTTACAGGGACGCCTTTCGCGCTCCTTGGCTCACCCTTGCTGGCTCACTCCCCCCCCTCCCTCTGGGGTGGTCAGCCAATCACCGCCCCTGAACGTGGCTCTGGCCCAGCCCGGGTTTCGAACCGCAGCAGCAGTGGGCAGCTTGAATTCCAGGCCAATGCTTTTACCGCTACGCCACCCGAGGGCCCTAAGATGTATTTTCCAGCAGCAGTACCAGCGCTGGCCTTGGCCCTTATCACAGGGAGCCGACCGTGTAAATATTTCACACCCATGTCGAGGCCTGTGTAGCGGGTGGCCCTTGCTGCACAAAAGGCAGTGAGCAGGTCCCATTAATAAAAGTCTGGCCTGCTGTGTGTGTGGGGCCCTGATAAACAACAAGTCACCTTTGGCCGCTTGCAGCGGGCGCCTTGGCATTGATGCTGCTCTCTCCATGCTTCAGCGATTACATCATTCAGCCCAGACACGAGGAGGCCAAAGATCCCCCCCTCAAAGGGAGCAATGACCCCCACCCCCCAAACACATACACACACACGCTCACAGTCACACACACACACACACACACACACACACACACACACACTCACAGTCACACACACGCACACACACACACACACACGCACACACACACACACACACACACACACACACACACACACACACACACATACACACACACTCACAGTCACACACACGCTCAGTCACACACACGCTCACAGTCACACACACGCACACACACACACACACACAGAGTTACACTTACTGTTATATCAAGTATATCCTGATGCATGGCAGCCATTTTGTGCCAGAACGCTCACCACACATGGATGTAGCGGTGTTGTAACTGTAGTAGTTGACCGTGGCACAGACAGTACGAGGAATAGGAATAGGATTAGGAATACACTTTTCTAGCCATGTTACACAAGGTAATTGGAATTTGTCTTTTTTGCACATCTCTCCTAGATACACACACACATATAGACAACTATACATATCGTCACCTTCTTAAAATAATGGCCTAAGTCATTTTTTGAGGAAAATGTTTTTTTGCCTAAGTCATCTCTTCATGATGCTGGCCACCTCTGGTGAAATTGCCTACATCCTTAATTGAAAAGATCATGCTGTTCCTACCCGGGTAGTATAATGGCCTACGTCAAGAGTGTGACTTAGGCCGTTTAATTTTTTGATGCTTTTTACAAGCTTTCAAGATGGCGGCTGCTTGCCTAAGTCACTTACTCCAGAAGCAATTTGGCCTAAGTCAGGTTTAAAATTGCCTAAGTCACAACGGCATGTTCGTAAATTGGCTAAAAGTAATCTAATCCTCTTATGTTACATAATTGTGTTCTAGTGGTTTTCAATGCTATTTGCACTGCACAAGAACAGTCAACAATCTATCCAGGCCTTCCAATCCTGTTCACAGAGACATATTCAAGAGGGAAAAGGAGGGGAGTTGAGATTGAAAGGCAGATTTTCTTCCCCCCCACAAAGACTAACCTTTGCTATTTGCAAAAATGTGGAATTTGGATTCCATGAATCTAGGCCTCTGGAATTTTCACACCTCCCAGACTGAGATTCTCTGTGCTACGATGACATTCAATTGTTCATTCTCCCTCAAATTCCATTTTTTAGGTCATTGTAATTTGAAGAATGTCACCATCATCCATCAAACCATCACACAGAGAATGACATGCTCACCAGTTGTACAGTTTTGAGCACGGGAGCGCGTAATTGGTTTGTAAACAACCGATTGTGTGAATTGCAAATTAAATCAGTATTTCCCCGATGGGAAGTTACTATATTCCAATTCTGTTTAGAATAGTTCAATATTTGATTCTGAACAGCCGAAATGGCCATCTTGACTCTTCAAAACAAATAAATAAATAGTAAATAAAACAGCTGGCTACAAATGTTAGCAGCTAAAGACACCGATTCCCCAATGGCTTCTGGGGGAGAGATTCTTTGATGAAATCCACTCATTCAGATAAAATGTGCAGAACTATTTAATTAATTGTCCCATCCCTCCACAAACCAAGATTAAAAAACATCAATCTCCTTGACTGGTCCTACTTTTTTTTAGCCGCACATCTTGTACAATATAATTCGGACAAAATCTGAAGCAAAAATCAAGATATGGGTATGAGTAATAAAAATAAAAATATCAAACTCTTCTGAATGAATTATGACACAGATTAAAAAAACTAAAAAAACTAAAAAACATCTTGATTCCATTCCAGTCCAAGTTGTGATTTACAAGTACAATAAGAAATAATGATAGGTTTGGCATTGAGACTAACTCTATGTTTGATGCTATATGCAAATGAGTCGGGCGACCTGTATTAGCCCTCTCTCGTCACTGGGGGCGCTCTCTCTCTCTCCTGGCCTGGTACATCCAGGGCACCGCCCACTGTACATGGTCGTGTGGTTTTTTTCGAAGAAACGGATCTCTCTTCTCCCCCAATCTCATTAAACGGGCTACCTAACGGGCAGGCAGTGTGGTATAATGGTTAGGGGAACTGGGCTTGTAACGTTAAGGTTGCAGGTTCAATCCCCAGGTGGGACACTGACGTTGTGCCCTTGAGCAAGGTACTTAACCTGAATTGCTTCAGTTAATATTCAGCTGTATAAATGGATTGTAAAGAAATGTAAACTGTAAGTCGCTCTGGATAAGAGCGTCTGCTAAATGCCTGTAATGTAATGTAATGTAATGTAACCTAGGCTGCACGACATGAGCGTGACCTTGAAACCTTGGCAAGGTCACCTGTCCCGCTCACCGTGCGCCATTCCCCAGAAGATAGTGGCACATCCCTGGCATGCCGATTCTACCTTCACCTTGAATGTAGGGGACTGCTGGACACAATAATCAATGAGCTCTCTTAATTGTGCCAAGTTTGTACACAAAAACATTGTCCTCCTAATCTCACAGCGAAATGCTTGTCCACCAAAACAACAAGACCACTTAAAGACATCAAGGATGACACAGAAAAATCGTAGGACTTATTTCCATTGTGGTCCTTGTTATTAGGTGTCATGGTGTGTGTGTGTGTGTGTGTGTTTATGATGTTAGGCGTTGGCAGCATAAACTAAATTCCAATAAATAACAAAAATACCAAATTCATTTACATTACTTCCATTAAATCTGCAATAGAGTTCATAACAATTACAATCAATTACATACATACTACCTTACCTACCCGACTGTCTATTTACAGAGGAACAATGTTTAAGTTTAGCCTTGAAGGTGACTGGGTTTGCAGTCTGTTTAATATCATTAGGGACCTTGCTCCAATCCTGAGCACCCGAGTACCTGAAATAACTTTTACCCATCTGGCTACGAAACCTTATCAGGTTCGCTACACTAGATCTGGGATAGTGCGTAGTGAAGTATCACAGTGCCTCCAGTGACCTGCAGGAGGAGATTGCTGTGGGCAGGCCTCATCACGGAGACAGGGGGGCAGGCTGATCCAGATGCTGGATCTGCTAGGAGACCTTTCTGCGCTGCGAGTAAGGGGTCAGCAGGGTAGACGTGTGCATTGTGTGGGAGTGTGCGTGGATCGCCGTCTACAGGGTCAATTAATATCATATAACATATGCCATTTAGCAGACGCTTTTATCCAAATCGACTTACAGTGGTGAATGTATACATTTTTCAGTATATGTGGTCCCAATGGGAATTGAACCCACAACCTAAGCCTTGCCAATGCCACGCTCTACCTACTGAGCCACACAGAACCACACAGATCCATGCTCTACCTACTGAGCCACACAGAACCGCACAGATCCACGCTCTACCTACTGAGACACACAGAACCACACAGATCCACGCTCTACCTACTGAGCCACACAGAATCACACAGATCCACGCTCTACCTACTGAGCCACACAGAACCACACAGATCCACGCTCTACCTACTGAGCCACACAGAATCACACAGATCCACGCTCTACCAACCGAGACACACAGAACCACAAAGATCCATGCTCTACCTACCGAGACACACAGAACCACACAGATCCACGCTCTACCTACCGAGACACACAGAACCTGTAAAAATAAGGATATTGCAGATGCTCTAAATGGCTGTTTTGTAGAGAGTTTTACCAGAGAAGAGGCTGCTAATAGGCCGGAAGGCATATTCATTACTCAGAAAGTCTTAGCGGATACAGAGATAGGGGATATGGAAGTATTGGATAAATTACATAAATTAAAGACTAATAAGGCAGCCGACCCGGATGGCATATACCCCAGGGTACTAAAGGAGTTAAGCGAGATCATTTTTAAACCACTGGCAAGTATTTTTAGAGACTTTGAAGACTGGTGAAGTACCAAATGACTGGAAACAGGGTATTGTGGTACCAATATATAAGAAAGGGGACCGTACTGATCCAGGAAACTATAGGCCTATTAGTTTAACTTGCATCATATGCAAAATAATAGAATCTATTATTAAAGATAAACCAGAAGTATTTCTAGAAAATTACAACATCCTAAGGCATAGCCAGTATGGTTTTTGCAAGGGTAGGTCATGTCTGACAAATCTGCTGACATTTTTTGAGGAAGCAAGTGTCTGGATGAGAGAAAGGCGTATGATATTATATACTTAGATTTCCAAAAAGCATTTGATAAGGTGCCACATGACAAACTCATTATCAAAATGAGAGCAGTAGGAATTACAGGTGGCATTTTAGAGTGGGTTCGGAACTGGTTACTGGATAGAACACAAAGGGTAGTGTGACATCATGAGAGATTTTACCAGGGCAGGTCGGTGTGGGGCAGTGCAACAACACAAAAAAACAGGCAAAACACAGACGGTTTAAACATAAAGTCCAGATTTATTTCTCCTCAGGGCATGAATGGGTACTCTTCCTCCAAACAACAATTCAAAATCCAACTTAAATATTCCAAGAGGAAAAAGGGTTCTTCCAGAAATCAAACATTCAAAAATTGTCTTAACGCAAAAGTCTTCTTCCACTAAACAGTTCTCAAATCAGAAGGTTACTTTCCTTGGTGTGTTTGTTTCTTCCAGCTCCTTCCAGCCATGTGCTCGGCTCCCCACTCTCTCTCCTTTGTCCTGCGTGTGGGCCTTCTATACTGGCCTTGATTAGGTGGCCCAAGCACCTACACCTGGAGTCGTGTTGCATTGTGGGGCTTGTAGTGTGTACAACGGCGGCCATTTTGTGAAGTGGCCGCCGATCAGCAGGGGAATGCAGCACTCCTCTACCACACGTCCCCCTGTGATGCCACAGTAGTAATAGGCGGGATCTTATCCGAGGAGGGCATAGTGGGAAGTGGAGTCCCGCAGGGATCGGTGCTGGGACCACTGCTCTTTATCATTTACATAAATGACATTGATATGGGCATTGAAAGTACATTAGTTAGATTTGCAGATGATACAAAACTGGGAGGCTTAGCAAATAGTCAGGAATCTACTAAAGTAATCCAAGACGATCTGAATAGAATCCAGAAATGGGCAGAAACCTGGCAAATGAAATTTAATACAACTAAATGTAAAGTTCTACATGTGGGGAATAAAAACATAGGACAGGATTATTTTATGGGAGGTAGAAAACTAGAATGTGCACACGAGAAAAAGACCTAGGAGTACTAGTTGATCAAAGCTTGTCAGGGACTGGTCAATGTGCGGTAGCAGTTAAAAAAGCCAACAGGATGCTGGGATACATAGCCAAGAGTATTGAGTACAAATCGAAGGAGATCATACGCACCCTATACAATGCCCTCGTTAGGCCACACTTGGAATATTGTGTGCAGTTCTGGGGACCACATTACAAAAAAGATATAGATGCGCTGGAAAAGGTCCAAAGACGGGCAACCAGACTGATTCCAGGCATAAAAGACAAGTGTTATAAGGAAAGGCTAGAGATGCTTGGACTGTTCAAGCTTAGTAAAAGGAGAATTAGGGGAGATTTGATTGAGGCTTTTAAATTTATTAAAGGAATTAACAAAGTGAATTTCAGGAAATTATTCAAGTTGAGTTCGGTTAGCAGAACGAGGGGGCATAAATGGAAACTGACAAAGGGCAAATTTCACACGGACACTAGGAAATATTTTTTCACACAGAGAGTGATCAATGCGTGGAATAGCTTGCCTGGACATGTAGTGGAGGCTGAGACACTAGGGGTATTCAAGGCCAGGCTCGATCCAGTGTTTGACACTCTAGCCTTTGGGTAAACTAAGCATTGTGAGCAGATTAGTGGTAGGAATGGACGAGCAGTGTTGGGCTGAATGGCCTGTTCTCGTCTTCCCCTTATGTTATGTTATGTTATGTTATGTTTCCTACTGAGCCACACAGAACCACACAGATCCACGCTCTACCCACTGAGCCACACAGAACCACACAGATCCACGCTCTACCTACTGAGCCACACAGAACCACACAGATCCATGCTCTACCTACTGAGACACACAGAACCACACAGATCCACGCTCTACCTACTGAGCCACACAGAACCACACAGATCCACGTTCTACCTACTGAGCGACACAGAACCACACAGATCCACGCTCTACCCACTGAGCCACACAGAACCACACAGATCCACGCTCTACCTACTGAGCCACACAGAATCACACAGATCCACGCTCTACCTACTGAGCCACACAGAACCACACAGATCCACGCTCTACCTACTGAGCCACACAGAACCACACAGATCCACGCTCTACCTACTGAGCCACACAGAACCACACAGATCCACGCTCTACCTACTGAGCCACACAGAACCACACAGATCCATGCTATACCTACCGAGCCACACAGAACCACACAGATCCACGCTCTACCAACCGAGCCACACAGAATCACACAGATCCACGCTCTACCTACCGAGCCACACAGAACCACACAGATCCACGCTCTACCTACCGAGCCACACAGAACCACACAGATCCATGCTCTACATACCGAGCCACACAGAACCACAAAGATCCACGCTCTACCTACCGAGACACACAGAACCTGTAAAAATAAGGATATTGCAGATGCTCTAAATGGCTGTTTTGTAGAGAGTTTTACCAGAGAAGAGCTGCTAATAGGCCGGAAGGCATATTCATTACTCAGAAAGTCTTAGCGGATACAGAGATAGGGGATATGGAAGTATTGGATAAATTACATAAATTAAAGACTAATAAGGCAGCCGACCCAGATGGCATATACCCCAGGGTACTAAAGGAGTTAAGCGAGATCATTTTTAAACCACTGGCAAGTATTTTTAGAGACTTTGAAGACTGGTGAAGTACCAAATGACTGGAAACAGGGTATTGTGGTACCAATATATAAGAAAGGGGACCGTACTGATCCAGGAAACTATAGGCCTATTAGTTTAACTTGCATCATATGCAAAATAATAGAATCTATTATTAAAGATAAACTAGAAGTATTTCTAGAAAATTACAACATCCTAAGGCATAGCCAGTATGGTTTTTGCAAGGGTAGGTCATGTCTGACAAATCTGCTGACATTTTTTGAGGAAGCAAGTGTCTGGATGAGAGAAAGGCGTATGATATTATATACTTAGATTTCCAAAAAGCATTTGATAAGGTGCCACATGACAAACTCATTATCAAAATGAGAGCAGTAGGAATTACAGGTGGCATTTTAGAGTGGGTTCGGAACTGGTTACTGGATAGAACACAAAGGGTAGTAATAGGCGGGATCTTATCCGAGGAGGGCATAGTGGGAAGTGGAGTCCCGCAGGGATCGGTGCTGGGACCACTGCTCTTTATCATTTACATAAATGACATTGATATGGGCATTGAAAGTACATTAGTTAGATTTGCAGATGATACAAAACTGGGAGGCTTAGCAAATAGTCAGGAATCTACTAAAGTAATCCAAGACGATCTGAATAGAATCCAGAAATGGGCAGAAACCTGGCAAATGAAATTTAATACAACTAAATGTAAAGTTCTACATGTGGGGAATAAAAACATAGGACAGGATTATTTTATGGGAGGTAGAAAACTAGAATGTGCACACGTAGAAAAAGACCTAGGAGTACTAGTTGATCAAAGCTTGTCAGGGACTGGTCAATGTGCGGTAGCAGTTAAAAAAAAAAAAAAAAAGCCAACAGGATGCTGGGATACATAGCCAAGAGTATTGAGTACAAATCGAAGGAGATCATACGCACCCTATACAATGCCCTCGTTAGGCCACACTTGGAATATTGTGTGCAGTTCTGGGGACCACATTACAAAAAAGATATAGATGCGCTGGAAAAGGTCCAAAGACGGGCAACCAGACTGATTCCAGGCATAAAAGACAAGTGTTATAAGGAAAGGCTAGAGATGCTTGGACTGTTCAAGCTTAGTAAAAGGAGACTTAGGGAGATTTGATTGAGGCTTTTAAATTTATTAAAGGAATTAACAAAGTGAATTTCAGGAAATTATTCAAGTTGAGTTCGGTTAGCAGAACGAGGGGGCATAAATGGAAACTGACAAAGGGTAAATTTCACACGGACACTAGGAAATATTTTTTCACACAGAGAGTGATCAATGCGTGGAATAGCTTGCCTGGACATGTAGTGGAGGCTGAGACACTAGGGGTATTCAAGGCCAGGCTCGATCCAGTGTTAGACACTCTAGCCTTTGGGTAAACTAAGCATTGTGAGCAGATTAGTGGTAGGAATGGACGAGCAGTGTTGGGCTGAATGGCCTGTTCTCGTCTTCCCCTTATGTTATGTTATGTTATGTTTCCTACTGAGCCACACAGAACCACACAGAACCACGCTCTACCTACTGAGCCACACAGAACCACACAGATCCATGCTCTACCTACTGAGACACACAGAACCACACAGATCCACGCTCTACCTACTGAGCCACACAGAACCACACAGATCCACGTTCTACCTACTGAGCCACACAGAACCACACAGATCCACGCTCTACCCACTGAGCCACACAGAACCACACAGATCCACGCTCTACCTACTGAGCCACACAGAATCACACAGATCCACGCTCTACCTACTGAGCCACACAGAACCACACAGATCCACGCTCTACCTACTGAGCCACACAAAACCACACAGATCCACACTCTACCTACTGAGCCACACAGAACCACACAGATCCACGCTCTATCTACTGAGCCACACAGAACCACACAGATCCACGCCCTACCTACTGAGCCACACAGAACCACACAGATCCACGCTCTACCTACCGAGCCACACAGAACCACACAGATCCACGCTCTACCTACTGAGCCACACAGAACCACACAGATCCATGCTCTACCTACTGAGCCACACAGAACCACACAGATCCACACTCTACCTACTGAGCCACACAGAACCACACAGATCCACGCTCTACCCACTGAGCCACACAGAACCACACAGATCCACGCTCTACCTACTGAGCCACACAGAATCACACAGATCCACGCTCTACCTACTGAGCCACACAGAACCACACAGATCCACGCTCTACCTACTGAGACACACAGAACCACACAGATCCACGCTCTACCTACTGAGCCACACAGAACCACACAGATCCACGCTCTACCTACTGAGCCACACAGAACCACACAGATCCACGCTCTATCTACTGAGCCACACAGAACCACACAGATCCACACCCTACCTACTGAGCCACACAGAACCACACAGATCCACGCTCTACCTACCGAGCCACACAGAACCACACAGATCCACGCTCTACCTACTGAGCCACACAGAACCACACAGATCCACGCTCTACCTTCTGAGCCACACAGAACACTGGCAGACGTTCGCATGGCGTGGGATGTGCGTGGGTTGCCGTGCACAGATGGGGATTTGGCTCTGAGCACGCTGGCACCACTGGATTCCCCCCTTTTGCACTTCCTATTTATAAGCACCCGAGTCCCCCGTTTCTGAGATGTGGTACAGTCCCACGCACACAGTGCACAAGGTCTCACCCCAGCGAGCGATAAGATAAGATAAGACAGGGAAGACCTATTCAGTGCAGCCATTTTAAATGTTTTACATTTTTAGGCATTTAGCAGACGCTCTTATCCAGAGCGACTTAAACAGTTTACATTTCTTTACATACAATCCATTTATACAGCTGGATATTTTACTGAAGCAATTCAGGTTAAGTACCTTTAGCTCAAGGGTACAACAGCAGTGCCCCCACCTGAGAATCGAACCAGCAACCTCTGAGTTACAAGCCCAGCTCCCTAACCATTACACCACACAGCTCCATGCGAGCCTACTGTAAGCTCCGTCTCCTCCGTCACTTCCTCAACACGGTCACGGTCACCTCCCGTTCCTAATTCACGGTCGGTTGTCAATCCTCTTCGCTGGATGACTGGGCCATTAACTTTAATTCCCCCGCCTCCCCCCCCCAGTTTTTAATTATCTCTCAAACGGCGCCTCCTCTACTCCCCAGGGTAGGCATCGACGTCTCCATGGCAACCGGAGGACATTCCCTGCAGCCGCTCCTGTGAAAGACGGACCCGCGGCTGGCATGCAGAACGATGGCGCGGAGACCTGCCGTTTGGCCTCCCTCCAGAGGCAGCGTAAACACACTGTACATTTCACTGAGGTGGTTTTATAGACCTCCTTGATTTGTCCCAGGGTTTGTCTAAGGGGAAGTGTCACCTCACCAAAACGGGGGGTGTCATTTTTCCGAGCCGCCTTCCAGAGGGTGATTTAACACGACTGTTTAATAGAGGGGATGCCGCTCTGTTTGCAATGAGATCGAGACTCACACAGCACTTAGAGCGAGATAGTAATCCCCGTAGAAAACATTGGTGTTGATCTTGTCGACTTGGAGTGGAACTTTTGTCCTCATAATCTCCTCTCTCTCTCCCAGGAGAGGTGCTGTGTCCATCAGCCAGCCAGCGCTACGTGCCGCAGGCCTGACCACTCGACCTGACAATCGCGGGCATCGTGAGCATGAATTTCAAATACTTTTATGCCTTCGGTCCAGTTTAATTTATGTGCGCAAGAGTGCCCTCTTGTGGTCAGATGTACTCGGAAACCCCACACCCTGCTTTCTCCATCACCTGCTCATTGTTAAGCCTGCAGCTCTGTCTCTGACACGTACCGTCACATCAATCAAAGCTTTAAACCAGTGCACGCGCTGGAATGAATTCAGATTAAAACAATTTTAAATGTCACACTTAGTGTGCTAGAATTGAAGCAAAAATGCTGAGTGCTTTCTACATGGCTAAATATCTCTAGTACATGTATCTGTCCATATGTATTAGTTAGCTAATAAGTCAGAAGCTGTTAGCGCTCTACTAGCTACAGGAACCTTTTTGCTCTTCATAAAAGAGCCAGTAATTATGTGCAGTACAATACAGTTTGAGCAGAGTTGAAATAACAATATTAAAAGAAACGAAATATTCGGCATTATAATGTCAATCTTCTATAACAGTATAACATCAAACTATCTTAACCTGCTTAAAGTCCCTAAATTCGGTTCTATAATAGTGGTGGGTAGAAACCTGGATATATCGATATTCATAGAAAAAAACATATCCTGCTGGGCTATTAATGGCAAAAAGCCGAGACGTTTCAAAGTCCCGACTGAAAAACAGAAGGGAAGGGGAGAGTGGCGGAATGAAGTTTGCTAAATTAGTCAGGGTAAGGCGACCGTGGAATGACAATGATGTATCGTTTTCTTGGGAGAGTCTGTTCTGTCCGGGCTTTGCGGCTGGGGCACCACGTTGTCTGAGCACCTCATGGTGAGAGAGAGAGAGGGAAGGAAGGGGAAAATCCTCTTTGATGGGATAGTCTTGTCCTGAAGCACAGCGGTGAGACTCTAACTGTCAGGCAGATATCGAACACGATTATAGAGCGACCCACTTTGGCCATGTCACACAGACACGAGAGGGGAGAACGCTTCTCTCCCTGGGGCACTACAGCCTTGCGATCTTTCTTTACTCGATCACTTAAAGATTATTATAATATAAGGAAATGGGAAACAAAATCTGGAAAACAATCTTAAAAGTTAAATATGAAAACAAATATTCATATATACAGTGTATATATATATAAACAGATTACTTACTAAAAACAGAGAGGTGGAATTTATCTTCCAGTAGAATGATGTATGAAATGCTTAGATAAGGTATCTTGTTTTAACAAAAAAACGTATAAGAAAATATACATTTATAAGTGAATGTGTATTTATGGGGAGTACAGCAACTCTTTTTCTTTTGTATTATAACCCACACATGTGCTATCACTGCTAAAGTGCGAGTGCAGTAATTCACATCTACCTAATGGATAATAATAAGCAGCAAGTGTAATTATTATTATTATGAAAGATTCATCTTTGATTTAGGGGAACTACATTTTCCCGATCCATTATGCTGTAAGCTGAATGGTCAGTCTTCTCATTCCTGAAGTCCTGATTTGACAAGGCCTGCGTCAAAATCAGAACTGCCTCTGCCACCCACCCCCTGTGTTCCAATTAACTAATAACATAAATAACATTCATATCCTTTTAAGACTAAACAGACTATAAAAATAGAGTAGCCTTTCATGTAAATGTAATGCAGTATCTTTCTATATGACACTTTTTTTTTTTCTTCTTTTTTTCTTCTTCCATTTGCTGTTCAACAACTCTAATCCTACAAAACAAGAGCAACGGTGCCCCCTCTGGTCATTCTGAGAAACTACAGCAAAATAATGGCATTTTCACACACTGGGGTTCCGTAACTGCTCTCAACCAGTTTTGAATAAAAATGTTTGTTTGTGTCTGCGCCCAAGATGTTAATTAAAGAAGAAGGAAAAGCTGCCTGGTTTATTTCATTATTTGTGTAAAAAAACAAAACAAGAACAAGAACACACACAGACACACACACACACACACACACACACACACACACACACACACACACACACACAACAGAACAGAACAGAACAGCTTGAGTCAAGCGAACAATATATTTGATTACAGACATCAATGTGTGTGTATTTGCGTGTGTGTGTGTGTGTGTGATTTCTCCATTATAAAACATTGCCGTCAGGTATTTTTGTGTTCTAAAGTACTGTCTGTGACTGAGAACGACTGGGTGCTGGAGCACTCTCAGTGATAGACAAACACACACACCACCACACCACCACTTGCACTGTAAGTGTACCACTGTAACAAAATAAATCTATTCATTTTAACAAGCTAAAATGCAGCATGAAAACAAACACTCGACGGAATGCGTTTTCATATCGCCGAAAAGAAGACAGATTCCTCTGGTGAAGAGAGTGTAATCAGCCCAATTTCACCAGGGCCATTACATTCAGGAGCACGCACCCTCTGCTCCACTTTCAGGATTCAATTCATATCGATGTCGTTTTTAATCAAATTCAACCTGGCACCGCGCCACAGAGTGCCAACCTGACAAAATCTTCACAGACCTGCGCCTACGAACCTCCCCAGGCACCCTGCAGATTTTAGGCATTTAGCAGACGCTCTTACCCAGAGCGACTTACACAGTTTACATTTCTCTACATACAATCCATTCATACAGCTGCATATTTTACTGAAGCAACTCAGGTTAAGTACCTTTAGCTCGAGGGTACAACAGCAGTGCCCCCACCTGGGAATTGAACCTGCAACCCCTGAGTTACAAGCCCAGCTCCCTAACCATTACACTACACTGTATGATAAGACACGAGACCAGGTTCAGATGGAAGCGCTCGTCCACTTGTTGAGAACAGGGTGAAGGATGACTCATTGGACCCATTTTACAGGGAGTGGCCTGACCTCACATGGTTCTGTGTGTCTCAGTAGGTAGAGCGTGGTGCTAACAACGCTTAGGTTGTGTGTTTGATTCCCATTGAGACCACATGTACTGAAAAATGTATACATTCACTACTGTAAGTGGCTTTGGATAAAGTAATGTAATGTAATGTAAACTTTGGATAAAGCGTCTGCTAAAATGGTATACATTATACCTCAACAGTCAAACTTACCTCTGAAAATCAGAATACAGTAATATATATATATATATATGCCATTTAGCAGACGCTTGTATCCAAAGTTTATATTACATTACATTACATTACATTATAGGCATTTGGCAGACGCTCTTATCCAGAGCGACGTACAACAAAGTGTTAACCGTAGTCAAGAACAGTTTCGATGAAAGCCACCCTAGAGGGAAATACAATTCCAGGTGCTAGGAGCAACCACGTAGTTAAACTAGGACCCTGTAGGTAAATCTGTAGCCACAATTCAAAGGCAGCAATAAAACAATCAGTGCGGAAAATATTGGCGAAATAATGCCTAAACCTAATACAATACATAAACAAGTAGACATGAGTGCAATACTAAACAGCTACGTCCCTAAGTTGCAAAACCGGACTACAGGGAGAGGTGCACCCTGAAGAGGTGAGTCTTCAGTCGTCGCTTGACGACAAAGCGACTTACAGTATTGAATGCACACATTTTTTCAGCATATGTGGTCCCAGTAGGAATTGAACCTACAACCTAAGCATTGTCAGCACCATGCTCTACCTACTGAGACACACAAAACCACATAGATCCATGCTCTACCTACTGAGCCACACAGAAACACCACAAAAACAACAACAACCAGAACAAAGCCAGCAAACAGACTAACGAGGGAATCGAATCAGCTCATTATCTGAACGGTGACCGTTAAAACCGTTTGCGGTCTGATTTGGGCGAGGGGGCGCCCCCATCTGAGGCTTGCTGTTTGCCGGGAAATCAATGAATGTGGAAAGAGCTGTAATCTGGGAAGAGCTCAATACTGTCTCCTGGTCCCGGTGGCTTGGAGACGGCAATTATATCCCCAAATCAGTGGGAGACGGTGGCAGCGCGCCCCTGTTGTGTCTGCACAGATGGGACAACGGCACGTCTCCAGTCTAGGAATGATGCACGGCTATGTGTCACAAATCTGGACACCAGGGACAAACTGGGACCAAAAAAGGGACCACAAACACAAGCAGCAAACACGAGCTACATATCGGGCCACTGAGATTTCTTTGCAGTGTTAAATTGCCACTGTTTGTCCCTCTGCTCTGAGCAACAGCAAAAAGATGTGATTTAATTCCAGATCTTCAGTTTCTATGTGATAATACACTGTTACAATCTGCAGGAGGCTCATAGACTTTATGTTGTGGTTTTGTGTGGCTCAGTAGGTAGAGCATGGATCTGTGTGGTTCTGTGTGGCTCAGTAGGTAGAGCATGGATCTATGTGGCTCAGTAGGTAGAGCATGGATCTGTGTGGTTCTGTGTGTCTCAGTAGGTAGAGCATGGATCTGTGTGGTTCTGTGTGGCTCAGTAGGTTGAGCATGGCACTGACAACGCTTAGGTTGTGGGTTTGATTCCCACTGGGACCACATATGCTGAAAAATGTAAGCACTCACTACTGTAAGTAACTTTGGATACAAGCGTCTGCTAAATGGCATATATACTGTATACAGTATATATATGTTCAATGCAGAATGCTCTTAGTATTGGAAACATACGCCAGGGAAATGTAGTGTGGGTATTAAAAATATTCACCCCTCCCCCTTCGACATTTGTCACATTTTCTCTTTTTACTTTGTGGAATAATTGATTCCATAAGCAGTTCCGCTCAGTAACGGCTGACTGAGCAGTTCCTTGACTGCTGAAATATCACCTCTTATTATATGACAGTACTTGGGAGAAATGTTTACCGTGCTAAAAAAGATAAATGTTCTGGTATTTCTCAAGATTTATTTCGCCTCCTTAGATTAGGAATAGAAATTGCATTCAAGGTAGTTGATGCATCAAATACTAGCATATTTACTTAATGTAGGGCCAATTAACTGCACTTCAACCAAGAACATAATATAATAACATAATATATGCCATTTAGCAGACACTTTTATCCAAAGCGACTTACAGTAGTGAATGCATACATTTTTCAGTATATGTGGTCCCAGTGGGAATTGAACCCACAACCTAAGTGTTGTCAGCACCATGCTCTACCAACTGAGCCACACAGAACCACACAGATCCATGCTCTACCTACTGAGACACACAGATCCGTGCTCTACCTACTGAGCCACACAGAACCACACAGATCCAAGCTCTACCTACTGAGCCACACAGAACCACACAGATCCATGCTCTACCTACTGAACCACACAGAACCACACAGATCCATGCTCTACCTACTGAGACACACAGATCCACACAGATACATGCTCTACCTACTGAGCCACACAGAACCACACAGATCCATGCTCTACCTACTGAGCCACACAGAACCACACAGATCCATGCTCTACCTACTGAGCCACACAGAACCACACAGATCCACGCTCTACCTACTGAGCCACACAGAACCACACAGATCCATGCTCTACCTACTGAGCCACACAGAACCACACAGATCCATGCTCTACCTACTGAGCCACACAGAACCACACAGATCCATGCTCTACCTACTGAGCCACACAGAACCACAAAGATCCATGCTCTACCTACTGAGCCACACAGAACCACACAGATCCATGCTCTACCTACTGAGCCACACAGAACCACACAGATCCATGCTCTACTTACTGAGCCACACAGAGCCACACAGATCCATGCTCTACCTACTGAGCCACACAGAACCACACAGATCCATGCTCTACCTACTGAGCCACACAGAACCACACAGATCCATGCTCTACCTACTGAGCCACACAGAACCACACAGATCCATGCTCTACCTACTGAGCCACACAGAACCACACAGATCCATGCTGTATCTACTGAGCCAGACTACTGCCCTGCAGCAGACATAAGAAATAGGGGGACTCGGGTTAAAAGCACTCGCCCGGAGTGCAGGTTGCCCACTGCGGTTGGGGTTCGATCCCCGATTCAGGGGTGGCGATTGGCTGTCTGCCCCAGGGGGAGGGGGGGAGGGAAAGCCGGCACGAGACAGGTGGGCAAGTTTAGTCTCGGAGGTGGTGGATAATTGCCAGCCTCGGGGTATTGGCTTGTCCCGTAGAGATGGGAGGCGGGCTTCGTGGGGGAGGGCAAATTGAATAAATAGAGGGTATGTATAATTGGCCACCAAATTTGAAAAACAGGGTAAAATATCAGATAAGAAATAAAATGCATTTAACTTGTAAATATATGCCTTTTCAATAGTACTAGCTCACCGCTGGCTGAACATCATTTTCACAGTGAATCTACAGCTGATGACTGCCAAGCGATGTTAAATCCACATCAGAATTTAATCAAAAGCTCATAAAAGATGAATAATTGAGCCCCACTGGAAATGAAATCAACATACACACAGTGATCCTTCTGGATCAGGACTGAGAAATAGAGTCATAAAGCAAGCCGAAAGGATAGAGGATCAGGCACGTCAAAGCCTATAGTAGTGAAAACAATCATGTTATTATTTTTTGTACTGGAGATTAGTGAAATTATCTTTTCTAAAAATCTCACAACAATGTATTTACATTTTTATTTTTAAGTGCAGCATATTGGTTAGGGAACTGGGCTTGTAACTCAGAGATTGCTGGTTCAATTCCCAGGTGGGACACTGCCGTTGTACCCTTGAGCTAAAGGTACTTAAACCGAATTGCTTCAGTAAAATATCCAGCTGTATAAATGGATTGTATGTAAAGAATTGTAAACTGTAAGTCGCTCTGGATAAGGCGAAATGCCTAAAATGTAAAATGTTAAATGTCAATGTAAATGTAGAAAACAGCATCCCTCCACAAGCTCTTTCAACACCATCTGTGCCTCTCAAGACTGATAGGTTGTGGGGTAAGAAAAGGCAGAATTGTGTCTGATTCAAAGGGAATGCGTTTCTTGGGATTGTGAGACAGGTTGGTGAAAGGTTACTGTGAATGCGGGTCTTTCTTCCCTCTCTGAAGGCAGTCCGATCACATAAAAGACATAAAAGATGAATCAGAAATAATATATTAAAAAGCTTGTCCTTGGAGATTTCTACTTTGAAAGGAGAATAAAGGGTTTGTTGGCTGGCCAGCTAGGAACAAGCTTTTCTCTAGCTCAAGTTGAAAACCAGTGCCCAGTGCAATGAGAGGGACACTGCACTAAGGGAAATTCTTTCCCAATGCAAGGGTACGGCTTGTCCGTGTCTTGTCGCACACCGGTGACCCCTGCTGGTCAATCGGGCACCTACAGTCTTGGCGGTATAAAGCTGGGCTATGAAGCGTCTTCCTCTGACTCGTGTCTGTGCGAGCTTAACTTGTAGACTGCGGTGTGAAAAGAAGAGGAGGCTGGCATCACGTGTTTTTGGAGGAGAGCGCGTGCTCGTCTACGCTCTCGCAAATGTACAGTGGAGGCTGCAGCGAGCGTGGCTGGGAATACGTTTGGCCGTTCCAAATTGGGAGGAAAAAGGGGTAAAAGCATTAAAAAACAAAATTAATAGGGGCTGGTGGATAGCGTAGCAGTCTAACGCACCCGTATTTGGCTGGTCCTGTACGAGTGTGAGTTGCCTATCAGGGACCCGGTTCCCAAAAACCCAAACTACATTAGGACAGAGGAACAGCGGTCGCAAGGCAAAGCCCACCAACAGGGATAGAAGGACATTTACATTTTAGGCATTTAGCAGACACTCTTATCCAGAGCAACTTACACAGTTTACATTTCTTTACGTACAATCCATTTATACAGCTGGATATTTTACTGAAGCAATTCAGGTTAAGTAGCTTGCTCAAGGGTACAACAGCAGTGTCCCCCACCTGGGAATTTAACCTGCAACCTGTTACAAGTCCAGCTCCCCCCTAACCATTACACTACACTGCCAGCCCGTTTAACAGGGTAGTTGCTAAAAAACACAAAAACAACATTATTTCTTTGTCACAATTATTCACAGCGATTTTCAGTACTCCCTGCACTCTCGACTTTCAAGAATAACAATACTGAGTCATCTTCTGTAGTGTTTTATGAGATTAGTGAACATATTATGGGGGAGGGATCTTTGAACATTTCTCCACACAGAATCTTTCAAGACCCTTCAGATCCTTCGGTCGGCAGTCCTCTTCACTTCAAGGCACTCAGTTTTTATTGGGCTTAGACTGGAGGGGGAGCGTACCGAGTTCTCAAGGGCAATGTATGTGGGGATGTTGTCATAGAAACTACAGAAAGTCTGTGATCATTTCCTTCTCTATTATTTAGTGTGACATTGAGAGCGAACGGGATTCAGCGTGCACAAAGATACAGCACCCAGCTGTGCATATGTTTATCTAAACTCAGGATATGCACAAAGGTTATATATAAGACATTCTCTGAAATGATACTTATTTTTTTGTATCACCTCCGAGTCAGAATCTGGCCAAGTATGCATGTTTAATAAGGCAGAATTTTGGAAATTATGTATTTTACATATTTTTAATCATAATTTGCTCCATTTTTTTGTTGTCGTTGCTACAAAAGAGATCTAAAAGCATAAGCATGAGGAAGTTAAAATTACAGGTTTATTATTAATTATTATTAATTAACACTTTCTAAGTTACACATCTCGGATAACAGGAGGGTGGAGAGCCTAGGTCAGAGGTCAGAGCATGTGGGCGCACGGAGAAGAGCCGGGGATGACGAAAACGCATCAGACCAAAGATGACAGGTTAACCCTAACCCTCGCTGTCCAGGCAAGCGAGAGGGCGACGGAGAGCCATCAGGACACAAGAGACTGAAGTCTGCCCGCAGTGGACAGTGTGTGATGGGACGAGACTTGGAGCAGCAGGGCCAAGGAGAAAGTGTAATCAGGTGCGAGGTGGGCACAAATAGGGGCACAAATAGGGCATGCCAAAAAAAGGTATTAGGTGAATTTATACCTGTTGGAAGAAAATTGGTTTCTGCCGGTTGAGGGAAAGGTCAGGGGTTGTCTAAAATCGTATCTTCCAAATCTTTGTTTAGAGACTCCAACTGATGTAAAACATGAAGCATTAATTTTCAATACAAATTCTGAGGCATGGCTTTACATAACTTTCGTACACTCATCCAATATCCAATTATATTTAATAAACATGTACAAGACACATCAAATGCATTTATAATGTATTCATAATACAAAAGCCATTTTCATATTTAATTTGCTTCATGTTTAATAATAATGTCAATGTCCTGTCAGCACAATGAGTGCACAAAAGCTTTGTAACTAACTAACAATCTAACCGCCAATTACAAACATGTAAATGCCATCTCCATGGTTACTATAATGAAGTAATCCACTGCCACTACACTGTGCACTTCTTGCTATCGAGTGTCTGGGTGTAGGTGAAGGTGATTGTGCTCCATCTCAAATGCTTTGCTCCTCCCCTTCCTAATTCCACTCACTTCTGCATTCTCAGCTACATCCATGTTAAATCATATGAAGTGCATATTTAGAGAGTGAACACTGAAGGTGCAATTAACCCTGGACATTTTGACACCTCCTGGAAGATGACATTTGTGCCTGCCTCAACAGTCAGGATTTTATTTAGTTTGTTCATGACCACCACCATACATTTGCATTTTACATTTTTAGGCATTTAGCAGACGTTCTTATTCAGAGCAACTTACACGGTTTACATTTATTTACATACAATCCATTTATACAGCTGTATATTTTACTGAAGCAATCCAGGTTAAATACCTTTAGCTCAAGGGTACAACGGCAGTGTACCCCACCTGGGAATAGAACCAGCAACCTCTGAGTTACAAGCCCAGTTCCCCTAACCATTACACTACACTGCCTTAACATTAACCATTATTTTATTTTCAATATTTACCATGCCACCATTTTCCCTTGATTTTGACTCCTATCGCCTATTAAAGATTCAGGGAATCATTTTCCAGTTTTTCCCCCACACACACGTAGTAGATGTCACGGTGACAGTGGGGAACAGCTTGTTGACACTCGCTGCCTCTACCCGCAACATTCTATCAGTGCTGCACGCTGTGTCCTGGCACGGCGCCACTTCACCAGCCTGGGCACGTAGACGAGTTCTCCATCAGTGTTGTGGGAGCCCCACGCTGAGCTGTGACATTGTCTCTTTAAGGGCAGGAGACTGTGTCTGTGTGGCATTAATCTGTTTGGTCTCCTGGTGTGACTGTCTAAAGGACAGGGAGTCAGTGGCACCTGCTCCTAATGTTTTGAAACAGGAATTGAGAGGGTATTGAATTGAATTGAATTGAATTGAACATTGGATTTATATAGTGCTTTTTTCCCCCAAGGAACCCAAAGAGCTTTACAATGACAGTGGGGCAACTCACCTCAACCACCTACCAATGTGCAGCGCCCACCTGGGTGAACGCGACGGCAGCCATAGTGCGCCAGTACAAACTCACCACACATCAGATACACAGTGGAGAGGAGAGGAGGGAGGGAAGCAATTCATCAATTCCATGTATGCATGTGTGTATTTATATATATATATATATATTGTCTTTGTTGGGAATTTGGCCAGGACACTGGGTTAACACCCTACTCTTTTTAAAAAAGCGCCATGGGATCTTTTATGAGCACAGAGAGTCAGGAAGGAGTGCATGGGGGATGCAGCGCTTTTTCTCCTTAAATGACTGGCTCACAGGAGAGGTCACTGGGCCAACCACAATCAGTACAATTAACAAAGGTGAAGAATGTACTTGTAAACAATGATTTAAAGATCACAACAATCATGAGCAATCGTCTATTAATCAACTTATGTTATTCAAGAAAACGGATTTATAGTCTTGGTAATGTGGAGACTCAATAAATCAGCATTCTTCGTAGGGCACCAGAATGCAGTTCTCATTGTGGCCTATACCAATGGAAAATCGCACTCATCTATCCAGGACCAGACTCTTGATGGAGTCCGTAATTAACTGTGAATCAGTCATTATGAAGCTGGCGGTGATGCCAGTTTTCGTTGGAACGCTCAACGCCTTTTAATTCTTAGCATGCGGTCTCATTCATCAACTGTGCACACACACTTAATGCATCCTAAAATGTTTGTATCACATTTTTATACATGGTGTGTAATTTATGGAAAATATATGGGAGGGATGATTGATGGAAAAATGCAAAGATGAAGCAATATATAGAAAAATGCTAAATCATTCAGTATTACTAAATCTCACTGAACACAGCCAGCTAGCTAAATTGTCATGGGATCTAAATCGGGACTAAATTGTTCTGGGGGAACCATGGGCTCTTGTTTGACAAATTGCAAAAACTCATCACACAATGCGCAAACACAGTTGGTTGCCAGAATGCTGCTGTGTTGGAGCAGTAAACAAACACAAAAAATGAAATTGGCACCAAGTTTGTTACTTTCGTCCTTGGAATTTTTTTAGCACTGGTTGTTTGTGGTGGTTTGTGATGCAAAATTCAGCATAACATGTATTTACCAATTATCCTGGGTCTGCCTGTCTACTTTTAGTTTTTATTAGATCTTATTGCAACAATTACCAGGGAAGTGAGAATGGCCCATACATTTACAGGGAGCAGGCAGGACTTCCTGCTCTTTGCAGTACTTAGTTAAGCGGTGCTTGGCTACAGGGGCCGCTATGAGACCACTGCACAACTCAAACCACAAGGTCACATTCTAGAAACGTTAGCATGGTTGCCAACAGTGAGTGGGCGGCAGTATAGTGTAATGGTGAGGGAACTGGGCTCGGAGGTTGCTGGTTCGATTCCCAAGTGGGGCACTGCCGTTGTACCCTTGAGCAAGGTACTTAACCTGAATTGCTTCAGTAAAAATATCCAGCTGTATAAATGTATTGTATGTAAAGAAATGTAACCTGTGTAAGTCGCTCTGGATAAGAGCATCTGATAAAATGCCTACAATGTACAAGAGGTCACGCTACATTCGGCTAAAACTATTAAAATGTTTAACAAAATCAAAATGGAAAAAGGTTTCACATCGAGGCAAAGTACATGCCCCACAAGATGGCGAATTACACTTCTAAATTAGGTATGTTTCTCTTTTTAATATAACAATGTTTATTAATTATTTCGCCATTTCAGTAA
The DNA here is from genome assembly GCA_029706075.1 of Aldrovandia affinis. Taxonomy (NCBI): domain Eukaryota; kingdom Metazoa; phylum Chordata; class Actinopteri; order Notacanthiformes; family Halosauridae; genus Aldrovandia; species Aldrovandia affinis. Next base: position 279,327 of record JAINUG010000128.1, read on the forward strand.
GACATCTAATGGGACTGGTGCACTAGTGCACAGAGCTATGGTGCAGCCTATGATTGTTCTTACCATGTATTAACACACATCTTGTAAGTCACTCTGGATAAGAGCGTCTGCTAAATGCTTAAAATGTGATGTAATGTAATGTAAATGTAAATGCAGAAGGAAGAAAATTGAGATTTCTGGGGAGGGACAGCCAATTTCCGCCCCCTAGTGGCACTCCCGGCCAGAGCAGACTCTGGCGTGGCCGGTGGCCAGCGTCAAACATTGTAACCGCCAGACCACCCGGGAGGCCTCAAAAATCCAAATTTTAATCAAACTTGTGGCACACGAAACTGCAACCGTGCAGTGTTTTAATGTTACTGGGATTTGGCAACACGGTTTGTTTTTGTTCTGTTGCTAGGCCAGAGAGGATGAGGATTGGAACGGGATGACGAGGCTCAGCCGGCAGAAGACATCCAGATTCAGGTAACGTCCGTGAGCTGAGAGAGGACGGAGAGGGAGGGAAATAAAACCAGGATTCATTGTATTTATTATTATTTTTTTTTCTCCATCGTTTCGATGCAGGGTACGTTTCGTGATGATGAAAAGCAACGTGTGGAGAGAGTGTGGAGTAGGCTACGAAGTGTAGCACGGTGGGGAGAGTGTGGAGTAGGCTGACAGTTGATAAATGGAGGTTGAAGTGGCACTTCATTCCGCTAGCTCTCACAGAGTGAGGGTGGCTGGTGTGCGACTGCGTTTGAAATGAGGAGAGGACAGGTCAGGGACACGGACGGTGAGGAGGCCCGCAGGAGAGGCGATACCGCTGAAATGGACAAGTCAGGGGAGCAAGGAGAGGATATTACACGGACAGCTAGGGGAACCGAGGACGTGTCATTAAATCCTGAAACACAGACTGGCTTGTTTTCACAACACCCATAAAATCACAAAAAAACATTTGCAGAGCTTCCTAATTCTGGCACAAACGTTGGAATAATATAATATATGCCATTTATCAGACGCTTTTATCCAAAGCTACTTGCAGGTAATAATATAATATATATACAGTTTTACAGTTTGCGACTTTCTATCTAGCGGTCTGTATATAAAGACAGATCTGAATTTCAACAATTGTCTCATTGTGCGTACGCGGTCAGGAGGGTATAGAATGAATCATTAATACAGTTTTACTTTGCAACGCTCTGTGGCCTTCTCCCATCACAAGTTTGGCAGTTTCTATTCTTTATTCTCAATCCAATATTCTTTCCTTGGTTGGATCACCGGTGGTGTTTTTATCCTCAAAAAGGAACGTTTTTCTTTTGGACGCGTTAGGTCATATATTCTTTACATCAACGGTTGTTTGTTTTCCTTACATCATCTACTGTTTGTTTTGTTATTCCTAATGAATTTATTTATTTTTTATTCTAAATTGGTGTTAATTTCCTGTGCTGTAATACAGCATTGTGACACTGTACCTCCTAGACCAAAACCTCTTTTTCCTGATCTGTAAATGTAAGTTTTATTTTTCTCGTTGTTCCCTCGCTACTTGTGCCTGGTTGCTGTGTATCCATTTCTCGGCGTGATCTCGACCTGCGAGTGTGCCATGTTGTTTCAAATTCCGAATGAGGGCGTTTCATTTCTTTGATTGCGTTATTACTTTTACATTTAGGCATTTAGCTTATCCAGACGCGACTTACAAGACGTGCATTAATACATGGTAAGATTAATCATGGTCCGCGCAAGAGATCAGTGTAGTGATACAGTAATAGACAATCGTTGGCAGTACCTGTAACAGGTTTTTTACGTAGAACCAGTCTTCGTAATATAACCGGAAATAAACCAGAAATAACCTAAATTCATCTGGAAATAACCAGATGAAACATCAGGGCGGAGGGGGGAGGGGGTTTCAGAGACCGTGACTGAGATTAATCCATTAAGAGAAGGGATATTGAGTTCACACAAAGCCACACACAGACTGTAATGTTGTCCTTCAGCTGAGTCAGGGAGAGAAGTGTATTCCCTTCATTGGGACAGTGAGCATACTCTTTGACACATGAGGAAAACTCAATTTCCTGGACATGTTGCTGTGTATCTGACCTCATTCAAAGCGTCTGCATCAACAGCCTTGTTTTAGCACCAGTCATGCGTCAACTCGGTGCATCAGCAGTTTAATGTCAGGTATGCAAACAAAATGTCATTTAGCACCCTACTAACCGTACATTTCAAAAACTGAATCTATTTTAAACTTAAATCTAAAGCCTCTTATCCCATTGGAATAAAACCTTCAATAGTTGGTTCTCAGGAAGCGTTTGGCTGTTTCATCAAACAGCCCTCCACAAATGTCCTCTGCATATCAATGACAGAGCCTTTGTCTAGATCAAAGGGACAAAGTAATGAATACCTCATGAAATGGGTAACTAAACTCTTTTGTAATTTTTTGGGGGGAGAGCGACACACATCACACCTCCCCACATCCAACCACTCTACAGTACAGACAGTTGCTTTGCAGATTTGACCACACACCGATATATTGGGATTTTAAATTAATTTTACCCTTGATGGTTTGCCTACTTCATATTATGTGGCAATACCAATTTAATTTAATTTAACTACAGAAATGTATAAGAGCAAGGATACTGGATCAATACCATCAGGAGACCTCAATGGAAAGCCACAGAGGGAACCAGCACTAACTCCATGCAAAAGGTTTCCAGGCTTCCAAACTCTGCATTCGCCTTATGTGGTGCTCGTGGGGGAGGGTGAATTGAGATAAATAGAGGGTATAATTGGCAACCAAATTGGGGAAGAAATGAGAAAACTATAAATTGAAGAAATAAAAATGTGTGCACATGCATGGGTGTGATATAATTTGAGGTAATACACTCCTGGGATTATGTTCAAAGTTCTCACATTCTTGTGTTCGTTTTCATGTTATACAGCACAATACAAACACGCACCAGTGGGACAAAACATCTGACCAAACCTCCACCATTACTGAATCCACTTGATACTAATCTTATCTTGTGACATTTCATCTGTAGGGCAAACGCCCCTCAGCATACAAACCTTACGAACAGACGACAGTTAATCAGCGCTATTATCTCATTACGTCATCTGCATATTTATCACGTTAAATTCTGCCCCTGCAATAAAATAACCCTTATGGGATTGGATAATGGGGCTCATTTAAAGGCTATGGCAAACACTACAAACGGATCTTGTCTCTGGAGAGGGTGATAATAAGTTGACAGAGTGCAGAGATCTACATCCATCACAGTCTCTTTTTTTCACCAAAGTCTTTTATTTTCTCTCTTCTGAATGCAAATGTGTAGCTCGGTAGCACCGTTTCGGCTGCTGATATTAAACCACGAAGCCGGAGGAAATACTTAATTAAGCATTTCATCTGCCCCCTCTAAAAAGGAATACTGGATTTATCATGGACCTGCTCCTCCATAGAACCAAATACACGCACTAACCCATAACATTAATAACAGCTTTCACAATTACAATGTGCTAGTGATGTTATGAGAAAGAATTATTACCTGCCCATGGCTTTGCCTCCATTCAAAATTACATTAATAAAACAAAGAGGTGGCAAGTACACAGTTCCCCAGTGTTTCAAAGAGGAAACCTTGTCTTGGATTGATTTTGATATCCAGACCATTGCCATGGCTACATTCTATTCCCTGTATAGGTATTGCAGTGAAACTTTGGGATTTCCAAACATCTTCCTTATCTTCTGGCAGAGAAGTGAAGAACACTGTCAACCCAACTACGAGGAACACATTTTCTTTCTTACTTTGATTTCAGGCATAATGGCAGACATTCAAAAACCTCCTAGCACAGAAAAGGCAAAGCCTTACATATTTAATCAGAAACATGAATACGCAGCAATGATGCAACCTGGAGTAATTGAAGGGGATTATGCCTGCATCTCACAGTACAAGAAAAATAGTGCCTACTGTGCAGTTTTAGCCTTTCAAAGGGAAGTCTGTGATTGGAAGGAAAAGGGAGATTTGATTTTCATCTAATGCAAAACATTCAGTTGGACCATTAAACGGTCAAAGAGAATTACTCTTCCGCGTCAAAACTGAGACTTGATTTAGTAGCGCCCTGAACACAACGACATGTAAACAAACATGCCAACTGCAGTTACACAAACCAGATTCTGGTCTATGTAAAAATGAATACATTATCTTGGTGCAAACGCCAGGCTTACACAGAAGCTCCTTTCTGCTCCATGTCATACACAAGGCGTGAAAACTGAAAGGCCTAATCATGCAAAAGAGATTTCACAACAGATGCTCTTTATTGGATATACACATTTGTAGAAAACAAACAAACTCATTTTGGATGAAGCATAATATGCAACTTAAACAACAACAGAAATAGAACAAGATAAAGTGAATGGAATATTACAGCCAAAATTGTTTATTGTATATTCTGTGTCTGTGATTAAGTCTACATACAACTTTTAAATGATTGTATTCTGTAGTTTATTTTGTATTGTAAATATGATTCGTATTCTGTAGTTTATTTTGTATTGTAAATATGCTTATGGTCGATACAAGATTCAAAGTTATATACTATTGCTACAGTAGTGTGTGCTTTGACAAAACCAAAATTGTTCTGCAATATTGTGAAATAATGTGTACAGGTGTGCCTGTACTTAAAATAATCCTTTCTCAGACCGATTCAAAACATCTAAATCAGGGGTGGGCAATTCTGGTGCTGCAGAGCCGGGGTGTGTGCAGGTGTTTTGTTTCTACCAATTACCCCTGTGGCTCAATTAGCAAATTAGTTGGATACGCCAATGCTGGTTCACTTGTAGATTAGACCACAGTAACATGTTTCATATGGGAACACAAGAACAGTCTTCAGCTGTCATTCATGGGCTTATCAATAATTTTTGCTAAAATGTCAGATCACGTAAACGATTGGGCTAATTAAATAATTAAGAGCAGAAGTTGGCATGAAATCCAGAAACGGATACAGCCCTCCTTGCCCACCCCTGATCTAAGCAGTGTGGCACAACAGGGGAACGGTGCTGGAAGGCAGTCTCCACACCTGCACCCCTTCCTAATCAATGGCCACGCCTCCACATTGAGCACAACTGTAGTCCACTCACTGGTCGTCTGGTGGAAATAAGAAAAGGAGCGAACAGCAGCTTTCAGGGGTGGGAGAGTCAGCAGTGCTTATTGGCAGTACATTGAAGGAAGCGGTGTCAGGATTTTTTTGGATTGATTTGTGGATAACCCATTTTGTATTGAGTATCTGATTTGTGTTTTTGCAGTTTTTTCTCAGTTTTATGCTTTTATTCCCCATCTTTCTCCCTATTTTTAGTTGCCAATTATACCCTCTCTTTTTCATGTCAGTTATCCCCTCCCTTATATGAGCGGTCGTTGCCGTAGTCCTGAGACCGGTGGTGAGCGCTGCACCACCTCCTCCGAGCCAGCACCTGCCACGGTCACCGTAACACACAGGACCACTCCTATACGCAGCAATCTCATATCAGCTTCCCTCCCCCCTCCCTGGGGTGGACAGCCAACTGTCGCCCCCTAGCGACACTCCTTGTCAGTTGACCAGCATTTCTGGATTTTGACGATTCTTCGCTCTAACCGGTTGGCTCAGAGCTTCAAAACGGCCTGGCTGTCCGGCTGTGCAGTCTGGAAATTCCTTCTGCGTTCGTAAGGCTCAGCAGAGCTAGGGCTTGTTTTTTTCTTTTGTTTTGGAATTTGATGTGCACCTGTACCTGTGCCAAAAAAACCTTTAATAGACACCCAGTACTTTCACCTGGGAATCTTCACCTTGTCGTTGGGCCTGCCGCAATCTGGGGCACAGGAGATACGTCTTCTAATTAGACTGTATCATTACACTGAATCATTTCATACCTAACCATCTGTACTGCACAATGGAACAGCTTGTTCCTCACCAGTTCCCCTTCCTATAAATAAAATGACTTTAAAAATGTGTGCACATGCATGAGTGTGATATAATTTGAGGTAATATACTCCTGGGATTATGTTCAAACAATACATATCCCAGCTATGACAAACCACCTATTTACAAAACCTTTTTTCCCCCCACGGTGACTCATTAGGATGTAAGAACTGGATGGGTTTTGAGCTGATTAAACAAAATTCTCAAATTGCGTCTGGCTCTCTATAAAACTGAGCCTGACCGTAATTCACTGCAAGCCTTTCCAAGCTTCTCAGAAGTCCAGATTACTTTCATGGCTCCCATCCAGCTGAGACACCTGGACGGTAATGTTACTGCTAGTTTTTTGGCCATTGCAAAAACGGAATATTTCTCACCTCCACCCAGTTTGGTCGTTTTGTGGTCGGCAATAAAGTTGTTTGTGTCAACATGGGTTGGGCAGCGCAATGGCGGGTGTGTCAATAACAACATTAGGCCAGTGGTTCAACCTAGTCTGCTGGTAAATCATGCTTTAATAGAAATTAAGTGTATGAATAAGAACAATTAACAGCTAGTTACAATTCAGAGGTCGCAATTGTGGTTGGAAGAAAAACCAGTGCACACAGTGGGTCGCCAGGACCGACTTTGGGAACCACTTCATTAGGCGATGTGCAAGTTTCGTGCATGATAATTAGTTTGCGTTTTTGTCTACCCAGACCACCTCTTAACTCAAACGCAGGGTGTCATTTGCTAGTTTGGTGACGCTATTCATGGGCACATCTGATAGGGCAGATATGTGATAAGTACCCCATCACACAAGACTGTTTTGTATTTCCATTGCTCACTCTGAGGCAAATCATTCAAGACTATTTGAAATACAATGCATTTTCATCTAAGCAGTTCAAAGTAGTTGTAGTTGAGGTTGGACTTGTAAGGAGTGGTTCAATGCACGTGAATGATTATTGTTGTTATACTCCCATGTTATTGTGTAAGATACCAGTGAAGTGCTGCTCGCACTGGGCTGATACGTTCGTGCTTCACTGTTCCGGTCAGAATACGAGCGGCTGCATTCTGAACCAGCTGGAGGCTCTTCGGAGAGGTATTCCTGACAGATAAAAGGGCAGTGCAATAATCTGGCATTGACAGAACTAAAGCGTGTATCAATTTCTCTGCGTCCCCTAGTTATAAGAAGTGCCCGATTTTTGCAATATTCAAAAAAGTGGAAGAAGGCCACTCTGGAGATATTTTTAATATGAGTGGTCAAAGTAACATCCGGGTCTTTAGTGACACTTTTACAATGTTTGGCACAACTATGCAGCCGTCCAGATTTAAAGTGATTTTAATTAATTAATTAATTTCTCCATGAATGTGCCTTCGTCTTGGATTAGCGCTGCTGTCTGGGCCCTGTGCTATGACAACTAAACGAGAGCTTTTGTTCTTATTACAGTGATGCGCCCTACAGTCTGAATCAAATCCCAACTGTGGCTGGGAGTGGTTCTGTGTGGCTCAGCAGGTAGAGCACGGCGTTGACAACGCTTAGGTTGTGGGTTCAATTCCCATTGGGGCCACATATACTGAAAAATGTATGCATTCACTATTGTAAATCGCTTTGGATGAAAGCATCTGATAAATAGCTTATAATATTATTATATTATTCAAGGTGAGGTATAATTGGCCCTAGCATCAGGTGTGGGCATCCCTCCCTCACCTCCCCCCAAAAAAGATTAATGGAGGACGCTACAGTGATTGGTTGATTGATAGGCCCATCCTATCAATCAACCAATCAATTGAAATGTATTTGTACAGTGCATTTTACAAAACATTTGTCACGATACGCTTCACAGTAGACCCCCGGGCCTCAAGCCTTAGGGCAACAGTGGGCAGGAAAAACCTTCCTAGGTGGAACGAACAGGAAGAAACCTTGGGAAGAACGGTAAACTTTAGCACAATGTGTCTGAGGCCGTGTGTATGATTGCTGGAGCAGACTGCCTGCAGTTTCCAGCAAGGCCGTTGTGCCTGCCAGTCATGGTTATGAATCATAATTAATTCATATATAATAACAAATCATAATCAATATAGTTACAATGCAAAGGACAAAGCACATTGTAGTGACAGTGAATTTGATTCCAATTAACACAAACTAAAACATACCCTTTAGAAAGTTTGTGAATCACATGTGGGATTGGCCTTCAGACATTTCTCATAAACAAATACAAGAACAAAGCTACAATCCTTTTATAAATAAAGCCCCTTTTTAGTCATGTTTTGTGAAATCATTCTTCAGAGTGTATTATAGGCCTCCCGCGTGGTCTAGTGGTTTCAACGTCCGACGCTGGCCACGGCGACCAGGGTTTGATTCTCCGACCACGCCAGAGTCGGCTCTGGCTGGGAGTGCCACTGGGAGTGCCACTGGCTGTCCGCTCCAGGGAGGGGGGAGGGAAGCCGACACAGTTTGCTGCGCACAGGAGTGGTTCTGGGGTGCCGGAATTACAGTCGACAGCACGACAAGTGCTGTCTCGGAGGAGGCAGTGCTTCGCCATTGTCACTGCTGGTCACAGGGCTACGGCAGCGAACTACGAGGGAGGGGATTGACCTAAGAATAGCGGGAGTAATTGGCTACCAAATTGGGAGAAAAACTGGATAAAATCGGAAAAATAAATGTATATATATATTTAAAAAAGAGTGTATTATAGACAGATATTAATATTTGGTGAATGGCAATTATAAATATACAAATAAGAAGATACTTGAAACTATGAAATTATACTTTGAAAAAGGACTGTGACCTTGATGTTCAACAATGAACTTGACAGTGTATGGGGTTCAGGGGTCCTGGAAAACATTTGTGTAAAATTTCAATAAAATCCATTCTTAATAGGCTAGAGCTTCTGCGACCTTGACCTCACCTTGTGACATGAAAATCAATATGGTCCTGCGGAAAACATTTGAGTGCTTTTATTCAAATCCATACACAAAATCATTTTTGTGATGGAACAACAGAAAGACAAAATGTTGGATGGAGAACATGAAAAAATAATGACTTGATCGATGACTTGGCAAAGCATAAAAAAAGACAACATACAGTCAATATCTGAACTATCAATTTTACACCCAGCCATTTTATATTTCAAAAGTAGAGGCAACATTTCCAGCAGCACATTCATTTATTAACTGCCAGTGATGTCACTGTCATGTAATTTCACAAGGTTCAAATGCAAGCTTAAAAACTAACAGTAAAATCCAATCAGATTTCCATGTTAATATAAAGTGAACAAATTCTATTGAAATAAAGTTTAATTTACTAATGGGCCTTCTGGGAAGTTAATGAATTGCCGACGGGTTAATGGAAAGGAAAGCCCTTTTGAGCTGAGCTGTGTGTAATGGGGGGGATATGAGGACTTTTATAGCTTCATTTGCATAATTTGATATGGATCTTATCAATTGTTTTCAAAGATACTGAGAAATCTACTTTTACATTTACATTTTACATATTTAGCAGACACTCTTATACAGAGCGACTTACACAGTTGACATTTCTTTACATACAATCCATTTATACAGCTGGATATACAGTACCTTGCTTACGGGTACAACGGCAGTGCCCCCACCCGGGAATCAAACCAGCAACCTCTGATTTACAAGCCCTTTTCCCTAACCATTACACTACACTGCCGCCCCTATCTACTTTTAAAGAACGCAAGTTTGTCTTGTTAGTTTATATCTAACTGTAACTTCACTTTGGAATGTAGATTTCCCTTCAGAACAAACAATTGAATGTATGCTCTTGCTGAAGCATCGAGGTGCAATGTAATTACAGTGTATTTACATGCTAAGATTTGAATATTCATCTTGCATCTTTGTTCATCATTTTACAATTTATGTATAAAATGTAATTTATACTGTTGGTAAACACGTGACAACGGAAGTGCCTGTAGTTCTTTGGACCATAGTCTTGCGCTGCCAGTTGACCGTTCATAACTGCTAGCAATAAATAAAATAAAAAAATATATGCCATTTAGCAGATGATTTTGTCCAAAGCGACTTACAATGCAGTACTGAATGCATACATTTTTCAGTATATGTGGTCCCAGTGGGAATTGAACCCACAAGTTAAGCGTTGTCAACGCCATGCTCTACCTACTGAGCCACATAGAACCACTGTGATAAATATCAAGCAATTTTTTTCATAGAAAGGAAATTCATGCATAAATATATTTGATTCTAGATTTCCTATACTGGTATTTAAGCATTCACTAATTTTCAGACCTATGCAATCTACTATAGCAAGACCTGATCAGCTGTGGCAAGTGTGCCCATTTGCTTGGTCAGCTCACCTGTCAAGGAGGAAAGATACCATCTCAATATCAATGCAACTAACTGGAGCCATTTTCAGCTCTTCCCATCTCAAAAACGAATATTTACACATTTTCTATATCTGTACCAAGTACATTTTTGTGTTCAATCTTTTTTTTTTTTTTTTTTTGCTTTTAGTTTACGTAGCTAGCTGGTGTTATTCTTTTTTTTCTCCTAACATAAACTAGATGGTGGACAGGAACAACTATCCACCAAATTCACACATCCCCAAAATCTATGTTTTGAGTGTCTGTTCGGTTTGTTTTTGCACTTTGTTAATTTATCTTTCTTCAGTCATGTTTCATTCTCGTTCTGTCATGCACTTCGGGAAATTCTATGTTTCGGTTTTTCCGTCTTCGTTTCTAATCTCGTTTTACTTCCTTCTTACTTTCTAATTACACTTTGTATATATTAGTTAGATGTATATAGTACTAACCAACTAATCTACTAACATTAGGGATTTAGATTAAGTTACTAACACTAGGCTACTAATCACTAATTATCTCACGCTTCTAACTATCGCTGTCATTCTCTCTCGTCCGATCTCTGTACGCTTCTCACGTTCCGCTTTATTCGCACGCAGATTTCTTTATGCGTTCCTCCTCCTCCCTAAAAAAACCAAACATAGAATTTCCCGAAGTGCATGACAAGACAAGGAGAGGAACTTGAACAGGAACAATGACAGACGTGGAACAGAACGAGAATGAAACATGACTGAAGAAAGATAAATAAACAAAGTGCAAAAACAAACCGAGCAGACACCCGTTGCCGTTGCATCGAAGATAGATAACTCGTGTATCCAGAATAAATGCCTTTACTGAAGAAACAAACCCGGGGTGCTACAGCTGCGACACACATACAAAATCATCAATAATAACCTCATAAAATTGCAATATTATTTAGGAAAATAGCAACATTTTACTCACCAAAAATCCTTATTATTTGTACACAAAATCCATCCCCCTTTCTTTCCTCAAAAAGAGTTCAATTACTCTGTCGTACAGATTATCCGTGTGTTTCAGTTCCATCAAGAAGTCCTTTTCTATCGCCATCGAAGCTAATGCTGAAAGTCGAGCCTGCCCTGTCGTATTTCTGGCATAAGTTTTAATTCGCTTTAGGGCTGAAAATGTCCGCTCAAATGTCTGAATCACAGACTGATGTTAATTATATTTTGTCCATGAATACTTATTAAATAATTCCAAATGGTCTGTCCGCTTCCTTTCATAGCTTTTCCCCTGATTGCGCTGCTTCCAGACGTGTATTTTCATATTAAAGCATTTAACCAATCACATTACATCATAGTCAGACACTCTCTGACTATCCAATCAAAGGGTGTGAATATGCTGACGTTACCTAGGCCTTCTAGAAGGCCTTCGTGTCCCAACTCAAAATCTGATTGGTTGAAGCAACAGTTTGATCAACACTTATTTTATGCTACAGAACTGATTGTGAAGGCCTCCAGGCAGATATATTTGACCGTGGCAACAAATGATGGCTGAAATGTGATTGGTTAAATGCTTTAATATGAAAATACACGTCTGGAAGCAGCGCAACCAGAAAAGCTATGAAAGGAAGCAGATAGACAATTTGGAATTATTTAATAAGTATTCATGGCAAAAATATAATTAACATCAGTCTGTGATTCAGATATTTTTTAGGCCAGCAGAGAAGGCCTTGCAGGCCCTGACGGCCCACCACTGCCAAAATCACTACTCACCTCTCTACACTGGCTCCCTATTGCAGCACGAATCAAATTTAAATCACTGGTGCCGGCTTATCAGGGTGCTAGAGAAACTGCTCCCTCCTACCTCTAGACATTCATCACACCCTACACCCCAGCCAGACATTCATCCCACCCCTCCGGGCCCCAGGCACCTGCTCTCGCGGTCTCGCCTCTTCTCTGTCCTGACCCCCGGTGGTGGAATGAGCCAGGACCGCGGAATCACTGGCCAACTTCCGCGAGAGACTCAAAACCCACCTCTTCAGACTCCACTACCACTGACTCTGTACATTAACTAATTGTCATCACCACTATTTAAATGTTTAATACTGCATTTTGTATTTATGCTTAATACAGAATAAATAAATACAATTATATTAACCTTTTCTCTCTCTGTGCTACAGGTATGGTATGCAGCTGCCAACAATGATGTCTATTACTGTATTACTGCACTGATCTCTTGCCATGTATTAATGCACATCTTAGAAGTCTTCTAAATGCTTAAAATGTTAAATGTAAACATTAAAAATGCAGAGGCCATGAAAAACTCCAGAGGCCTCACGGGTAACTACGGCCATACACACAGGGTCACACTGACCTTTTTTGGGTAAAAGAATATTATAATCTTTTTCTCTGAGCAATTGTATTCATATAGAATAATATAACAATATTATAATATTATAAATATTATAAATAATATAACGTCCACATTTGTTGAGCGTACAATAATAGCTCATATCTCCATTGTTTATTTTATACCTTGTCAAGGGTGTGAATAATTTCGGAGCCGATTGTAAATTCTGACAGGTTCCCCTTTAGAGAGAGCCTGTTGAGCCGTCGCTCCACCGACAGGCCAGCTGTTTGGGATTGAAATTGGCCACGGCGAGCTGCAGTGGGGCTGGGAGATGCAGAGTAATTGCCCGCTAGGCGCAGATAAGAACAAGTTGTCTATCAATCACGTAGCGTGCTCTCCCATTACTTATTCCTGATAGCTCTCTGCTCCCAGGGCGTCAGAGTTAGCAGGCCAATTAGTCCCATATGCCCTTTGTAACACAGTTTCCCACTTAGACGGAATGAAATTACACTCATTAGATCCATGAACCTGATTACAGGAAGAGAGGAAATGAGACCCAAACATCTCGCACAGGCCTTCCTTTGTTTTTAAACAAATGCACCTTATAGGATGTTTAGTTTTCTAATCCTGTTCTGGGAATGTGAATACACATTAGTGAATTCCATTAATGGTAACCATGTGAACAAAAGCTCATTAGCAAACCTTTTTATTTTTTTTTTTTTTTTATAACTGAGAATTGAATGAGAATTCTGGACCCTACATAAACAAATAAACCTCATAGCCAAACATCAAAGACAGAGAGAGAGGGAGAGAGAGAGATCGTCAGGGTGTCCTTGAGACATCTAATTAAGAGGAGCACAAACAGAATGAGCTCTGCTGATTCGGTCACACTTGACAGATACCGTCATACTTTTCTGTTGCAACGGTTACAACCTCTCAACTCAATTTCCTTAATTAAGAAGAGAAAGAGTGGCCTCAGGTTATGGTCTGTAAAAACCTATCTTGAGCACATACATGAATAGAACGCACATACTGGAACTGCAATCCCTTATATGTAATTTGATAAATAACTGTTTGCATATCACCACTTGCGATGTTTAATTTTAAAGTACGGGTTCAAAGTATGGTTTGAAAGGAGTTTGGTCACTTTTCGCTCCAAAAATATCTGGCACAACCATGGTGGCACTTCAAAGAGTCCATTGCTGCAGACGCCTGCCATGTGATCAAAACACACACACACACACACACACAGGCAAAACACACACACACTCACACACACACACACACACACACACACACACACACACACACACACACACACACACACACACACACACACACACACAAAGCACACACACACACACACAGGCAAAACACACACACACACACACAGGCAAAACACACACACACACAGGCAAAGCACACACACACACACACACACAGGCAAAGCACACACACACACACACAGGCAAAACACACACACACACACACAGGCAAAGCACACACACACACACACACACACACACACACACAGGCAATAACACACACATGCAAAACACACACACACACACACACACACACACACACACACAGGCAAACACACACACACACACACACAGGCAAAGCACACACACACACACACACACACAGGCAAAGCACACACACACACACAGGCAAAACACACACACACACACACACACACACACAGGCAATAACACACACACATGCAACACACACACACACACACACACACACACACACACACAGGCAATAACACACACACACACACACACACACAGGCAAAACACACACACACACACACACACTCACACACAGGCAAAACACACACACACTCACACACAGGCAAAGCACACACACACACTCACACACAGGCAAAACACACACACAGGCAAAACAACACACACACACACACACACACACACAGGCACAGGCAAAACACACACACACACACAACACACACACACACACACACACACACACGCAAAACACACTCACACACAGGTAAAACACACACACACACAGGCAAAAACACACACACACACACACACAACACACAGCTATAGGAATAAACCCTCTCCAAAATTTATAAAATAAAATAAAATACGTAATTTAAAAAGGAAAGGAAGGCAGTGAAAGTAATGCAAGGACAAAACTGTCGTATATGAAGACACCCCTGTTTCGTATGGACACATTTTCTTACAGCACTGAAAATTGTATTTATTTATTATCAAGAAGAAATATATATTTTGCGATATTTACTTCCTCCCCCCTCCTCCCCCTGGGAAAGCTTCAGAAAGCTTTCCACAAATTTCTCAATTTATTATATATTTTTAACACTGTCAAGTTATCTTCCAGACACCCCTATTTCCTGTGTTATTGCTCACAGTCAGACAGCAGTGAAGAATTGCCATGGGCTGCCATGATACATCTCCAGACAGATGTTGTCAGTGGCTGGCTGGCCTCAGACCCGGCTGATATACAGCCGCTCGTCTGACGACAGGGGAACCCAGGATAACGAGAGAGCTGGGGCTATCTCTCATCCAGAGGCTGCCTGCCACACGGGCTGCAAACTCACTAAACACACGAGGCGACGACGCCTTACACTAATGGACTAACGTGCAGTCACACAAACATCACGTCGAGTCATGACTGAGATAAGAAGAGGAAGAACGTGCTAAATTTGAATAGAATCTATTTCAGGAATGCATCTACGTTTAACTAATTGTCATCACCGCTGCTTGCATGTTTAATACTGCTTTTCGTAATATGTATCCATGTTTAAAACTGTCAATAAAAAAAATGACTAACCCTTTCTCTCCCTGTGTTACAGGTACATGCAGCTGTCAACAATGATGTCTATCGCTGTATTACTGCACTGATCTCTTGCGCAAACAATGATTAATCTTACCATGTATAAATGCACGTCTTGTAAGTCGCTCTGGATAAGAGCGTCTGCTAAAGGCCCACAATGTAATATAAAATGTATTCGTTGCCAAACATTTTGAAATATAGAATATTTAGTGTTGAGGCAACAAAATATGAAAACTAATGCAAGGGTCTGAATTCGTACTTATGCAAGTATCATGAAAACAAAGTTGATTGCAGAAGAGTGTGAAATGTAAACGTTATTGAAAATATTGCTCATTATCGGGTAGCTTTGACATCGATGTCGCTGTTAGTCACGGCTGGTTTCCATGGAAATCTCACATTTTCACTGTTCTACTCGAAACTTGGCTCCTACAGTGCATACTGTGGCTGCACCTACATTGTTCTGGCTTGAGTGTGTTACTGTTCTAAATTAAAATAGGTTTGTGTTACAAAATATGCACCTGATATTTATTTTATCCCATTAACAGAAGCTACATGTAACTGTCAAAATAAAGGAAACACTTGAGTAACTGAGGGATAGAGTATATTGAAAGAAGATGCTTCCACCCAGGCGTGGTTTGAGTTGCTTAAGGTCATGTATACAAATGCTGGGCAGGTCATACATTTTGCTAACATGGCTAGAAGAAGAGATCTCATTGATTTTACATTTTCTACAAAAGTTTAATACATTTATTAATTTATTTGTCTGAAATATATAATTTTGGGATAGCATATTTAATATCTAGACCTCTCATTTCAAACCTCATACATATAGACATATTTGGGGGATTAATTTGGGATAAAACGTGCCACTTTGATTAAATGTGGGAAACCATCCATAGAAAAATAAACGTGTTTTATGTCACATTCTAAATTATATTGTGTGGTGTCCCCAGGGGTTGGGCGACACTCACGGACCTTGCAGAGGGCGTAGGCAAGTTAAAGAACCCAGAGGAGGCAGTAATATAAACAAATGATAATTTATTAACTACTAATACAACACAAAACAAAGGGTGGGGTCTTCGGGAGAATACAAACACAAAGTCCGCAATCCTTATCTCTTTGTCAATGTCCGTTCCGTTGTCCAAAATCCGGGTCCAAGTCCACAATCCAGTCCGTAGTCGATATTCCAAAGCAATCCAATTTCAAACACACAAACACACTCCAACACTCCTTTTCAAAACACTGGCTGGTCATACGACTTCACAGTTTTCTCTCTCTACAAATACACTCCACAACTCCTTCCCACACACGTTCCTACTCCTCTCCCAGAACAAGGGGATTCAGCCCTTTAAATAGGCCTTGCAATGGCCTTCAGCTGGTCGTTAGCTCCCATTGCCTGACTTCGTTCAGGTGTTTCTGTGGTCTGCTGGGAAATGTAGTGAAAATGGCTGCCATGTGTTGGAGGCCAGGCAGCCATTTTCTGGGGCAACCCTTTGGGCTGCCACAATTGTTTTCAGCACTCAGAATGTCCAGTACCACATTTTTTAAAATATTTTCTGTACATATTTTTGTGTTGGTCCAGGAAATGGCTGCAATTTATCTGCTTGTGAACGACCAAACGTAATTCATAATGACAGGTAGCAATATATTCAGAATCTGTTTGAGAGCGTATAAATGGGCCCTTAAAATAAAGCATCAGCAGGTTTGAGTGAATGTCGGGGCCCCCAGCTTTCCTCTAATGAAATCAAAACGTTTATGGGAGCATCAATCACACAGCACAGCCAAACTGGAAATCAATGCACACAGATTACATCATATCAGCCAATACCACTCTCTGAGGCACCTTCCTTCCGCCCAGATTAAAAAATGCATGACCCCCCTCCCCTGGCAAACATCCTTTTATTAAATATGTTTTGTGCCTGGGGTTTTATTTTGAACCATTCAAAGCCAGACATTTGAGTAAAAACAAACAAAATTAAAACTGGATTTAGAGTACTCAAAATTAAACTGATTTTACAATTGTCATTTGGGAGCTAAAGCTCAGTGTGTCGACATAAATTATATATACTTGTGTCATAATTTTTTTAAAATGTATTTGACCATTCTTATTGCTTAGAAATCATATACAGTATGTGTGTACTACATGTCTCCCTGTTCGTATCCACAAAGTGAATCAATGTTATCCAACTTACTGCCAATCCTTTTTTGTTTCCTGATAAAAAAGTGCAGAGGAATATGAGGTGATATAAGCACTAGGCAATGCTCTCTGAACTCCAGGTGTAATTCACAAATATATAAATATTTTTTAGTAGTATTGTATTTTTATGTGCCAACATGCTCCGCTTGCTGTTCTCTTGGCCATTGCTCCTTTGTGAAAGAGTCACCTGGCTAAATAAAGGAGAAATAAAAAAATAATTTCATTGACTTAGACAATGCAAGACAATGAAATTTGTTTTCCAGGTTCCTGCCACTTCCAAATGTGCACCTGTGAGATTTCTTGGGTTCCTCGTTTGTGTGAGAAAAAGCGAATGAAACATCTGGCTCTGGTGTTTCACCGTAGTCCTTTTTCTTTCTCATGGGTTGCTAAGTGACGTAAAAAAAAAGAGAAAAAAACCCTTCTAATTTCACCTTCTCCAGGCAATGAAATGCATGACATCATCACAATGCTTGCTCCTGGTTGGTGCATCCGGCTAAGGCACTGGTTCTCGGCCCATGATGCGTCCCATGACCCAGAATGGAGTCCTTACTGTGACCTGAGCCAAATGTGCCTAGGATACCCCCAGAGGCATATATATAAATATATAGTATATGCCATTTAGCAGACGCTTTTATCCAAAGCGGCTTAGAGTAATGAATGCATACATTTTTCAGTATATGTGGTCCCAATGGGAATTGAACCCACAACCTAACCGTTGTCAGCGCCACGCTCTACCTACTGAGCCACACAGAACCACGCAATACCTACTGAGCCACACAGAACCTCCCTCTACCTACTGAGCCACACAGAACCACGCTCTACATACTGAGCCACACAGAACCACGCTCTACCTACTGAGCCACACAGAACCACGCAATACTTACTGAGCCACACAGAACCTCCCTCTACCTACTGAGCCACACAGAACCACACACTACCTACTGAGCCACACAGAACCACGCTCTACCTACTGAGCCACACAGAACCACGCTCTACCTACTGAGCCACACAGAACCTCGCTCTACCTACTGAGCCACACAGAACCACGCTCTACCTACTGAGCCACACAGAACCACGCTCTACCTACTGAGCCACACAGAACCACACTCTACCTACTGAGCCACACAGAACCACGCTCTACCTACTGAGCCACACAGAACCACGCCACCACTGAGCCACACAGAACCACACTCTACCTACTGAGCCACACAGAACCACGCTCTACCTACTGAGCCACAGAACCAGAACCACAGAACCACGCTCTACCTACTGAGCCACACAGCCACTCTACACTGAGCCACACAGAACCACGTTCTACCTACTGAGCCACACAGAACCACACTCTACCTACTGAGCCACACATTTTACATTTGACATTTTTAGTCATTTAGCAGATGCTCTTATCCAGAGCGACTTACACAGTTTACATTTCTTTACATACAATCCATTTATACAGCTGGATATTTTACTGAAGCAATTCAGGTTAAGTACCTTGCTCAAGGGTACAACAGCAGTGCCCCACCTGGGAATTGAACCTGCAACCTCTGAGTTACAAGCCCAGCTTCCTAACCATTACACTACACTGCCAGCCAGCCTGCCTGCCACACAGAACCGCATAATTAGCAATGTTGTCACCCGAGGGGTAGTGAGCAGGGTGTTCCCTCCCTGACTGGGCTCCTGCAGGCTGCCAGTGTTCAGACTGGGTAAGTGGTGCAGTCCTGTACTGGTGCATTACAGTGTAATAGAAAGTGGCAGACTGACTGCGTATGTTTCGGGAGGGACGTGTGTGAAAGTCTACATTCTCCTGGAACCCGATCGACAATTACAACTGGGCAAAAGAGCAGACCATACTGCTCAGATGCTCAGAGATTATCCTTGGTATTGGGTAAATGTTACTGAGACAAGTTATTTTTGCCAACCCGCCAGGCCTTCGATGAGAGTCTGTTTTGACGTGCAACAACACCATCTGTGGCTATGCAGGCGCGGATCTCGAGTGGAGAGTAAATAAAAAGATGAATATCCCTTCCTCCCTTTTTTGCAAAGTGCCTATCGGGATAACTCTATGCGTTTTACGGTCCTGTCCAGGCAGACAGCATGGGGCCTGTCTTCTCTATCCTACAGGTATCTCGCCAAAATAAAGGAAACACCAACATAAACTAATAATAAAACCTTTATTTGTACAGCGCATGGTGGGCAAAGCGCGTTTCCAACACAATAAAATACGATAAAGTGAACAAAATAACAGAAGACGACAAAATTGGAACAAAAAATACGGAGAGCATTAAAAAGGATCAGATCATTTTAAAAGGGGCATTAAAACGGTCAGCTGGCCATGCTTTCCTAAGGTTGACAGGGAGTGAGTCCCAGAGCATGGGGCCTTCACAGAGAGATATCCATCACCTTTTAGTTTTTAATCTGGAGCTCGGGACAGGAAGGGGATCTCTCTGTGGGGACCTGAGCACTCTCCCCTGTGCTTATACGGCACTATAGCTGAGGAAATATAGACCGGGGCCCAGCCGTATAGAGCTTTAAAAGTGATTAATAACAGTTTAAAATCAATTCTTAAGAGCAA
Source organism: Aldrovandia affinis (assembly GCA_029706075.1). Classification (NCBI taxonomy): domain Eukaryota; kingdom Metazoa; phylum Chordata; class Actinopteri; order Notacanthiformes; family Halosauridae; genus Aldrovandia; species Aldrovandia affinis. The sequence continues at coordinate 299,464 of JAINUG010000128.1, forward strand.
CAGGAGTGGAGTGGTGGAGTGGTGGAGTGGGGCCAAGGATTTTGGGGTGATGTGTGTCCTTTACACTGCTTTTTTGATAAAACTCTTGCTGCCGAATTTTGAGCTAGCTGGAGCTGAGACAGGGCATGACTGCTTAGCATGGTATATATGAATTGTAGGACTCTAAATGAGGAGAGATAAAGGTTTGGATAGCTTTCCCAGTGTCAGAATAAGATAGACATGACCTTATCTTAGCTACATTCCTGAGCTGGTGGTAACATGATTCCATTACTTCTTTTTCCCCCAATTTAGTAGCCAATTATACCCTCTATTTATTTCGATTCGCCCTCCCCACGAACTGGGTCAAGCTAATTCCCAGAGGTCGGCGATGATCCGCCTCCTCCGAGACCGAGCTTGCCCACCTACTTTCTTGAGACACACCCTTCACGCTTCCCAGAGAGCTCGTGCCAGCTCACCCTCCCCCCTTCCCCTGGTGCGGACAGCCAATCACCGCCCCGACCGAGGCTTGCCCCACCTACTTAGGTCGTTTCACTACCCGAGACCCCAGATTGCACTACCTTTTTTTTTTTTTTTTTTCTGATTTTATCCCATTTTCTCCCATTTTGGTAGCCAATTAGAGCTAGCAATCCCCCCTAGTAATGTGAGTTCGCCAGTCCTGCGACCCTGACGCCTCCGAGATGTCACCCCTGGTGCGAAACCCGCTACTTACAGGGCCACCAATCACGTCGGCTTCCTCCCCCCCTGGGGCGGACAGCCAATCGCCGCCCCCTGGTGGCTCCCGGCCAGAGCCGACACTTGGCGAGACGGGGGAACCCCGGTCTCCGTGGCCAGCGTCGGACGTTGTAACCACTGGACCCCAGCCCCTGCACTACCTTTTTTAATGTGAGGCTCAATATTTAGGAGAGGCAGGCGTCACTTTAAATATGACAGAGTTCAGCTTACAGGAGACAAACTCAGCTTCATGTTTGGGACCAATAATTGTATCTCTGTTCAGCTGCAGAAACATTTTGGGCCATCCAACAACTATATATATATATATATATACACAGTCATGAAGACCAGCTAACCTACCCCATTCATTTGGCTTGATAGACGAGCAAAGCTGTGTGTCATCAGTATAAAAATAAGAAAAGAGAGATTATGTTTGTGAATGACATGGCGATGAGGGAGCACATAAATAGAAAACAGAACTTGCCCCAGAATAGACCCCTGAGGGACACCACGTATAATAGGGATTGGGGAGGATACAAACTCACTGATAGCAACTGAAAACTGTCTGCCAGAGAGATAAGAAGGAAACCAATTCAGAGCAGTGTCCTTAGGGGGACTGGCGGATAGCGTAGCAGTCCAACACACCCGTATCTGGCTGGTCTTGTATAAGCGCAAGCTGCCGATCAGGGACACGGTTCAAAAACCCGTCTCTGCCAGACCGGCACTGACCCCAATCGGGAGCGGCATCTGGTTGTCCGCTCCTAAGGGAGGGGGGAGGGTGGTCGGCACAAACTCGCTGTGAATCACGTAAGGGTGTCTCCAGAAAGGGGGTCGGTGAGTTCTGTCTCGAACTAGGCAGATCATCGCTGGCCTCGGAGTGTAGCTTACCCCGTAGAGACGGGCGGCTTAATCAAAATAAATCAAGGTTATGGCCTCCCTCGTGGTCTAGTGGTTACAACGTTCAACGCTGGCCACGGCGACTGGGGTTCGATTCCCCGTCGCGCCAGAGTCGGCTCTGGCCAGAGAGTGCCACCGGGGTGGCAATTGGCTGTCCGCCCCAGGGAGGGGGAGGGAAGCCGACACAGTTCGCTGCGCACAGGAGTGGTTCTGGGGTACAGGAATTACAGTCGGCAGCACAACGAGTGCTGTCTCGGAGGAGGCAGCGCATTGCCATTGTCACTGCCGGTCATAGGACTATGGCAGCAAACTACGAGGGAGGGTGCTTGAATCAAGCACAGCGGGAGTAATTGGCTACCAAATTGGGAGAAAAACAAGGAAAAATCTGAAACAAATTCTTAAAGAACAGTATCCTTAACGCCCATCCAGTCTCTAAGGTGGTCAATTAAAATGGCGCGATCAACCATATCAAAGGCAGCACTGAGATGTAACAAAACCAGAACAGAACCAGAAGCACCATTGTCTGTATTTAAAAGGACGTTGTTGGTTACTTTTAAGTAGCGCAGTTTCATTGCGCAAAAAACAATTTTTCAAACATATTATTTGCACTCAAAAAAGGCAATAACTGCCGTAGTGACACCACCTTTTCTAGTGCCTTCGAAAGAAATGGCAACTTTTAAATGGGCCTATAAAGTTGAAGGAATCCAGATTAAGTTTCTTCAAAAAGAGGCTGGAACATTTAAAGTGAGAAGGAACCAGACGAGCCAGTCAACAGAGAGCTGTTAATAATACAGACAATATCAGGGTACACTGTTCCCCCAGCCTCCTTTAGGAGTCTAGTGCGGAGAATGCCCCTAGGACCAGTCGATGATTTAATGTGTGCTACTATTTCCAGGACATCCTCATCTGAAATACTACGCTCAGAATAGCTACTCAACTCAACTATTCCCAGGTGGACAACATTTGCATCTTGTGGAGGGGAGAGATCCGACCTCTGATGTTGACAATCAGACAGACAAACTTTTCACAAAACTTTCATTGCATTTTGATGATGGATTGACAACACTGTCAATTGTATTTAAAATAACTCTTGAGTTATGACTATTTTCGGATATCACATTGGAGAAGTACTTCGCTCTCGCATCTTTAAGCACGATAATATATTTAAGCATAAGATGCTCATCAAACCATTCAGTGACAACTCATGCCCTGTGGATGGGGGCAACTCAAGTGTTACCCTTAATTTTGGCAGTTACCTTTAAATCTCCATCTTATGTCAGTCTCCCCTTCCCTAAGCAGAATTACCTCGTAATCTCTTTACATTTGATCTCCATCAAAAGGGCTTTCAAAAAATATTTTGATAATAATTGAATCATTAATAATTATTTCTCTAGCCTTTCGACAACCTAGAGACACCTTTTAGAAAAAGTAACTTCATCAGACCTTAGATAACCCAGTCCTTCAGTTTAGCTCATGGCCTAATTTAACGTGGTGTCACAAATCCCCAATACCCTTTTCTCCAGAATACCTAGTTTTATGAATTATGAATATTCAAATAAAGTTATTATTTATCTTCTAAAGTGGTGGTCATGTTGTGTGTCCTCAAGCTTCGAACCCTGGACCACACCGGTTGACTGTGGTGGCAGCCTTACACTACTCTCAAGAGAGAGAGAGAGAGACAGAGCACACTTAATCAGCTGCCTGCCGTTGTTTTATGGATGAAATGCAGTACTTCTTACAAGTTAACCAGCGCTAAACAAGTTTGATGAAGTTCAAAAAGTTTCAGTAGTTTAAAAAATGTCAGTGCTGTGAAATGTAAAAGCCCGGAGCCTTGCTGGCAAGCTACCACGGTGAAAAAGCCTCCAAGCTGGAGCCCCTTCACACATAAATTCCACCCTCAAACCGGTGACATTTTAAAGCTCCAAGAATGGCTTTGAAGCACTAAGGATGGGATATTTATGTGCGCCATATAAAGTGAATAGATTTATTGTTGAAGCCAAAGTGAATCACCGCTACGCGTAGGCTTCCGCCAACACAAAGGATAATCCTGCAAAGCCAAGAATCACAAATAAAAAATAAAAAAGAATGATATGTTCGGCTGAACAAAATGAAGATCTGGAGTTCATCCATCATTTATGTATTCATACTAATAAAGAGCCATGATGCTGCAGTAGCAATTTTACAAGTTTCTTGCTTGTTTAAAAGAACACAATGTGCCATATTTCTTTTCCATCCAGCCTGGATTTCCTTTTCCAGTGAGTTAAGGCTCTACCGCCTCACTTTTTTCTCCTCCTTTTTCATTTTCTGTTTATGCTTTTTATTCCCCATTTTGGTCCCTATTTTTAGTATCAAATTATCCCCTCCCTCGTATGAGAGCTCGCTGCCGTAGTCCTGAGACCGGTAGTGAGCGCTGTACCGCCTCCTCCGAGCCGGCACCCGCCACGGTCACCGTAACACACAGGACCACTCCTATACGCAGCGAGCTCGTATCGGCCTCCCTCCCCCCTCCCTGGAGCAGACAGCCAATTGCTAATTTACTTCCTGGGGCACTGCTGAAGTGCCCTTGAGCAAGGCACTGAACCCCTAAACTGCTCCAGGGGTGCCGTACTATGGCTGACCCTGCGCTCGGACCTCTCTGATGGAATAATAATAATAATAATAATAATATACGCCATTTAGCAGACGCTTTTATCCAAAGTGACTTACAGTAGTGAATGCATACATTTTCAGTATATGTGGCCCCAGTGGGGATTGAACCCACAACCTAAGCGTTGCCAATGCTGTGCTCTACCAACTGAGCCACAGAGAACCACACAGGAATACATATGTATAGTGGTCTATGTGTGTGTGTATCTAGGAGAGATATGCGAAAAGACAAATTCCAATTACCTTGTGTAATATGGCTAATAAAGTATATTCCTATTCCTAGTGGCACTCCTTGCTAGAACCGAACTGGCGTGACCTAGGTGGAATATAACCCCGGTCTCAGTGGACAGCGTTGAACGCTGTTACCGCTACACCACCAGGGAGGCCCAGACACCACCTTCTTAATTATACATCAAGAGCGATGAGTGGGACACCCACAGCTGATGCATATTGCATAGATCTACTGCCTCTTCAAAGCCGCCAGCAGGACCACTGTTAATAGCATCCCTGCAGGACAGCGATATGTGATACCTCACCAGAAGGGCCTTGAAGGGCACGGTTACGGCATCTTAACTTTAAATGTCTTTTCTGTGTGCATGAAGACGTTATGCTTTTTAATGCCTTGATACATATTCAGTTATTAAAATATATTATTACTTATAATGGTAGAAGGTTCTGGTAACACTTTATTTCAATTTTCAGTTCTTTTTTTTTTTTTTTTGCTCTTGATATAAATTTCTATTTGGATTTTTGGTGTATATTTAGCATTTTTATGATTTGATCGATTTGTGTTGTTTGAAAAATGTAAAAAAAATTAAGTTGTCGGAGACAGAGGTTGAGAAAGGACCTAAATATATTACCCGTCACTCCATTCCCCACAGATGCAAACTCATGAATAACGGGAGGGAATAAATTGAGTTTTAACAGTGATGCTTCTACTCCAGCAAGCCAACTCTCTGGGTATCTCATGAATTTCAGGTATTATATTGCAATAGTACATTACCACGCAGACCTCGGCCATACAGACATTTGTGTCTAATCCTATATGCACTGTGTAGCTAGCTGAAGTAGAAATCATCACCATTCAACTCCACTTCAGTGTATTTTCTATTTTAATTTCCTTCCAGTTATTAAGGAGTTAGCATATGTTGGGAAATCACCTGATTTCACTAATTAGCTCACTTACTCGACCACGGAGGAGAACTAATCGAGATCACCTGGTGTTGGTGCCCTATTCCGGTTTTCGTGGCTGGAACTGAAAATTGAACTGATAAGCGTTGGACAGTCTGTAGAGCTATGCTTCAATCCAGTGTTCTTCACAGACTGGAATTGGAGCTTCGTCAAGCGAGATCTATTTGGTGCATAAAATCCTTGTTCGCAGTCCAGGAACGCATTTGATTTTGTGATTTACATCCGTTAATTGCCTCTCTGGTTTAGTTTCTTTAAACTTCAGAAGCCTTCTTGACAGGATAAAGACACTTTGGCTTCAAAAGCCTGGATCAGTGGGTCAGAGTGCAAGATGAGCTGTATAATTGGACTCCAAACGCCGCAAAGACATCTTTACAAACGCTGTAAAGACGTGATCTCTGACACGGGATGAAAAGGCTGAAGCATCCATGACACAGCAAAAAAAAAAATAAATAAATTAAATATTAAAATTAATTTGTCTGAATGCATTTCCAACAACACCACGAAGACACTGAGTGAGACATAGATCACAGGTCGATGTCCTTGCGGGTGGGGAGGGGGAGGGGGAGGGGGAGGGGAGTGAGCGGCCCACATTTTTGAGTCACTAACGTTGTGTTAATGAGGTGTTGGTTCTCGCTGAAAAGCCCCTCCAGGGTAATTATTATGGTAGAATTCCTTCCTCAAGCTGTTCAGAAAAACCAAGTCTCCAGAATTCATACACTAAATTCATGTAGCCCACAGTGGTGTTCAGAGGCCACTTAATGTGTGGGAGAGGGATTTTTATATATTTTTTAAACTGTCAGCCGTCAAGCTAAAATCCATGCGAGGAACAGGCTCTGCTCTTAAACCCTGAGCGCATTCAGTCAAATTACTGTGCACCAAACTTACTGCAATCTCCAATAACTGCGGGTTGTTCCCCACGCAGAACAACGAAGACGGACCAACAGGCTCATTTCTTCAAAGACTCACTGGAGCAGCTTAGGGGATTGCTTCTCTTTAAGCTTCATGCATTTTCTTATTTTTTTAGTGTATGAATCTATAATTATTCTCAAAAATTGTAGAAAGATATAAAGGCAGAGAAAACTAACAACGTATTATTATTATTATTATATCTACTACTACTACTGCTGCTACTACTACTACTACTAATAATAATAATAACCATCATCAAGCATCATCATCATAAATGCATGACAAAGATTGCTTTGACATTTGGAACTTACAGCTTACTTGAAAGTATTTTTTCTCCCCCTAAAGTGTCACTTTGACAGCAAAGTAGGGCAATGCACAAACAGAAGCGAAACAATTCTGAGAATTCTGTCCAAAAATGCTGCAGAGCTGTCCAGAGACATGACATCTTCAGCCTTCAAAACGCTGTGACAGGTATTGACCTTCCAAAATGAAATCGCAACAGAGGAAGAATCTTTTTTTGGGGGGGTTTACCTATACCGAACTACTTTGATGTCTATCTTTTCCCTTTTAGTTTTATAAATTCTTAATGTCAGTTTCCTCTTTCAGAACAAAGAAAGCTCTGTGGGAATCAGATTCCGAAAAGAAAAAGTAGACAAGTCCACACGTTTTTTAAGGATACTAGTGCTTCCCCCTACACCTTTAAAATATAACCGTTTTTTTCTCCTTTTTTTCCTGACAATGTAGTGACTCATGTATTCTTCCATCATTCATCATGGGGCGCCCATTTTTGAGCTGCCGTCAGAGAGAACATTAGTCCCGCCAGTGACCATAAAGCAATGAAATATTCATCTGCCATTTTAAGTCAGTAAATCTTGGTTGGGAAAAGATTGGCTGATGTATACGTGGGGTCATGTTGGCATAGGCAGGCATGCTGTGGGATGGTGAGCTTCAGCTTTGCATCAGCACATGATGTCTCGCTTTAATTTTTTTTCCGATTCTCTTTCTGCTGTTTTTTTTAAATTTTTATCCCAATTTAGCAGCCAATTATACTCTCTTTTTCATGTTAGTTTTCCCCTCCCTCATATTGAGAGCTCGCTGCCGTAGTCCTGAGACCGGCAGTGACATGCGGAGGAGCACCGCCTCCTCCGAGCTGGAACCCGCCAAGCCGTCGCCATAACTCTGATGTGCGCACAGGGCCAATCCTATACGCAGCGAGCTCATATCGGCTTCCCTCCCCCCTCACTGGGGCGGACAGCCAATTGCCACCCCCTAGTGGCACTCCCGGCTCAGAGACAAAACTGGCGCGGCTGGTGGAATCTGAACCCTGGTCGCAGTGGCCAGCGTCAGACGTTATACCGCTAAAACACCAGGGAGGCCCACATGAGCTTGCTTTAGTGTGGATCTGACGTTACAAGAGTGGGTTGCCAAGTATCTAATATGCCACAGATCGGAACAAAGATGTCATCGTGCTGTGTTTAGACATTCTAAATGAGCCATCTCATCTCAGTTGTGTGATACACATACACTAAACCACCCTCACGGAGCAGGAGTAGAGTCTTTTTCTCCTGTCTACACTTTTCATTTGTAATTTTAGCTGAGCTCTCCTTTCTCTGAGAGATAACCTTACAAATTTCCAGACATCCTCTTACCCATTTGTCAATTGCTGCTTTGAGTTTATACTGATTTCCCCCTGTTGTATAATAAATAATTAACATAGGCTAGCCTCCCCCATTACAGAGAAATGCAGTCCCCCTTCATACGTAATGGATGAAACGAATGTCGGTTTAGAAACCCCAATTAAATGGTGTTAGATGCATGTATAAATTATAGGCATGAAAGCACTGACAGGACAGGCTTGAATAAGTCTTGGAAATCTTGATGGTCCTATTTGGATGAATCATAATTAACATTATGGACTTTCATTCTCAGCCATGCTCCATTATCGAAGTACTATGAGCGGCGCTTATTGAACAGAAATGCATGTGCAGCTCAATGGAAATGGCTGAGACCTTCATTATATAGTTTGGAGCCGGGGGAGCTTTCAGTGATCCAGGATTCAGGAATGGACACGAGATGTCATTCTACCTGAAAAAAGAAAAGCTGGCACCTAGAACTGGATTAATTAACGGAGTGAGGTCTGACTCATGCTAAAAATAGGAACGCTGTTCTGCTCGCACAGACCCACAGCTTCGTTGGGCATCTGTTCCCATCTGTTGATCAATAAATACATTAACGTGACAGACATTTGAAAGTGATAGTTCACCAACTGATCTCATTAAAAATGCCCTCGTGACAATGTAATATTTTAGAAACTCGCTGTGTCTCTTTAAGACACAGTTAACAGCATATGCTGTAGATTGTTATGCAATTATTGAAATCTCAGGTACGCCATCCACCAGGGCACAGGTTGGCAGGGCCTACCCTACATCTATAGAAAACTTTTCATGGTTTCCCACAGAATTAACAAGGTCCATTAACATCTGTACCCTCTGGCCTCATGCAAACACACACAATTGCAAGATAGGTTTATACAGTCACACAATAAACCCCCCAAAATTCACTCTGTTGTGTTGGTTCCTTATTGTCTTCTGCTTCCAATTCTCCTTCTTAGCCATTCTTTGTCCTGCCGATTCCATCACAAGTCCTCCAGTCCCCCGATTCTTAATAATTCTCCCAATTGATATTTCCTGCCTAGATTACTTAAATGTTTCCACTTCAGCCAATAACAACATCAGTTCATAGTAGCCAATGGCAGGACACACAGGCAGGACTTATTCTTCTGGATGTTGCTTCCAAATATGTCCCTCAACAGGTATATCCTATGAAGGTGATTTGAATAAGAAGCCTGATTTGTTAGCCATCTTGAATTTAACCTTCAACTCCTTGTTGATGGAAAGACTGATTGGCAAAATTCTTGTTATGCTCAAGTCCAGTGGCGCTAAACCCGTAGACTTTGAGGGTGCACGTGCATTCTGATAAAATTGGCCAATTACTATGAGAAAAGTGCGTAATTAAATATCAGTCATACCAGTTTGTAAGGAGGAGTGAGACTTCAGTGGGATGGGCTTTATGAGCACTGCTTCTCATGATCACTGTGTTCACCGTGGATGAATTGAGATGCACGAGGCTAGCTGAAGATACATGGCAATACTAGAAATCTTTTAAAAAGTAGCTAACTACATTGAAGTTACTTTATGGAAAAAAAACGATGTGTACATAAACCTTTAAATGCAGATAATTACAAAGCACTGTGTATATACCTGGTAATTAACACACTGTAAAAGAAAGTGTAATCCAATTTCTTAATTTTCAATTCAGAAAATATAGTATGTACCTCCCTCTCACAATGAAGACAAAATCCTTTCAGGGAACTCTGATCTGTCAATGCAAATTATGATAAATATGACTTTGTAATGTTGTACACAATGAAAACTTGTCAAATGTTTTAAAAAAAAGAAGAAGTAAACATTTTGATGTCATACAATAACCAGCTTCTACCCAGATGCCTGTTCTATGGTTCATATGTCATTCAATTTATCATAATGATAATTATCATTGTTTACACTGTTTATGTGAATGAAAATTAGTCAGTTCATTTCTCCTCTAATGATACAATTCAGCCTGTCTCTCATTCAGACGTTTTGTCAATCACAGTGTGGCAACAGCTGTGATTTTTATTCTGTAATATTTTCCCATATTTTCAAACCAAGTGACTGAACGTGATATTTACTTGATAGTCATCTAATTCGTTGCGGAAGCCATGTAAGGTGTGGATTTATCCATCGTCCCCCCAACACACACACACACACACACACACACACACACACACACACACACACACACACACACACACACACACACACACACGTCATTTATAATATATCAACAAGGGAGGAATTAGATGACTATCACTTTCAGTAACTTGGTCATGCAGTGGTTTGCCAACTAGCTAACGTTATCAGCGTGAAGTGGGGATACATAGTGTTGAGCAAGTAGGCAGCCAAATGCTGACAATTATTTTTGTTAGAATTCAGTGGTAGTGGAAAGTCTGAGGAAAAAGATGAGTTTTGAGTCATTTGCATTTAAGATCTACATTTTGATTTAGCAGACGGTCCTGACCAGGGCTGGACTGGCTATATAGTCTAGGAACGGGCAGATTCCCGGTGGGCAGTGATAGACATTTGCAGGCAGCTGGTAGTAACACTGGGAAGGAAAAGGTTAGTTTTATATATATTTTTTTTTTAATTGAGAAAAATATAAATATATATTATACCATTAGGAATTCAGTGGTGTTCTGAAAAGATGGGCGCAATTGTTTTTTCTGACCGTAGCACCCCCCGGTCCGCGAAATAAACGCCAAACTGGTCTCAGCGAGTTTTTTCAGGGGTAAGCACCTGCAATGTAATGCATCTCTCAATACGCATGCGTTTGTTTAGACGCGGATTTTGCCCGCAACAATATGGCAGCTGTGCAGACGTATCGTTGCAACATGCAACAGCAGCCATTGCGGTATCTACGTATTTATATCCATTAACCTGCCGCCCTGTGTAGGTGTTCACACTGAGAAGCATGGCTAGGGAGAGATGCTTTGATGCCCATTCATTTCAAAGGAACTAGCTGTCACATAATATGAAAATATTATTTTTATGTGCGCCCCATATTTTATGTGGCAGCCCCGCTAGGATGTTTGCATGTTGAGAATTGCTCGTTGATGTTTAATGAATGAACCAAAGCCACAAACTTTTGAGGACAGAAATACTGAAACCGAAGTTCAACAGTCAACTTAGCCATCCCTTTAGCTAACGTAGTTAGCCAGAGCTGCGTGGTAAAACACCAGCTAAATTAGGAACCTAATGTTAGCTAGCTAGTTACTCACTTGTTCTGAAGTTCGAGCTTGATGCGTTGAGCAACTTCTGCTTTGGTTGGCAATGACAAGTGTATACTTTCTCATTTTCTTTTATTAGTTTTAATAGGTATGGCCATGGTGGTTCCACATCCTCGTCCATGATTAGCCAAGAGTACCGCTGCACGTTCTCATCAAACTAAATCAAACAGCTGCGTTGAAACCGTCACATGACGGTTTTGTAAAAAAAAAAGTAAATATAATAATAATATTGCTCCTGGGGAAATGTAACTAGTAACTTTTGTCCATGCTGCTACTTGACGGGAAAAAATAATGTAACTACTTGAAAACTACTAGATTTTGGAAGTAATTAAACTACCACACGTTACTGGAAAATGTAGTCAAATTAGTAGTTCTGCAACACTGCATATAAACTACAGTGGTGTTCAAAAATTATGTTTTAAAAGACCTCAGTGACTTTGAAACCGGAGTTTTGGGCCCTTCAGTGACGAAGACTGCTCTACTTGCTTAAGTTTCACGAGGAACAGTGGCTGAGGTGACGTTGGCTTGGACTGCCCGTCATCATGTCACAGACTCAAGGCCGAAATTACCATATATATTGGGGGACACACATCCCCCCCAATATTCAGATATGCTCAAAATGTCCCCCCCAATATATAGCCTAGCTGATATAAAAAATATAAATAAATTGATTTGGTCCCCCCCAATGTTGACTCCATGCTTACGGCCTTGCACAGACTACAGATGAAAATTTGCCTCATTGACTAACGACTAACATTGGCTTTACAGAAATGTTATCAATGTGCACTGCCCCTGTCAAATAAATTAATAAATGAAATGGAAGTCTGAGTGATGTCCATGCATTATACCTACAGATGGTTCTAGATGCAGGTGAAAAATTTGGGACTCAGTTGACGGCAAATATCAATCTAGGGCGTGAGCCTAGTCCAGTGTTTCATGAAGAACAGTACGTCAAGAACTTCACAGTAATTTATACTATGGTTAGGTTGCAGTGCATAAATCCCTTTTTCCACCTAAAAATGCATGTTTGCCAGTAAAGGTTGTGCAAAGAACACAGGAAGTGGTCTACTGAGCAGTGGAAATAAGTCAGAACATTTCAGTGATACAAGAGCAACAAAAGATTTAATGAAAATCAGTTTTTTTTAATGTCTCAATTTCCTAATATTCACCACCTCATTGTTTTCAGTGCCTGCTGTTTTCATAATTAAACGCTGCATATTTTTCTCATTATATTTGTATTTTGTTTATCTCCAATACTTATCATCCATCAATATCTGTTTCTTGTTGGCAAACACTCCCTGTAGAGATAATGAATTGTTATGATGTTAAGGAGATTGTAAGTTTGATACAATAAACATCTATCAGCATCATTCACAACCTGCCACACTATTATGCTAAATAGTATGAGTGAATACTAGCTGTTCTGAATGTGCATATTGCACAAACATGTTTGATTTTGTTTTTGCTGTTTATTCCCATTTTTAGTATTCAATTATACCCTCTCTTTTTCATGTCAATTATCCCCTCCCTCGAATGAGAACTCGCTGCCGTAGTCCTGAGACCGGTAGTGAGCGCTGCACTGCCTCCTCCGAGCCGGCACCCGCCTAAGCCGAAGCCTGTCACCATAACACACAGGACCACTCATGTATGCAGCAAGCTCATTAAGCTTTTATCCCTGCCCCCTCCCTGGGGCGGACAGCCAATTGACGCCCCCTAGTGGCACTCCCGGCCAGAGCCGAAACTGGCAAGACCTGGTGGAATCGAACCCCAGTCACAGTGGGCAGCGTCGGATGTCTACAACAAACGTGTTTTAGTGACCATCCACAATAATACTTCACAAGCTATTGAGATAGCGAGTGTATGGCAACAACTTTGATGTGGGGAATGGCAATCTACGACAAACTGTGTACTCCAAATAAGCATTCCCTGTCAGAAGGTTGAGGGCAGGGCGGTGCTAGGGGACTGAAGACATTCGGGGCTTAGCCCAAGGACAGAGACAAGGCACACACAACGCGGGACTGTGGTGGGGTCCAGTGGTTTATTGCGGTACTTTGTTCCGTTACATCACCGTTATGATTACAGAGTCAGAAGAAAGACTAGGGAGGAAAAATGTCACACATTGTGTGGTTATTAAAAAAATTATATTAAAAATATATTTACCCGCGGGCCTCCCGCGTGGTCCAGTGGTTACAACATCCGACCCTGGCCACGGAGACCGGGGTTCAATTCCCCGCCTCGCCAGAGTCAGCTCTGGCCGGGAGTGCCACCAGGGCTGGTGATTGGCTGTCCGCCCCAGGGAGGGGGGAGGGAAGCCGACATGACGTTCCCTGCGCATAAGAGTGGCCCTACAGTATACCGGGTTACGGTCGACGGCTTGACGAGTGCCGTCTCGCAAGAGGCGTCACTTCACCTCCGTCACTACCGGTCGCAGGACTACGGCAGCGAACTCACATTACTAGGGGGGGATTGACATAAAATAGCGGGTCTAATTGGCTACCAAATTGGGAGAAAATGGGAGAAAAATCTGAAAAAAAAATTAAAGATATATATATATTTATCTGGGGCTTTTCTAAAAACATTCGGGGCTTAAGCCCATTAAGCAACCCCTGAGCACCAGAATGAAGCACACCCAGGTAAGTATTCAAACCACGGATAACCACGAGAACACATTATATACATTGGTTTGGTTTTTATTAACATTTTCATTTTCAATTCAGACAAAAACAAGGCAAGGTTCATCCGGAAAAAGTGCATATCATGGACATCAAGTTCATCTTCCCTGGGCATGGTAGGATCCTTTAACATTACATTACATTACAGGCATTTAGCAGACGCTCTTATCCAGAGCGACTTACAGTTTTACATTTCTTTACAATCCATTTATACAGCTGGATATTTTACTGAAGCAATTCAGGTTAAGTACCTTGCTCAAGGGTACAACGGCAGTGTCCCACCTGGGGATTGAACCTGCAACGTTACAAGCCCAGTTCCCTAACCATTATACCACACTGCCTGCCATAGCCTTTAAGTGAGAGAGAGAGAAAAAGGTTCCTACATGGTTGGTTTCAAGGTTACACTAATTTACAAGTACAGAGGTATAGTTGGGACACTGGTCGTCAGGGTTGTAGGTCAAATTCTGGATGGAAAATCACTGTTACAAGGAAGATACTAAGGTAGATGTTAACCCTGTAATGGTTCAACCATTTTGTAGAGCACATTGTGACTTTTGCCATAGCTTTTTTCTAGGTGAGAAAAAGCGTTAAGCCCCTCATTACTGCAGTAAGATATCAACTCCCAAAACAATTACAGTATGACAGAGAGATACTATTTTGTGATAGATGAAGACATTGTCTCTTCAAGTAATTAATTAATGCAGATTCTCCGCTAAAATGCTAAAATGTCTTTGTCACCAGCCACCATCAGTACAGTTCAGTGAACCCCATCTACCCAGGAAAGGAACTGTTTCCGCAAGGCTATCTTTTATAAACGGGTTCATATGAACTAACGGTCTGGCCTATTTTCACATGTAGAGAGACGTCGCTTTTCTGGTTCCTATGGTAACCTGAAATGGATCCCAGGATATTCCGTGCTGCACAAATATCACCGCAAGTGCAAGAGCCACTTTATGTAGCCATACGCTATTCATCTGGGTAGCAGTTGCATTTTGCCAGCGTGGTTTACTTGACTTAAACACACACGTGAAACATTTATACAGATGGATATTTACTAAAGAGATTCAAGAGCCACCTTCAAGTGGAAAATGGGGGAAACTGTGTTGGTCGCCAACCTTGGCCACAAGTCCAGATCCCCAACTGGTACGCCATGCTTCAGCCAATAAGAGTTAAGGAAGTGAGTACGATTGTATCTATGAGATAGAATGACACAAAGCCTTGATCAGTTGGTGCCTTCTTTTGCATCTCAACATGGCTTTATCACAAGAGGGCAGTGGGTGGGTGGGGGTGATGGCTAGATAGTAGCCATATTTTTCCCTATTTTGTCCAACTCCTGAGTCCCCATAGTAACGACGGAAAGTGTCCAACCCTCATTCCAGCTGTCTTACACTTAGGGTTAGGGTTAGAGTTAGAGTTACGGTTAGGGTTATGGTTAGGGTTAGAGTTAGAGTTAGAGTTACGGTTAGGGTTAGAGTTCGAGTTAGAGTTACGGTTAGGGTTACCAGCTCATCTTTGAAACTTACCACTTTAGCAACAAATACGCATGCACGAGATCTGGGTAAAAATAGGGTTACTATCTAGACATGACCAGGGGTGGGGGGTCATAAATCAATGGGACTGCAGCTC